>CM062816.1:517028169-517573169 GCA_031772625.1 Pinus tabuliformis
GAAATTTCTCTGAGGAGAAAATTCCCTTCTACGTGTCTTCGTTCTTTTCTAGCAGATTCCTGCCCCGGAAAAAACTGCGCCCTTCGAGCGTTACGCTGAGGCTCTGCGTCACTCCCTTTGCCTCTGCAAACTCACGAACTGGAAATTGTATTTCTTTGTCGTCTCACTCAGAGAGAGATTTCCTCGGATCTGCTTCCTGGCAAAGATTGCGCAATCCATTCAAGGGGATTTGAATTGCTGCCAAGTGCAGCTTTCCGTGTCGCTGCTCAGCGCTGGATCTGTTGTTCCTGTTTCAAAATCAATCCTCTGATACCATGTGAAAATTCCTCCACTGAAGGAACCCCTACTGCAGCAAATCTGAATCTATTTCAGCTACTTGATTTTTAAATTACATTCATCAAGTTATTCTTCTGAATATTGAAGAAAATTACTTTTACAGCCTACACTAATTAAATATTTGATATCATGAAACATATAACAGAGCAAAGAACAAGATACATAGGACACACTTATTTTTGGACACAATAGTCCTCGGAAAAACCTAATGTGGGAAAATCAATGCAACAGTTCTAAGGGTTTATTATTATACATGAGAGATATCTGAATACAACTCTAGGATGCTCATCTATCAATCCTTTACAGAGAAAATATTGGCGGAAAATCTAAGTGAGTTTTACCTCACTTCACCTGACAAAATTCCGGCTGATACGACAACAAGACTGGCTAACCCTGGCTACTTCTGTGTTGGCCCTGTGTATGCCCTGCGTCAGCCTTTCAGGCTTTTCGTCAGCCCTGCATCACCTCTTCTGTCCTCTGTGTCAACTATCTCGGCTGTTCCGGCAGTTCCGACTTCTGTGTGATAGGCAAATTTCCCCTCTGCGCTGGCCTTTGTGGCTCTGCGTCAAGGCTATGTGGGCCTAGACTAGACCAGCGTCAGCTCTCTCGGCTACGGCGATGTCTCTCTGCCTCTCTGTCAGTATTCTTCGGAAAATCCTTCTCTCGAATTCTCATTGCCCCTTTGCTGTAGAATGATCACTCAGTTTGAATTTCTCAACTTCCTAGCCCCAGAAATCGAACTCCAAATCAATTCGTTCTCTTCGTGTGTGTTTCCAAATGAACCCCAAGCCTCCATTTTATACTTTTCCTGTTGAGTCTTCAACAACCGAGATTAAGTCTCTAATCAACGACTTAGATTAAAACATGACTTGATCCGCCTTCTAGATCATTTTCACCCATATTTTGATTAATACCCATTAATATCTTAATTTCCCTAAGTTGAGACTTAGGAACTCCATTAAAAATATTAATTATTTTAATAAAATACAATCCGGGTGGAATTTCACCAAACAGTTTCTGGGTTCTTTAGAACTCACGTGCCTTAGCCTCTCCACCAATTTTCAAGGCTAGAGCACTTCGATGCTACCAAAAACTAACAATGTGTATGTACATCATACATAACAGAGCTTTAGTAAAAGCCAATTCTTGTGTACTGTCTACTTGATTAGATGATTACCTTTATGTTCTAATATGCATGTTCTATATTTGATTAACCAACCAATTGAAAAAGAAAAATGGAAATACTAATTCACCCCCTTTCAGTATTTTCAACATAAAAATGGCTTACCAATCCGACTCTTCTGATGAGAAGTGTTCAGTTTGAGAATAACTTTGTACTAGGTGTACAATTATGAATACCTCCCTGGTTAAGAGGGAGTGTTGGAAAACGTAACTATTTTCGGTCTTCATAATTGTCAATGTACTCAAATCATTATGTATATTTTATGTTACAAGAAAAATAAGAAAGAAAAATATTATTTTTGAGCATGGGTTTCATGCTCCAGTTTGATGGTCATCTAGGTAAAGCATGTTCTTCATGCTTCTAGGGTTTGTCATGTTAAAATAATATTTTTCTTGAGTCAAGAGTCATTATATTTTGTATAAGACTCTATTGTGCAAGTTGTAACATGTAAAAGTTAATGATTTTGAGTGTAGGTCCTTTGATCCTCCAAGCACAAGTTGGCCCTAACCAAAGACAACTCGGCCTAGAGAGGGCTATTCGACCTCTTGGAAAGGCTATATATAGAAGGAACTTCGACCTCATTTGGTACTCACACACATACAAGTTCGATCTGCAATAAGGATGACGACATAAATGCGAAGAAGACAAGGATAGAAGGAGAAAAGCAAGGCAAAGAAGGAAGACTTTGTTTTTGGGCTAATTCCCTCTCACACGTTCGAATTAGGGTTTTTGTTTTGCAGCAGGGAGGCCAAAAATTGCAGGCCAAAATTTTGAAGTTACTGTAGGTCTGAATTTTTGAACTAGAGAGCCGAAATCTGTGATTGAAGTAGATTTGACGAGTTGACTCTTGTTGATTAGAAGCTGATTTTTGGCATCTTAAAAGGAATTTGTTGAAGGGATGGCTTGGTGCCTAGAGGAGGACTTGATCTAGTGTTTGGGTCTTGGTTGTCTCATTTGAAGCAGATTCTATAAGAGAAGAGTTTTTTTGGGTTTTCCCCTTGGACAGGTTTTTCCTTGGCTTGGAGCCTAATTTATGTGTCCATTATCTTTACTGTTTTGTTCTTGATAACTGTTTGATGAAGAAGATGTAATAAAAGAAACACAAGAAGATAAATAAAGTTGACAAGCATTTATTAAAGTTAAGGAGAAATCGAATTAATATTTGCCCTATTGCATTCTCCAACACTTCACCCCCGTTCCGTTGGTGGAACATTGCCAACAATTGGCTGATGGGCATATGAGCGAGGTCAAGCTTATGCTTGGCTTTTCCCCACTTGCTAATTTGTATGTCTTGACCATCTTTTGCATTTTAATATTCTTTTCTTTTGATTGTTCTTTTGTGGCCTTCATATGCTCTTTCTTATTCTTTTAGCTGTATCAATCTCCTAGGGAAAATTTACTGGCTCGACTCAGGAATGTGGATGTGGAATGGGGTGTGCCAAAACCCAAAAGACCCACGGTTAGTTGAACCCAAAAAATTGAGGTGAAACAAAGGCTTGTAATGTGAGATGATAATTGGTAAGTATGGAATAGGGAGAGATGGTACTACGTTATCCCAATCAGGTTTTCCAAGTAGTGCCTCTCCTATACCTATTGGGCCATTAGGGGAGGTCCCACTCGACTAGGATTGAAAATTATCCCCCCATTTAAGGGGAAGGAACAAGATCACGATCGAAACCCCTCTTTTTTCCAAGTCACCCCAAAATGCATTCCAAAGTTCAAATACCCAAATACAAACAAGCAGAAGCACCCGATTGTAAAATGAATAAAGTGCCTTTTGATTAGAAGCCCACCTTCCAACATGCGCTCTTGACAAATGGGTGAGAAAACATATGACTAATGCATGTGGAAGAGATATGAATGGCATATCGACATCAATTAAGTTTTCGTCAAGGACTACTGGTTGGCCAATTAGAAGAGATGATGGGAGAAAATTTTCTCCTATGGGGTCACCCACTATTGGTGGGTATCAGGTAGGTCCAAATAACTCTATTGTAAACCTTCGATAAGTTGATCTTGATAACTATATATGGTTTCTTTGACGACTTAATGCAATGGAGCTCTTCTTCTGCTAGAGCAACAATTTCATGAATACATTGATTGTGGAGAAGACCAAATTGCTCTTCAGAAATGATCTAACTAAAAATGTGCTTGAGTGTAATTGCATTTATTTTGGTTACTGACCTAATATTATATTACAATAGAAAATTGGTTGAATATCCTCGAATTGCTTTGTGTCCTACCTTTTGAATTAGAACCAGATGGGTTGAGTTGAGGAAACTTTTAAACCTCCATAAAGCCTCTTCCTTTTCCATAATGTCATGCCTTTCAGCCTCCAATTTTTGAAGACTTATTGAATCCTCATGCCAAAAAAGGAAGGCTTTTATTTTGAATCTCCATGGAAGGCTTTTATTTTGGATTCCGCATGCTTTCACTGAGCACATTTCTTGGCTGAGAACTCTTTACCCGAAACTCTCAAAATGGATTAATTCTAACAATGTTGTTTGCAAACTACTAGGTAAATGAAGAGAAACTATCCAAAGAAAGGTAACTCCAATTATCATCGACCAACTTCTTGTAATCCTATTCCATTAGCAATTGCAGATTGAGCTTAAAGGGGATCCTAAGCTTAGAATCTTCCTTGATCATTTCTAGAATAATTGGGCTATGATTAGAGATCCCTCCAGAACTTGCCTAACATTTCAATAGAAAAGGGAGCCACATTATCGACTTCGATACTAGTAACCGACCAATCCTTTTTGTAATTCCTCCATTACCCTCCTAAAATTTCTCCACATTAGAGCCAACTTGATTGCTTCTACATCTACTAGCTTCTAAATCTCCAAAAATTGTCTAAAGAAATCCTCCAACTAATTTTGCCTAGGTTGAGAGCCCCAAACTTCCTTAAGGATAATGTGAAATTCAAATCCCCTCCTATTATAATATTGTCACCTTCCAAGACCTGAGACTCCATAAAAGAATCCCAAAAGGGCCTCTGATCACAATATGGTTTGTAAGTTTGAAGACATTTAAATTATAATTTAACTCTCTAACTTTCAAAATCATTAATAAAGCAGAGGGAAGAAATTTGAAAAAAAATCCTCCAAGGATAGACCCGATGTTGTGTATTCCTCTTGATAAGCCTCGAATGTCCAGAGATTGAAAAAACCAGTGCTTGAACCAAGCTTCAATAGCTGGTATAACCCTTGGACATGAAGTGATAGTTTCCTAAATGAGAATAATCAAGCCACCTGTACAAAGCGTTGATACTTCCATCGAGGCTGAATTGCTTTTGTTTTGATGATAATGAGTTCTGTTTGAAGTTACAAAGCAAACTTTGGAGTAATTTGTTAAGTTTTAGGGCTATATTGTTCCTCGCTGAAGATAATTGCATTTATAAACTTTTCAATATATAACATTCACTCCATAACATCATTTCATCATTATTAGCAATTATGTAGAGAGAAAAATAACATCAACAATGCAGCAGAGCAATAAAGAATAGTAGAAGAAAAGCATAAACAATAGAGACTGTTATTTTTGGCAGTTTCGACCAGGTTTGATATAGCTAGTTTATGTGGTCAGATTGACCAACTTTGACTGAAAAATCAGATTGTACCATTTGTCGAATTGAACGATAATTTCTCTTGGAAGAGATTATTGGGTTTTCTCCCAAGGTTGGGTTTCCCAGGTGAAATTTCTGGTGTCTACTATTCTACTGTGATCTCTAGTGTTCTGCTATTCTATTGCATTTATAGTTGAGTTTTCTGAAGTATAATTGCTTAATGATAATCTGGAAAGTGCAAAAATATCATTAGAAGTAATTATCAGTAGCAGAAAATTGTGCTTGTCCTCTTAGCACTAGAAAATTAACAGAGGCATCATTGAATAACATTGCTTTAGGTTTTAGAAGTGGGGAACCTTTTTATATATTTTTTTCCTTCTTTTTGATTGAGTTTTTTATCCATAGAGCTGCAGGTTAAATTGGTCTGGGCTGAAACGGATGTATTTTGAAGAACATTGGAAGGTTTTCCACCAAAAATGGAAGAAGCATAATACTAGACCAAAGAATTGATGAAAGCATCCATGCAACATCCCTTGTAATGCAATAAATGTAAACCAAGAACTAACTTCCATCTGTGAGGAAATCCATAATCTGGTCCACGGAATGCTTGGCGTGGTGAAATATGAGACAGTTTATAATCTTGGTTAGTAGAACAAAGACCATACTATTTAAAATGATATAAAGGAGTTTTGCTACCAAGGCAGGGAACACAGACTACATCCAAATCATTTTGTGTTGACTTATGGCACGTCCATGTGAAAATTGAAACAACTATTAGTATTATGAAAAGGAAGCTATATTGTCTGATTGTTTAGTCATCGGATACAAGACCATACAATATGTAAATGTCTGCCAGATCCAAGATTCTACATATTTGTCATTATCTCATCCTTGTCTGCATGCCCTAGTTGTTATTAGCTAATATGTCTATAGCCATAATACTTGTCTACAAAATACTATTTTGCTAACAAATATGAATGATGGCGTTTTCTTTGCTGCTGATTATGGCAGGTTGGCTAAAAGTTTTAGTGATAGTTTCTCAGGAAAGTGCTTGACTATTTTTTCTTTGAAAAATGCTGCTTGTATTAAAATAATTTTTTTTTCATGTGTAATGTATGGACATCTGGGAGTCTACCTAAAGGACTTTTTAAATTTTATTCTGCATTGTAAAAATATTCTTGATCAATGTTTGTGGATTAATAGATAAACTGATCTGAATACAGACGCCCAGAGGAGACAAAGCCCATGGAGTAGAGCGCAATACATTTGCATTGTTTATGCAGCCTAATTGGTAAGTGGGTTCTTTTGTATATGTCATAATTTATTAATAAAACAAATATCCTGCACCTTTGGGTATCGTATGTTTGAATACTTTTTTGTTTTTGTTTACTGAAATATGTTTGAATGCAGTTGCTTAATGCAACAATGTACTATTATCACTGCTTGTAAAGTTGCAATACCTGAAACTACTGTTCAAATCAGTGTTTCTTCTCAACAATGCAGTCAACTGGTCTTTTAATTTGCTTATAGCGTGCAGATGCATTCCATCCATGGCTTAAGGAGAATGCCTATCCAACATTTTTCTGGACATTGGGAAATGTCTAAAGTTGTAGTTGAATTTCCTTCCAGTTTTCTTCAGACTTAAGTTTTTTAAGTTTAGATCAGTTCTGGACATTCTACATCTGACTTTATATATGAGCTGTTTTTGTGCTCCGACATTGTATTGGCATTATTGTACTCACCAGTCCCATTCTGTGTTGACCTACTTTTGTGGTCATTTGTTGGACAATAATAAAATTGTCTTATCTTATACCTATAATATTGGCACAATATTTGACAATTAACTCATTGTTTTCCCAGAATTTATATGTGATATGTTCATGTTTGTAACAACACATGTATTTCTGCATTGGCTAAGTGTCAGGCATGCAGGAATCGTCCAAAGGTTCCTTAGGAAACTTGCCCAATTTATTAAGTTGTCTTTATGATTTACCCTATGTCTAACTTAGCAAAAACATGTTAATTAAGCTGATTAATTAATGTTGGCTATTGAGGTAGGAAAACCAAGGAAATGTAATTTTAATTACATTAGTGAATTTGTTTTAATTTCAAGCATTGATCTCAAGTCGGTTAGGATTTAATCTTAGCTATCCATCACTTTGGAAATTAGGGTTAGGGATTTAGCTAATAAAGAAATTATAAAAGAAAGTATATGGAGAGGATAAAGACACTATTGACAGAAATTTGAGAGTGATTTTGTGAATGAGAATGATAATCAAAGGCTAAAGAGAAAAGAAGTGTTGCAACAATGAGAGAGAAATTATGGAGAAGGTGATTGAGTGGAAGCTGAGGCCATACCAATTTTTGAGCACCAGTTCGTAGGGCCACAAGGGTGAGGATGAGGGCAGCTTGCACTTTTTGCACAAGGAGAGCTGCAGGCTGCACACGTGATGCAGGTTTTGCAGCAGCAGCGCTGCAAATGTGGAGTAGAAATTGTGTGTGGGTTGTGTTACAACCCAAACCAGCAAGGGACCTAAAAGGGGTTCCTAAGAGGGCAACTGCTAAGTCAAGGGCAATGGTGGAGGCTTAGCCCACTGTTGCCACAGCTAAGTCTCCTTGCCCTTTACGGACTTTCACCGATGGGAGGACTCCCGGTAGTGTAGGGATCACTTTGTAAAGTAGATGTCAATGGATAGGTGAGGAGTGACCCTGAAAACCCTTTCCCAAGGATGGAGTAAGAGTGGAACTGGCTTTCTCTTTAAGCAAGGGACTTGGTCCACCAAGGGTAAGGGGTGAGGATTGGAGGGTTGAGGGAGAAAGGATAAGATTATAAAGGAGTTTCTCAATCCCTATAATCATTGGAAACTTGGATTCCCAAATGGTCCTTGACAAATAGTCTTTATTGAGAAGTGGGACCACATGGGGGCCAAGTGGACCTAGCCCAGGTTCGGGGATGGAATGGAGCTACCAATGATGTTCCTATCTTGGACAAGGTGAGGGGAAGGACCAAACAAGAATATTTACTTCGAAAGGTTGAAATGATCCTATTGAGGTATAGTCTTGGGGATGCCTAGGCAAAATTCGACCCTAGAGCTAGGGCTTGGGATTCCTGAGAGTCCACCGTTGGAATTGCCTCAAATTTGGAGGAGAGGGAGGGGACCCACCAGGAGATTGAAATTTTTCCTTGGGTCAACTCCCAGGAAATTGATGCCCTAGGTGACCTAATGGGGCTAGACTTGGGGAAAAAGGGGAAAAATGGTAAAAGAAAGGTTAAAATGATCACCTTTTTAAGGGACTAGTGCCTAATTCACTTGGGGATATGGAGTCAAGGATGGTGGTGAGTAAGAACTTGGTTTCTTGATCAAGGAGGCCTGGAAAGTCAACTTCATCCAATGTTGAGAGAAAGAAAAGAAAAGTGACCTTCAAGCATTTATACTTTAAAGTAAATGATGCAAGCTTCTCAAGATAAATAATCTCTAGGAAATTTCATTCATATAACATTGGCCCATACATTAAAATAGCTAAAACATGCTCAATTCCACATTTCAATAATGTAGCAACTAGCCCTAATTTTAGCAGTGTGCAGCAACAAGAATAATATCAATAAAAGTCACTTACAACGGTATAGAGTATACCCAACCAGCATTTCGTTTGCACAATAAAGCTCCAAGACAAGAGAAATAGCCCAAATCCATACATCAAAATTCATCCATCTCCAAAAAATATCGACCAAGGAAAAAGTGTGAAGTTCTCTATGATTAGAGAGATCCCAAGTCAAGTGATAATACAAATGAATGTATCTAACATCAATATCTAGCCTTCTAAGGAGTTCGAATTAGCCTATGGGCCTACATTAGCCCCTAATGATAAAATAATGTGCAAATAAAACCCCTATTGGTGACAAGCCCACCAAACTAGCTCACAAGTGTAAAAATAAACCTCACAAGGGGCCAAATAATAATATGTACATGTCATAGGGCCCTCCAAAGGCTCAATAATATCTTGAAGTGCCATATTGAGGAATAAATTCCTCGGAATATGATGAACAAGGGGGTGGCCCCTTGTTCTCCAAGTAGTAGACCTGTGGTGCTCCCAATGGGTCTAAGGGCACATCAATGACCCCATGGGTCTCCATATGAATCGAAGATGTCTGTAGATCCTCTGCAATGGTCCAAGTAGTGGAATGAATGCTGCCATGACATCGTACAAGTGCTGGGATACCTTCCAAGAGTGTGGGCCTCCTATGGGGCTTGCTGGGCATAGTGTACCAAGCATATCACCATCATCCCAAAAGTGGATCGCTAGTAGTCTTTGAACATCCATGAAGATCTGTGGAGTGTTGTCTTGTTGCTGTGGAGGCCCATGGCTCTCTATGCACACCCTACATGTGTCAATGTAGACCTTTGGGGGTCAGGATCCCATATAGGGAAACCAAACCCAAATGGAAACCACCTGCAATCCTACATAAGATCCAATGCGTTGCCTAGGCTTCCAGTACAATCAGTTATTAAAATAATCGAGTAAAAGAGCTTACAAATCATGGATAGCAAAGTGGGCACTTCATAATGGCATGCCCTTCCATAGTGGGCTTTGGCATGTGCTAGTGTCTCCAAGCTCCAAAGGGGGTTAGCCAAGTACCTTATTAGGTGGTTTCAACCCTTAGAGGGGATAGTATGTCCAAGGTACATCCCTCTAATGGGGGTGGCAAGTGACAAATAAGTGAGATGGAATAGGGAATGAGAGGGGCAGCCCTAGGCCACATAGTGGGGCATAGGGGTAGCTAGATAAGGGGAAGCCCACACCTGGGTATGTAATGTATAGGAGGGAGCAGTCGTGGTACATGAGGTGCCTCGGCCTTGATTTTTCCACCCTTCTTTATATGCCTTTTTCCTTTTATGAATTTTCTTTAATTAACTGCTCAGGGCTCAAAGGACAAGAGCATGATGTGTAAGATATAGCAGTGATTACCCCTTTTTTTGGTAGGGCGGTTCGTTGCCCTCTAGGGGTTGGGACAATCTTGGATTCTGAATGATAAAGGAGGCTCATCTAGGGCCTATGGAACTAGGGTGATGACCATGTATGGGGTAGAGCTCATGTATTGGCTTTTGCCCACGTGGTAATTATTTTTGTCCCGACCATCTTTTGCATTTTGTGGTACAATTTCCTGTTAAATGTGGCCAATTATGTTTTTTCTTTTTCTTTTAATTGCTTCAACCTTCGAGGCATCATTCTAGGCTTGACCTAAGGTGGGGGCAAGGGGATAGGGAGGCTAGCCCGATGTGGACCCAGAATGGGAATGTCGACCCAGGTGGGAGAAATGATGATTGGGGTATAGTGAGTGGAAAGGGAGTAATATGTGTAGGTAAAGGAGCGGGACCGCACACCCAAAGTTGGGGTTTCCCAAGTAGTACCACCCTAGAACCAAATGGTCAATAACGGAGATCCCACTAGACTAAGATTCAAGGGTAACATCCAAAAGAGATCAAGGAGACAAGAGTACAAACTAAGGCCACTCTTTCCGCAAAATGTCCCCATCAATCCATACCTAGAAGTATCCATGTTAAGTAAACCCAATACTCAATTACCAAATGAGAAGACATACCTTTAGATTTGGGAGGCCCACCTTCAAACGTAAGATCAATATAGGTGGGTGAGGGACGACATGGCTGGCTCAGGTGGTGGAGAAATACACAACGAGCTAGTAGGAGGCATCAAAGCGTTGCTGGTTGTCGGTTGAGGCTCATCTTGGAGAATAAATTTCTCCTGGGGATATCACCCACGAAGTGGTGGGTAACAGGTTGTACAACCAGCATAGGTGCAAATTGAGGTTTTTTAGGGGAAGATTTGTTGGGTTTTATTTTGCTGTAATTTCTCTATGCGCAAATTTCTTAGTAACAAAAGCCTCACTATTCAAAGAATAAAAAGTGAAGATTAGTTGAAGGGTATTTTTTGTATAGTTGTTTTCTTGTGCTTGCTTTCGCTGTTTAACTTTCAGTGTTGCTGCAAAATCTAGTAGGTCTTGGAGAGGGGTACCCTACAAGGCTATCACTAGATCGAGTCAAAACAATGAGATAGGAGTCGACTTTCACCATGGTTAATATGCCTTGTTATTTATGGATTTTCACGAATGGGAGGAGTCTCGATATGTGTGTAGGCCACGTAATAGATATTCTACGGTTAGGGTATGAGGTGATTTGAAGAGTCCTTCTACAAGAAAGACATATTTGAGGCTCAAGGTTCCAATAGGAGACAATTCACTTTCTTTATAGAGGCTTATTAAATGATGCACGAGACCTAGGGTTTGCTTGATAGGTTGAGTGTTGGGATATCCAAAGGTCATGGCAAAGAGAAAGGGTTTCCAACTACAATTGTCAACAAGAAAAAGGTACATGAAACCCTCAAAGAAGCCCCTAAGTTGAAGCAACAACAATCTAGGGTTTACCCTAGTGCAAACAACTAGGGTAAGAAATTTTATGGATAAAATTGAGGTGAATGCCTACTAAGAGGATTGATTTTGAGGCAACCAATCATGCCCTTGGATTTAGACTCTCTAATCCCAAACATTCTCTGTTTCCTAGCAATTTGCACTAAGCCCTGGTTTGAGAGCTTGGACTTAAAGGGGATGAATTAGGGCAGGAAGAGGAGAGAGAAATTTATGGATTAAAGTTAAAGTAATCATCAACAAACGAGGGCCAGTTCCTTATCCTTTGGTGGTGTTACCACTCAAACTAGCGGGGGTCCTAGGAGGGGATCCTATAGAGCAACTACTGGGTCAAGTGGCAACAATGGAGCAATAGCCCATTGTCACCTCAGCTAAAGCTCCCTGCTCTTTACGAATTTTGACCAATTGGAGGAGTTCCGATACGAGAGGAGTCATGGGGATAGATAGATCAATGATAATAAATGGAGTGATTCCTAAAGCCTATTCACAAGAGAGGCTTAGATAATTTGTTTACTTGCTTTGAAAGCAAGGTGATTGGCTCTCTAAGAAGGGCTAGGGAATACCTAGACCTAGGTTTGGAGAATATCCCTTAACAAGAGGTATCCTAGACCTAAGAATCCCAAAGGAGAAATGGTTTCTATGTAATCCTTGAGGAATTTGAGTCACAAAGTTGCAGGACCACAAAGAAACCCTAATGGGCCCAAATGAGGTCAAGGTTTCAGAATGAAGCTTCAAACAATGGATCTTGACCAAGTAAGGGAGAAGAAAAAGATCAAAGAGATGGGATTTGACTTTAATGTTTAATGCAATGATCCTTAATGAAGCCACTAACCCAAGGCAAACTGAGAAATGGTTTCTGAGCTAGGGCTTGGGATATCTCAAGATTCCATCATTAGAATAGCCTCAAATTTGGAGGACCTCTAGAGGACTCACCAACGCAGCTCTAGACCAATTTTCATCAATTTTTTATGGCTACAATAGAATTTGTGTGATGCCCTAGATGGCCTTCTAGGTTAGGGCTTAGAAAAGAAGGAAGGAGGTGAAAGATAATTTTCTTTTTGTGCGATCACCTTTGGACTAGACCAGTGCCTAGTGAATTGGGAGAATGGAGTCAAATGAAATCAATGTTTAGGTAGGCTTAATTCCAACCAAAGAGTTCCCTAGCAACTTTGCATGGCCGAAGTAGCAACTAGGTTACAAAAGTAAATGTATACCTCTTTATATTGTAAACGATGACTTGTCAGGGAAATTCATGAACATTCATGTAGCTCTAGGACAATAATTCACCATACCTCAAATGATCATATGAAAAATCCCTCACAAAGCCAAGCCCAACAACTTTGCATAAGATTGTAATGACCCTCTTATAGTAAATTAAAATTTATGAAATTAAATAAAATTAATTAAATTAAAAATAAAAATTAAAATAAATTAAAATAAAATCATTAAAATAAATAAATAAACTTTATTTCAATTAAGATATTCAAATAAAATAAAATTAGATTTTGTTTATAAAAATCAACAATCAACACGTATCATAATTTGGACACGGAGATGGAGGAAGTCGGTAAATGGAGACTTATAAGAAGGAAGGGATAGTTGGAGGAAGGGGGAGGAGAAACAGGAGGAAAATTTGTATACAGAGTTTATCATCAGGAACAATTGAGCCTTTCTTGTTCTGAAGTTTCTGGGCACGGGGAACAGTTTGCATCAATTGAGAAGCATAATGGACTGAGTATCTAGGTTGTACTCGGTTTGGCTGGTGGTTTCGGTCTTTTGGTAACGAGAGCGAATTGGAGAAGTTCTGAAGCATATTCATCTGCAGTAGAGGAGGTAAGTACTTCTCATCGAATCAATCAATTAGATATATGAAGTTTTGTATAAATTTAGAACAGGTTCATAAGGTTTCATACTCTGTTCAGGATAGATGGCTCTTTAAAACTCCTTTACAATCTTTACAGTTTCAATCAATCTTTATAGTTTCAGTAATGGCTCTTTAAATTAGTTCGGCTCTTACAAAGATAAAGAGCAACTACACTAGCTTCATGAACGAAAACATTACATAGACAATTTTATCAGACAAAGTTACAAATAAGCATGAAGAGTTACTCACAAGTATAGAAAAATTATTCCAATCATCAAGATGCAAAGAAATCGAGCTCCAAGACAAGAAATTAAGCTTTTCCAAACATTGAAATGCATTAGATCTCCAATTCATCCATAAAAAATGGCTAGCCGAAATTCTCAAGAAGAAATAGTCCAATCCAAAATGTGATGAGAGAAATGAATGAGCCTCTCATCAATTTATACAATCCATAAGGTGGTTCGAATAGCCTAATTAGCCTAATAATGCCCAAATAATAAAATAATATACAATAATGACATGACTTGGTGACAAGCCCACCAAAATAGCTCAATAATACAAAGATAAAGCCTCTCAAGAGGGAAAAATAGTAAATATAATGAGTCGTTGGGCCACTGAGGAGGCCAAGTGGAGTCCAAAGTGTGCCAATGTGAGAGAATAGGCTCCAAACATAGTGATCAAGGGGTGGGCCCTTGATATCTAAGCAAATCCAATGTGGTGTCCCCAAATGGTGTGGGGCACAATGACATCCTCATGGGTCTCCATGTGGATCCATAATGCTTTTATACCATCTGTAAGGCCAGAATGATGACATAAGCCCTCCCTCTGTCTCCCATGGCAAGACACATCCTCATCTAGGCCCTGGAACATCTGCCAAGTGTGTGGTGCAAGTGCGAAGCCGGTTGGGCATGGTGGTCCAGGTACATCATCCTCATCCAAAAGGTGGAACACGAGCAATCAATGAATGGTGCTGAGGGATCCATGAAGTGGCAATCTGCTCTCTGCTACGATGGAGGCCCATGGCTCTCAACACTCACCCTACAAGTGCCGATATGACCCTCTAAATGACCTGGACCCTGTATAGGGAGACCAAATCCAAATGGAGACCCGCTTGCAATGCTTTATAAGATCTAGTGCATCCCTTCGCCTTCTAGTACAAAGATCATTAGTGAAATTGAGTAAATAAGCTTACAAACCATGGAACCAAGTGGACACTTCATGGTGGCATGCCCTTCCATAGTGGGTTTTGGAATGTACAGTGCCTCCAAGCTCAAGAAGAAGGTTAACCAAGGACCCTATTAGGTGGTTTCAGCCTTTAAAGGGGGTAACATGTCCATGGTAGACTCGTCAAATGGTAGGTGGCACATGATATTATGATGGAATGGAGTGGGGCATCAGGGGAAGGCTCCAAGCCACATGCCACAGTACAAGGGTAGCTATGATAGGGGAAGCCCACACCTTGGTATATGAGTGTAGGAGGGAGTAATCATGGTATATGAGTTATCCTGGCCTTTGTTTTTCCACCCTTCTTAACATGCCTTTTGCCTTTGATTGATTTTTCTTCATAACTGCTCGGGGCTCCAGGGGATGAGAGCATGATGTGTAATATATAGTAGTGAGTACCCCTTTTAAGGTGGGGCAGTTCATCACTCACTAGGGGTTGGGACAATCATGGGTTTCCTTGATGATGGAGGGGGCTCATATAGGGCCCATAGGAACCAGGGTGATGGCCATAGATAAGGGGTAGATCTCATGTTTGGCTTTTTCCCACGTGCTAAATGTGTATCTCCCGACCATCTTTTGCATTTTATGGTACTTTACCTGTTGAGAGTGGCCCAAATTATGCTTTTTCTTTTTCTTTTAGCTCATCAACCTCCGGGGCATCATTTCGGGCCTGACCCAAAGTGTGGATAAAGGGAGAGGGAGGCTAGCTCCTTGTGGACCCATTGGAAAAATGTGGACCCGGAAGGGAAATATGGTGAATGGGGTTATAATGAGTAGAGGGGAGTGATGTATATGGAGTCGGAAAGCAGGATCACGCAACCAAAATTGGGGTTTCCCATGTAGTGCCACCCCTAAAGCTAGTAGCCAATAAAAGAGATCCCACGGGACTAGGAGACAAGAGTACAACCAATTCATCAAATTGGACAGAGGAGACAAGAGTACAAACCAAACCCACTCTTTTCATTGAATCACCCCACTAGTCCATGCCTAAAAGTGTCCATGATAAGTAAACAGCCACCTACATAATGAAAAGCCATACCTTTGGGGTCGGGAGGCCCACCTTCAAATATATGATCATAATAGATGGGCAAGGGACCACATGGATGGCTCAAGTGGCGGAGATAGTGGCACATCGAGCTATCTAGTAGCTGTAAGGGGGTGTTGGCTGAGGACCATCTAGGAGAAAAAATTTCTCCTCTGGGTCTCACCCACAGTTGGTGGGTAATAGGTCGATGGAGTTATGAGTTGATTAAATGACCAAAAAGTTGCTAAGGAGGAAGGATAAATGATGCCCTACCATTAACAACCCTAGAAATTACCTATGCAATACATCAAGAAGTTTAATGGGGGACCTAATGAAAGTTGACCACTAGGATTATCATTCACTTGTTATTTAATGAGTAATGCATCCAATAATGATATCTAGATTCTACCAAAATATATTTTCAACAAATTAGGGCATAATAGTAATCACCTATGCAACGAACCAAGATGTTTCATGGGAGAGCTAATGAAAGTTCGCCTCTAGGATTATCATTCACATGTTATTTAATGAGTAATGCACACAATAATGATATCTAGATTCTACCAAAATATATTTTCAACAAATTAGGGAACAATAACAAACCCTAGATTCAATGTATTCCATACATTAGACAAAGAAAATAATTTATCAACAATAAGCTCACTTACAAAATAACATGCATGAAATTCCATTCATTGATCAAAGACAATAGCTCCAAAGTCAAACAATTTGCTCCAAATATCAAAGTGCATTCATAGGTCACATGTCCACCACAAGAAAAGAGTACCGAAATTCTCTAAAGACAAAGGCTGAAAGCTCCAAGTTGTGATGATGATTTACAACAAATGATCTCCTCTACCTATATGAGTAGTCACAAAGTTAATTTTAGACTGATGCCCCCTAAAACAATAAAATAATGATGCAACAACATGTTAGGTCATAAGCCGACCTAATAGCCAATGACAAAACACAAATGATTTACCACTTGTGTGAGTTGCAAGGAAGAATGTGTTGGTGTCATCCATGTGTATATCCTTTTAAGGCATGCATTAAGGGCTAAAGGTGCTAAGTGAAGTGTAGAAGCCCTCTAAAATCAGGATGTGAAGGTTGGCCTCCACATTTTTGTCAATCTCTCTTTGTGGGCCCCAAATTGCATCTTGGGGTTAAAATGTGGTCTATTGGGTCTCCAAGTGGTCAAAATGCTTGTCTCTGCTACAATGCTAGGGTCTTTCAAGGCAGTGTTAGCCCTCCCATGTCTGAATGCATAAGACCATCCTCCACTAGGCCCTAGATCAACCACCATTCCTCTAATAATGCTAATCTAGCTAGGGGCATGTTTAGTCTAGGTGCATCATCCCATAAAAGTCATCCATGTAGGGAAAAATGCTGGAATGTTATGGGTGTTGGAGGTGGCCACGAGTATCTACTATCTATGATGCTTCGTTGTTGCTTGGAGTCCATGGCTCTCAATGCTTTATCTGTGGGTGTCAATATGGCCCTTTAAAGGACTTGGACCCCAGTTAAGTTGCCCAGGCCATGGTTGTGGAACCACCTGACAGTTACACAGAATATCCAATGCTACAACCTTCACCATTAGGTACAATAATCATTTTTGCATCTAAGTGGACCAAGCTTGAAAGTAATGGGCAATGTAACACTTCAAATAAGGCTTCCCTTCAAAACCAAGGCTTTGAACTCGCAATGGTGTTACTTCCTTAGGTAGGAGTGGCTAATGGACAACCTTATTAGGTGTTTCTAGCCCCTAAGGGGAGAAGACATGCCCTTGGTCCATGCTTTGATCAATAGGTGTTAGTGAATAATGATGGAATGGAGGGGAGAAGACTTCATGGCCAAGTGCCATGGCCAAAGGTGTTGAATTTTCCCTGGGAAACGCAAACTTGGGAGAAAAGCCAACAACTCCTCTTAAAGGAGAAATTATCCTTCAACAAGGTTGACAATTTCAAATTGTCTAGAAATCTATGCCAAAAATCTAAGTCCAAACTTCAGTCAAATTCGTCCTTTATCTACTACCACGTGCTGCTGCTATAGAAGAGAGATGATAATGAGTGAGTGATCAAATGAAGTGTCACATCATATGTATATATACAAGTCGAATGGGTGCATTTATTGCAAGGGACACATCCCTTCATGAGCTGGGTCGACTTGTCCTTTTTGAGCCTACATGAAGCCCAATAAAAAATTGATTTTTAATTTTTATTTTCATAAATCTTCTAGGCCAACTTAGGAGGCCTCTTGGCATGCGAGAATACCTCTCGATGCTACACAAAAAATCAACAAAAGGGACTAGCATGATTAGTATCCTCATCCTGAGCATATGGATGTGAGGAGGGAGCAATTGTGGATGCATGAGGTACCAACTTGGCTTGTGTTTTTCCACCGTACTTGTGCGCCTTTTACTTTTTCTTGATCTTTCTTTGTATTACTGTTCGTAGCTCATAGGGTTAGAGCTTGCTTTGTATGATGTTTGGCAATTATTACCCCCTTAATGATGAGGCAACTTATCACCCATTAGGGATTGGGACATGCAAGGGTTCCTTTTCTTTTGATGCAATAGGGTAACATTGGCCCCAAGAATTGGGTGATGGCCATATGAGTGAGGTAGAGCTCATGCTAGGCTTTTGCCCATGTGCTAATGTGTATGTCCCAACCATCTTTTGCATTTTAATATTCCTTTGGTTTACATTATGACCATGATATGCTCTTTCTTGTTCTTTTAGCTGCATCGACCTCCTAGGACAAATTTCTAGGCCCTATTATCCACCACCTGTGGGTGACACCATAGGAGAAATTTTTCTACTAGATTGTGTTCAGCCGACAACTAACAACCCCTTGCAACCACAAGATAGCTGGATGTGCAACCATCTCTGCCACCTGAGAAGACTATTATGCACCCTCGCCCATTTGTTGTGATTGTATGTTTGAAGGTGGGCCTTCCAACCCGAAGGTATGACTTTCATTATGTAGTTGGGTATTTTTGCTTGCTTATCATGGTCACTTCTAGTCATGGGTTAGTCGGGGGATTCAACGGAAAGAATGGGCTTGGTCTGTACTCTTGTCCCCTTGTCCAACTTGGTGGTTAACCTTGTATCCTAGTCCTGTGGGATCTCCTCTATTGGCTACTAGCTTTAGGAGTGGCACTACATGGGAAACCCCGATTTTGGTTGCATGGTTCCGCTTTCCCTCCGCTCATTATAATCCCTTTTCACATATTTCCCATCCAGGTCCACATTTGTCCATTGGGTCCACAAGGAGTTAGCCTCCCCCTCCCCTTGTCCACACTTTGGGTCGGGCCTGGAATGATGCCCCAAAGGTTGATGCAGCTAAAAAGAAAGTTAAAAGCATAATTTGGCCACGCACAACAAGAAATGTACTATAAAATGCAAAACATGGTCGGGACATAAAAATTTAGTAGGTGGGAAAAAGCCAAACATGAGCTCTACCCCTTATCATGGCCATCACCTTGGTTCCAAGGGCCCCTATGTGAGCCCCATGCATCATTACGAAACCCATGATTGTTCCAACCCCTGGTGGGCAATGAACTGCCCAACCTTAAGGGGGTACTCGCTGCTATATCATTCACATCATGCTCTCATTCCTTGGAGCCTCGACTAGTTATAAAAGAAAAATCAATAAAAGACAAAAGGCATATGAAGAAGGGTGGAAAAACGAAGGTTGGGGTAACTCATGTACCACGATTTCTCCCTCCTACATCTATCCACCCAAGTGTGGGCTTCCCTCATTAGAGCTATCTTTGTACCATGGCATGTGGCTTAGAGCCTTCCCTGTTACCCCACTCTATTCCATCACTATTTCACATGACGCCTGCCATCTGACGGATGTACCATGGACCTGTCACTCACTTAGAGGTTGAACCTACCTAATAGGGTCCTTACTTAACCTCTTTCTTGAACCTGGGGACACTTGTACATTCTAAAGCCCATTATGGAAGGGCATGCCACTATGAAGTGCCCACTTGGTTATATGATTCAAGAATGTTGTGCTTGTATCTATTGCACTTGAAAAATCAACATGGGATTAGAGCTTTGGTGAAGAAAGGAACACCAAGATCACTCTTGAAGAAACCTTACATTGAGATCACTATTGTTGAGTCTTCTTGTTGATCTACATCCATGACTTTTATGAAATCATAGAACAAGTTAGAAGGGGCTTCAAATTTCAGAGCTCGAAAAACTAGGATTGATCTTATTCTCGCAAAGAACAAAGTTTTGGATATTGTGACAGGCAAGGTTGTAGAACTAGCGGATAATGTAGGAAAGGAGAAGTTTAAGGAATATGAACTCACTGCCATGAGTCTTATTGTGGATTCCATTAGAGATCATTTGATTCCCTATATTGCAAAGCTTGATACTTCCAAGAAGATGTATGATGCCCTAACCAAGCTATTTACAGTGAAAAACATTGGTCAAGTCATGAGTGAGCTTCCTGATGTAAGGATATCGAACAATGACACTGTAGCTTCATATTTTGTAATAATTTCATAGATAAGAGACCAAATTCAAGCAATTGAAGAAATTGTCTCGGAGAGCGAACTTGTGACTACCACACTTAATGGACTACCTAGATCATGGGATGCATTTGCAACTGGTATAAGTAGCAAAAAGGAATTTCCCTCTTTTGAGGAACTATGGAGTTCTTGTGCTCAAAAGGAATCAAGGTTATATCAAAAGATAGAAAGGAAGAAGACTCTCAAGCATTCGCATCATGCTTCAAAAGGAAGAATGGAGGAAAGAAGAAGTTTGGTTTCCAAAATAGAAAGCCAAAAGGAAGACCTGCTCCACAAGAAAAGAAAGATATGTCTAAAGTTTAATGTTGTCGTTGTCACAATTTTGGCCACTGTATGAACCAATGTCCTGAAGGAGAGAATGATAGAAAGAGGTGTTGAAATTGTAACTAGGTTCGATCTTCATAATGTATATCCGTCATATGATTTTGTAAAAGAGTCAAAAAGAATTTATTTGAGTCAAAAGAAAAATTATTTTATCATGTCCCATTTGGACATTTAAAAGGAAAAACAAAATTGAATTTTTAAAGATTATTTTTGTGTCCTCAAGTTGACCAAGTTGACTCTCTAGACGACAAGTCGACTCAGCCTTTAGAGGCACCACTTTGGACATGGAAACAACTATATATTGGCATCTATTCTCCACCATTTGGTAAGCAATTCAAATCTTATATGTGGAAGGAAATTCAAACTATTATATTTGTGGAATATGAGCTACATGAGGAATAGTATATCTGAAGTATGCGAGCTCTCTATAGCACTATATCTCTGAAGTATGCAAGCTCTCTACAATACTATATCTCTAAAGTATGCGAGCATCTCTGAGGTAATTTGTAGAGTATCTCTAAAGCAATTCATAGAGCATCTCTAAGGGACTTTGTAGAGAATCTCTAAGGCAATTCATACACCATCACTGAAGGACATTTTTTGAGGCAGTTATGCAAAGTTTTAGAGGCAAGCCCTGCAAATTTTTTAAGCAGTATTAAGGATAGACATGTGGCATATATTGGACAAAATTGTGAGAAACTTCTTGAAGGCTATTGTTTCATGGAGGGCTGACTTGGCACATGGGCTTCTGGTTAGTTTATCTATGACTTTGATTTCTATTGTTGACAAAGATTTTATAAGGAAAGGATTGGTGGGTTTTCCCCTTGTGGGTTTTTCCCTAGCCTCTAGCCGAATTAATGGTTTCTCTTGTCTCTTGTGCACTATAATCTCTATATTTTTGAATGTATAATTGCTTAATGACATAACTAAAAGATGTAAATATTAAAAGGAACCATATATATCAGTCACAAGTAATTATCAAGCTCAAAAATTAAAATGCATTTGAATTTCAACATGTATCAGTGTTGAAATGTGGTTGTTATTGATGTCAACCCAAGCAACACCAAAAATGCCTCGCTTTTGTTGACCAATATGAAAAGGAAAATCATGGTTTCTCACATCAAGACCATCTTTATTGGTGTTGATTTGGGGTAGCATCGGATGTGCTCTAGCCATGAAATTTGGTGGAGAGGTTGGGGCACATGAGATCTCCAATACCCAGAAAGGGTTTGGGCATATTCTAAACATATTAGGAGATATTAAAATAATTAATATTTTTAATGGAGTCCCTAAGTCTAAACTTAGGGAAAATAAAATATTAATGTGTATTAATATGAATCTGTGTTAGAGTGGTCCCAAAGACATGGATCAAGTCAGATCTAATCTTAGCCGTTGATTAGGGACTTAATCTCCACCGTTGAGATGTCAACAGGAAAAGTATAAGAGGAGGCTTGAGGGTCACTTGGAGAGCACACCAGATGATTAGTCATTCTATTCTCTAGAGCGAGGTTTGCTAAGAGAGATAGAATTAGTGATAGGGAGAGCAACTGAGGGGCATTGAGTACGGAGAAACAGAGAAGGCAGAGATTGTGCTGGGAGGGCAGCGCAACAGCCAAGCGAGGTGACGCAGAGCCAACAAGGGCTCACGCAGGGCCATGCAGAGGCAGCCAAGTGCTGCACAGAGCACCAGAGGGGCCAGTGTGGTTGACGAAGAGGTTCCCAGAGCTGATGCAGGGCCTTCTGGGCCTGACGCAGGCCAAGGAAGGCTGACGCAAGGCCAACACTGGGCTAGGAGAGGCTAACGCAGTCCAGTTTGGGCAGACGTTGGCGTTGCAGAGCAGTTTTGTGCTGAGGAACTGCCAGAAGGATTTTCTAGGGTTTCAGCCAGGAGATTTCTCTCAAATTGCGAGGTATAGCTGCTAAGGAAATTCTCTATTGGGTAGGCCAATTTCAGCACTCGGATTGTACTATGATATTGCTTAATAAGAAAACCCTCAGATAGCTGCACCGGTTTTCCCGCCTTGGTTTTTTCTGGGGACATTGGTCCAAAAATAATGGTGTCATGTGGTGTGTTTGTTCTTGCTTATTTTAGTTGCTGATCTGTAATATGTTGAGCATGCACTGGTGTTTATTTTCAATATTTACTTTGTAAATAACTTGTTAAAGGAAAAATAACAATTAGGTAGGAATAAATCAGAAAAAGTGCATGAAGAGTTTCTAAACTAAGTAAACTTAGAAACTTCAACATGGTATCAGAGCGTGATTGCAGATCACAAGAGGACTAAAAGACATCAGCCGAGCGAAGCAATAACAGTAGAAAACAATTATCCCGAGGTGACAAAAGTTGTTTCTAGCAGTGCAAAAGCCAAGAAATGTGACACAGAGCCAACCAGAGCCATGTAGAAGAAGCCGAGAGCTGCGCAGAGCCTCAGAGAGGCCAGAGGGTTGACGCAGAGGGCCAGAGGGTTGATGCAGGGCATCCCAGGGCTGAAGCAGACCCATCTAGGGTGATGCAGAGACAACATGAGGCAGAGAGGGGCTAACGCAGTTCACAGAGAGGCAGTTGCTGGAGTCTAGAAGGTTGCAAAAATATTGCAGAGTGGAGCTGGTGAGGTACTGTAGTCAGAACAGTACTTGACAGAGCAGGGCCAGAGGAGTTGTTACTGAGGGTTTCTAGCAAAGGAACCTGGATCAGCAGTGCAGTTGCACAAGACGATCAGATTAGGGGCATCTCGACAAGCGACAAGAGGATTTCCAGGAGGGAAATCAGGACTTAGAGGGAGTCTAGAAGAAAACTTCCAGACAGGAAGTAGAGACTCAGAGGAGTCGAATAGAGAACTTCCAGGAGGGAAGTAGAGGAGTGTCATGGCAGTACACGGGGTAAGAGACCAAGATAGGTTGGACGGAGCATCGAACTTCGCAGTTTGGAAGCCAAAATCTTATCAGTGCTTGACAGGAATCGTGTCAAGAACTTCGCCTTGAAGGTTATAGTTGTCCCAGTCGACCCCAATGAAAATGAAAGGTTCGAAGAGGCGATGGTGAGGGCCAAGTGCATTATCCTTGACGGGGTCAAGAATTATGTGGTACCACATATAACCGAGAAGGAAACGACAGTTGAGATGTGGGAGGCTCTCAAGAACCTGTACCAGCATACTTCTGTGCAGAGAAGAATGTTGCTCGAGAACCAGATGAGGTCGTATCAGATGAAGAAGGGTCAATCGATTGACACCTTCCTCGGAGGACTGAATGAGATGCGAGACTAGTTGACTGCTATAGGATTGACACCGGATCAGGAGCTTATGGTGAGGACAACCTTGAATGCTGTCTCAGAAGATTGGGAAGTGTTTGTCTAGAGTATCCTGTGTAGAGTGACTCTCCTACCTTGGGATGAGACGTGGGCAACTCTTCGCCAGGAAGAGATTAGACAACAGTCGAAGATAGGTAGCAGCAACAAAGGGATCAAAGTTTAGCAGGAGGAGGAGGATGTGGCCCTAGCATCTGAGGAAAAGCAGGAGAAGCGGAAGAAGAAAAATCTCTCCAAGATAAAGTGCTTCCATTGTGGGGAGATGGGTCATGATGCGACCTAGTGCCCAGGAAAGAAGAGTAAGGGAGAGTCTTCGGAGACTAAGGCAGCGCCAACACGGGCAGAGAAGGAAGTTTTGACAGACGATGATTGTGCCATGAGTGCACACACACCACTTGAGCGGAAGTTGGGAGACATCGAGCTATAGTTAGGCAGACTACAGGCAATGAGGGGCAAGATCCTTGAGGTACCCAGCCTCTTGGATTAGACCTTGCTATGGGAGCCCCGATGAGGAGTAGCAGGACTGGCTGAGTGGGTAGAGATGGATGCGGATGGAGCGACAAAGAGAGCTACAGTGCAGGAGTCACGAGACAACGCAAAGCTAGTAGGTTGCAGCAATGCGAGAGGCATAGGAGTGTTGCACCAGTGCAGGAAGGCACAAAGAGAGGTGCAACGGTGTGAGATGCAGGGAGGTGTTACAACAGTGCAAAGGTCAGAGAGAGGGAGCACTTGTCAGCGACATAGGGAGCTTCAGCATCAGTGGGTGTTTCTAGCCCAACAGGGAGGTCAGTTACTTACTTAGTAACTGAGTTGCAGTGCAGCAGTGGGAAGCACGATGCAACATGATGAGAGGAGGTGCAGTGCGGATGCAGTGCTGGGAGAAAGGACCAACAACAACACAGATGTGCAGGGAGATGTTGTACAGATGCAGTAGTGGCAATGGCAGAACCATGGGCAATAGTAGAGGAGGCAGCAGTGCAGAGGATGTTGGGCAGGAAGGCCTAGCATCAGCACAGGTACTGATGCCAGATGATCAAAGTAATACTCAGTGAGGAGTATTGCTAGAGCACATTCCTCGCTAAGAGGGAGTGTTGATTTGGGGTAGCATTGGATGTGCTCTAGCCACAAAATTTGGTGGAGAGGTTGGGGAACATGAGATCTCCAATACTTAGAACGAGTTTGGGCAGATTCTAAACAGATCAGGAGATATTAAAATAATTAATATTTTTAATGGAGTCCCTAAGTTTAAACTTAGGGAAAATAAAATAGTAATGTGTATTAATATGAATCTGTGTTAGAGTGGTCCAAAAGACATGGATCAAGTCAAATCTAATCTTAGCCGTTGATTAGGGGCTTAATCTCGGCCGTTGAGATGTCAATAGGAAAAGTATAAGAGGAGGCTTGAGGGTCACTTGGAGAGGACACCAGATGATCAGTCATTCTATTCTCTAGAGCGGGGTTTGCTAAGAGAGATAGAATTAGTGATTGGGAGAGCAGCTGAGGGTCATTGAGTACAGAGAAACAGAGAAGGTAGAGATTGTGTCGGGAGAGCAGCGTAGCAGCCAAGGGGGATGACGCAGAGCCAGCAAGGGCTCATGCAGGGCCACGCAGAGGCAGCCAAGTGTTGTGCAGTGCACCAAAGGGGCCAGCGTGGCTAATGCAGAGGCTCCCAGAGTTGACGCAGGCCAAGGAAGGGTAACGCAGGGCCAGTGCTAGGCTAGGAGAGGCTGACGCAGTCCAGTTTGGGTAGACGCTGAGGTTGCAAAGCAGTTTTGTGCTGAGGAACTGCCGAAAGGATTTTCCGTGGTTTTAGCCAGGAGATTTCTCTCAAACTGTGATGTATAACTGCTAAGGAAATTCTCTATTGGGTAGGCCAGTTTTGGCACCCGGATTGTACTATGATATTGCTTAATAAGAAAACCCTCAGATAGCTGCACCGGTTTTCCCGCCTTGGGTTTTTCCGGGGACATTGGTCCAAAAATAATGGTGTCATGTGGCGTGTTTTTTCTTGCTTCTTTTAGTTGCTGATCTGTAATATGTTGAGCATGCACTGGTGTTTATTTTCAGTATTTACTTTGTAAATAACTTGTTAAAGGAAAAATAACAAGTAGGTAGGAATAAATAAAAAAAAGTGCATGAAGGGTTTCTAAACTAAGTAAACTTAGAAACTTCAACAATTGGATTCTCCTCGTCATGTCGATTCTGATGATATGTGGCTTGTCACGAGGATCCTCACAGATTGAGAGATATGCTTGTTTGAAGTTGATGCCCCCACCTTGTCGTTAAAAGTCTCGAACAAAAGAATGATGTGGCAACTTGTCATTAGACATTATTTTATCTCATGGGCATAAAAGAATTTTTAGTTTATTAAAGGAATTACATACATTATTAAATTTTGGGGTTTGGACCAAAGTATTTTTAGATTTATTAAAGGAATTATTATTAAAGAAATTTTGGACCAAGTGTTTGGCTCCAATCCAAAATCCAAAATTCAAATTTTAATTTTAATTTGTTTGGCTTCCCTCCCAAATATTCAAGTCTGTTGCCTCTCAAGCAAACTTCTCCAAATATATATAGACACACTAACCTTGCTCTCCAAAATCATGTTCTGAACGCTCATCATTAGCAATTACTGAAATTAAATTTGGCCAGGGTAGTCTTGAATACTTTACGTGCAGGTCATTCTTCTCTAAAGGAGTTCGGGTTTTGGTGTTTCGCTAGTGAGATTTTGATCTAGCCTAGAGTTTATGACAACATAGCTCTAATTCATATCCTATTACATGCATTAGTTCTACTCATCTTCTGTGAATTTGTAATTGGAATAGGCACGTTCTCAATACTTTGTTAGACTCTGGAACAAAGGTATCAATTGGAGTTTATTCTGTCCAAGTGCAACAGTGAATTTATCGACTGGTAGATCAATTGTGAAGGTTTGACATCAAACGTTTGAAACCTTGCCCTGTGAAATATCCAAGTTTCCGAGACATTTGGTTTTGATGTTGTGGACAAAAGGTTTGAGTCATGTGGCCTCTATTACATGTGAAAACTGCGAGCCTGTGGTCTTGAGTTTTGTTGAAACATCACTCGTCAACTATTTATTTCAAGCGTAGATATGCTGATTTTGAATTTCGACCTCTATGTATTAAGAGTTGACTGTGTAGATCATGCATCAAATTGACCTATTGACACTTCAAGTAGAGTAATTAACATGCTCCAGTTCAGCTAAAATTGACAACAAGAAGGTTTAGTTCTAACATCATAGTATTTGACTTTAGTCAATCTACTATTCATCAAATCCTCTTGTGTAATAGTGCTTGTTGCTAAAAGTTATACTCTGATCATCTTTTGAGGTAAGCTTGATTATCTTTGAAAATCCATAGCCTATGTAGACGTTAAGGAGTATTTGAATTATCCTTTGAAACTATGAGGTGGAGTTATGTCCTATCTTAAGCTTCTGGAAGGATTACTTGAGAACAAACATTTTATTATTGGAATTTGAATTAAGCAAGGATTTCATTGTCATCTTACAACAATAAAGGTTTATTTTCAAGTAACCTCATTACGATAGTAAGGGTTTTGTTATCAACAATATCACTATCTTGCAACAATAAGGGTTTCTATTGTTAGCAACTCACTGTCTTTTGTGAAAAATTAATTTTGGAATAAGGGTTTGTGTCTCATATCATAATAGTTGAAGAAGTTCAACATTCACTGTCACATCATTTTGCAACAGTCTCAAGGTCACATCCTTCTGTAGTTGTTGAAGAAGTTTGGCTATAAGGATCATCATTCTCTTGGCTTCTTGTTAAAATTGGCAACTAGGGCCAAACTCCATGTGGGTCATCTTATTAATGGCAGTTGATATTTTTCTTGGATCCCTCTCATCAAGAGGTGTAGGATTGATCTAAAGATCATCCGATTCTGATAAGTATTCATGGAGATATGAATTTATTAGTGTTATGGGACAATTCGTCAAGGTCGGCCAGCAACCAAATAAACCCACTTGTGCTCAACGTTTTAGTATAAATAGAGGTGGCCTTCAAGTCATTTCACACACTCACTCTTGAGATCTCTCTTCATTTTGTTTTGGGTTTGATGAAGATGAGATCTAGAGGGAGTGCCCTAGGTGATACGCTGCCCTAATAGAAGATGCCCTAGAAGCTGTCATGGACAAGGCTCTACGTTGCCCTGAAGGAGAAATCTAATACGTAGCAAGAAGAAGGCTCACACAGTCAGGGAGGAAGGTTTCATATGAAGCCTTAACGCTGGTATGGTAGAAGCCTAGTGTTGTCATCTAAGTAAGGTTCTACGCTGCCCTAAATGACCTTCCTACACAGCAAGAAAAAGCCTAAATGATGCCCTAACGCTGCCCTAACAAACTATTCTAGGGCACAGTTTAAAGAGGGTTCTTATGTGCCCTGACTACTATAAATGCAAGCCCTAGCCACAGTCCTATTGGGAGGACTAGAGCCTTAAACTCGCTGCTGATAATGGAAAGACTTGGCCACAGTTCGAGGAGATCTCTAGCAGTCAAAGAGAGCCACCATACGTTGCCTAAAAGGTTCCTCATCCACTGTCTAAACACTCAGCCTAATCTGCAGTTTCAAAGAGGCATCTATCTGCCCTAGCCACAGTAAAAAGTGAAGGTTACAGCCATCAAAATAAAGGTTTCTAGCAGCAGTCATTTGTGCTTCAAACCATAGTCCAAGTGTGGTAAAATACTCCCTAGCCTCAGCCCTTAAGGAGGTCATCTTGGCCGCAATTGGAGAGGACCCTATCAGCCAAATGATGAAGTTTAAGAGGTCCATAACTCTGTAAGGAATGAACCCTTAGACGTTGTAAGAAAAGTCAGATCTATGTCACATTGCTGTAGATGACAGCATGACACATTTGAGATCAGTTTTGGGCATGACTGTGCAGCTATAAGGTTGATCGGTAGACATTGTTCTTCAAGGGTAATAGTTGAGTACTGTATGACAATCTTGCTTGTTGCTGGGCTAGGTTGCAGGCCATAGCCAACAACATCTTGTGTTAAGGGTTGCACAATGATAAGGACTAAAGGTTGATGTGATTGCTTGTGTGGTCAGCATGTTAGACAGTATAGTTAGATGCAGCAGTTGGATGTTGCATGGTAATAGAGACAGTAGTGAAGTGCAACATAGTAATAGTTGGGTGCTGCTCGGTGATGGGAGCAGCACAATGATAAGAGCAGCTCAGTGATTGGGTGCAGCACAGTGATGGGTGCAGCATGGTGATGGAATCACCTTGGAGAATCAGTTGAAGCAGCATGTCTTCAACTAATCTCATGTAGAGATGATCTATTCTCTTATCTAGAAAGTCGAAGTGTTGACTTCTGTTGTAAATGTTCTATCTCTCTCTATCTCTCTCTCTGCTGAACTATTGAAGAACATATAAGAAGAATTGATCAAGGGTTTCCCCACATTGGGGTTTGTCCCCTGGCTAGTGCCACATCTTGTGTCCTCTTGTCTTGGCTTGTCTTCTACAATTTATGTTTATGTTGTATCTGCAGTTTACTTTAATTTTGATGTGATTGCTAATCTGGAAAAGATATTGAGCTCACTGTGAAAGTTGAATTAAATTGCTCTAAGCATAGAACATACCTAAACTTAACACTTCCACTACATCAAGGATATTGCATCAAGACATATTCAGGGCATCAACTGATAGAGGTACATTTGTTCAACATTTCATTGACATTTTACAACAGTTGAAGTCTGGCAGAATCAGTTGAAGTTATGTAGTAAGGGTTTCATCATTTGTTTAGTTGTAAGGGTTTCATTGTTTGATCATTCTTCTAAGTGGGTCATTGTCCTTGGTACGTGAGCCCAAAGTAATTCTGTCTATTCTTATTCTCTTTTCAGGGTGGTTGAAGTCACCTTCAAGTTGTAGCACAAAAGCACTTCTGGGTGGTAGGGTGGTGCTAGGGAAAGTTGGAGCTTACAAGGGTGTTGGAGCATCCTATCAGTAGTAGATGATAAAACTAAGGAGTTGGAGTGTCCTTCCAGTTCGAGTGAGAAAGTTGAACACTTTTCTAGAGTACTAGGGAGTTGGGGCTTCCCTTTTCAATTGGAGCTAAAACATGTAATGTACTCATAAAATTATTAGAGAAGCAATTGATGGTTTCTCTTCTGGAAGGCTTTCCACCTAAAAATCTGGTGTCTACTATATTTTTGATAATGTGTACTGTTGATTTATGTTTTTGATCTGATGTTGAAGTTAATTAATGCTTTGTAAAAGAAAAATTAACTAATTGTAAGTGAAATATATAGAGCTAGTTGAAGAACAATTTCTATCTAGGACAAGTTTGAAGAGCTATAGAACAAGTTCTTAAGAAGAAGTTCTGGGCTAGTTTACTGTGGTGAATATTGTGATTAGGCAAAGGTAATTACAAGCCTAGTAGAGAGGGTCAAGACCCTTATGAAGACTAGAAGTGCAAGATGAATCTAGGACAAAAATTCTTGAAGGGAAGTGAGGTGTTTACAGAGGCAAAGAAAGAATATAACCAAAACAAACAAAGTTTGAAGCATCTTGATCATCATATCTGTCTCGCTCTAGCATTCTTTTAGAGGATGAAGTTTTCCTGATATCTTTGTGGCTAAGTTTTATGAGTCTTGAGGATAATGTGAAGCCTTTGTAATTTATTCTATGCAAAGTCTGGAAAGGAATCAATAGAGATGTGCTGGTAATATTGTTCAAGACATACAAAATCTCTGAGATATAACAAGAAGAACGAGCTCAATCAGGTTTGCAATTGATCCAAGACAAAGTTTGAGCCTAAGGAGTCAAGACCGAGCTATCTTATCCCTGTGGAGAGAGGACAAGTGTGAGTTCGAGTTTCTTATGATCCAAATCTAAATAATAATCTACCAAGTTATATAACTTGTGCAAAGTTCATCTTTGAACAATCTGAAGACTAAACAAGAAATATGAATTGAGACAAATCTAAGCATGTACATGGAAGAAGTCTAAAATTACAGACTTGATTCATATCCTAATTTGAAGGCCGAAGACCTGTGGCACTTTTGTTGGAGGAAAATGATAAATATTAGTTGAAGAAAGTCAAAATTTCACAAAGCGAATGGCATCCAAGGCATCTGATATGTGTCTTATTCAAATGAACTAGTTCATGTCTTGAGATTCACAGAGTAAAAATCAAGTCTTCACTGAGATCTGAAATACCTCTAAATTCATCAACTAATAATGATCCAAATATATGACAACTCTGTGGAATTTTGATGAGACCGAGCCTCAGAAATCCGAATTTCAAGCTTTTGCGGATAGTCCAAAGTATCTATAAAACTAAAAATCAAATGTGAGCTTCCTAGGCAATAATCAAGTCTGAACATATTGCATTTATTACCTCCTTGGAATACAAGTGAGCTACATCCATGGCATCCGAATTATAGTGGTTGTGACAAGTATCTAAAACTCTTTATCTCTTTTTTCTATGGAACAAGTTTTTGAAGGTTACAGATCTATAATACTGTTTAGAAGGATGAAATATATATTGAGAGAGTCAACTGATGTCTCTTTGAAGAACAAATTGAAGAAACTATTGAACTGATTTGACTTAAGTTACAGTATAACTTGAAATGTGGCTTGTCCAAGTAGCAATAATTCTTTTGAAAGCTCAGTTAGGATTACTGTCAGATAGAATGGAATTCATTCTTTGATAAGTTTATATGACAAACATTATGTGACCTATGATCCTGATCAATGAAAAGAGGCCTAGTTCCTCTTCGAGGTCAAGTACCAATGCTACAATATTACAAGCCAAGGATATTAGATTAAAAGTTGTTGAGTTGTTAAGGGAATCTGAACCTCTAAAGTATTGATGCCAAAATCTCTTGAGTATTGAGATCTATCATGATGAAATACAATGACTACTTGGCTTGATGATGTAAATAATTTAGGGTTTTGACATTTGGGCATAAAAGAGAACTTGCAGATTGAATATCTAGGGTTTACAAAAACCCTAGCAAGATGAGAAGAGGCTGACAGGAACAATTTTATCAGGCTACAATCAGTGTGTTGGGTTTGAACAAGAAAGGTCTAGGGTTTGTACCCTAGGATTGATTGCTTCCACTGAAATAAGAAGAAAAACCCTAGTCTATGCAAGGAAGACGCAACTTCAAGCTGGTGCTTGGGATGAGGTTGATGAAGTTGCAAGATGAATACAAGAAGTCTAAGATTTAGGAGCTGACTTTTCTCAAAAGATAAGTATTCTTTCTTCTTTAATTAAATCTATTGTTCTTAATTTTTAGTTAATTTCTTGTTCCTGTGTCCTTTGCTTGGTTGTGATCATTCTTTCATATCCTCTCAGAGAGGATTGTAGGACAATGGCTAGGGCTGTCCTGGTACTAGCAATAGACAAAAGAACTAGAAGAATGAAGCAAAGCATGAGGACTTTCTAGATTTATACTAGAAGAAGAAGCTTGGAGTTGGCAACTTAGAGTATGCCTTGATTGATTGAAGCTTGCAATAGATGGCAGCATAGAAGCAAGAAGGTTCTCCTTGGAAGAGAGAGAGGATCTTGTTAAGTCAATTGCCTCGGTTAGAATAGTTACCCCGGGATGAGGAGCCTCATGATTAAAGAAGACCTCATATTCAGGGATTGATGAAATGATTTGTTTCTGACAATAGAAGGACTTTTGTGTTAGAGGTAAAAGGTGTTGCCTTCAGAGGGAGCTGGAAGCCAAACTTGACATGAAAAAACTTGGATTGATACACTATTATTTGAGTCTGGAGGTTTGGTAGGAACCTAGTAAAAACTTCCTTAGTCAAGGGAAGCATGCGATTTAGATCCTCCTGAAATTTGAATGATGAAAGTTGATTAGTTCTTTGATATATTTGATTCAATTACTAAGATGTTTGTAAGAAAAGGAACTATTGATGTTTGTTTTTGCTGGAGATTTGGTATGGTTTCTTGGAAGAGCATGAAGCAAGATTCTGTTGCACTAAGCACTGTAGAGGAGGAAGATATGATAGTTTTTGCAGTTAGCTATGAAGCATTTTGACTCAAAATGTTTGATGGACTGTTTGATGATGTGTTGGATTCGACCATGATACTTTATAGATATTGTCAGAGAACCTGGTTTTTCATGGACAGTCGAAGCACTTTATGATTTGGAAGTATGGTGCAGATAGGAGCCATGATGCTAAAACAAATCTCCACAAATGAACAAGCAACTAATGTAAGGGAAGTATGAGCACTTTTGAGACAAGCTTGGGCTTGTGGATTACTCCTCCCAAGATGAGGAGGAGTGAGGATGGACACCTAGTTCTCCATATCCCATGTATTGTGGCGAGGACTAACGGTCGTAATTCAAGCACATGGACATGGATAGGGAGAATGGTGGATTGGATAAGAATCTTGGACAAACATTCTTGAGCCATGTATTGTGACTGACTAGGATTAACACCCTAAGTCAAGCACATGGACTCGGTTAAAGAATGGTCTGGTGGACAAACATTTTCTTGTGACAAGTAGGAAATAGTCCTGTGGAGGACATACTTTGGTGAACCTAGGTGGAATATGTGCCTCGAAGAGGCAGTTTGGTGTCGTAGTGAATACCTCCCAACATTGCACTCTGATCTAGTGGAGAGATAGACCTTACTTGTCAAGGCCTTAGTAATTTGACAATGTTGGTTATGATGATGTTATCGTCAATGATGCTTATTAATCTGGCTCCTTTCTTATAGAAGTCTTCAACTTCAAAATATCCCGATGAGTCATTATGAATACCTCCCTAGTTAAGAGGGAGTGTTGAAATTGTAACTAGGTTCGGTCTTCGTAATGTATATCTATCATTATGATTTTGTAAAATAGTCAAAAATAATTTATTTGAGTCAAAAGAAAAATTATTTTATCATCTCTCATTTGTACATTTGAAAGGAAAAAGAAAATTGACTTTTTAAAGTTTATTTTTGTGTCCCCAAGTTGACCAAGCCGACCCTCTAGATGACAAGTCAGCTTAGTCTTTAGATGCACCTTATTGGACATGGAAACAACTATATATTTGCATCTATTCTCCACCATTTGGTAAGCAATTCAGATCTTATTTGTGGAAATTGAGACTATTATACTTGTGGAATGTGAGCTACATGAGGACTAATTTATCTGAAGTATGTGAGCTCTTTATAGCACTAGATCTCTGAAGTACACGAGCTCTCTATAGCACTATATCTTTGAAGTACGCGAGCATCTCTGAGCCAGTTCGTAGAGTATCTCTGAAGCAGTTCGTAGAGCATCTCTGAGGTAGTTTGTAGAGCATCTCTGAGGCAGTTCATACACCATCTCTAAAGGACATTTTCTGAGGAAGTTATGTGAAGTTTCTGAGGCAAGCCATGTGAAATTTCTGAGCAGTATTAAGGAAAAACATGTGGCATATCTTGGACAGACTTGTGACAAACTTCTTAAAGGCTATTGTTTCATGGAGGGTTGACTTGGCACTTGGGCTTCTGGTTAGTTTATCTATGACTTGGATTTCTCTTGTTGAAAAAGATTCTATATTGAAAGAATTGGTGGGTTTTTCCCTGGCCTCTGGCCTAATTCATGGTGTCTCTCATTTCTTGTGCACTGTAATCTCTATATTTTTAAATGTATAATTGTTTGATCACATAACTAAAAGAGGTAAATATTAAAAGGAACCATATATATTAGTCACAAGTAATTATCAAGTTCAGAAATTCTAGCACGCATTCGTATTTCAACAATAAGAAAGGGAAGCAACATGCTTCAACAACATATATTGATGATGAACATCCAATGAAATCGAAAGGTGACAGATTTATTTTATTTTTCTGCTCTAACGGGTTCTATTGTAGATTATGATGATATGTGGCAGGTAGCTACTGGGGCTTCAAGACATATGATTGGAGATCATAGCAATCTCACTAGCATGATGGAGAGAAAATTATCTCAAAGGGTAGAGCTTGGAGACAACCACATCTATGTAGTTAAAGGAATTGGGAAGGCATCCATTGAGCTAGAATATGGTAACAATGTTCATCTCAACAATGTGCTTGATGTGCTAGGTTTGAGAAAGAATTTAGTCTCTATTTCATGTTTGGAAGATAAAGGAGATAGAGTAGCTTTTGTTGATGGAAAATTACTTGTATGGCCTAAGGGCTCTAGTATAGATGATTCTAGATTTATTGGAATTCGTGAAGGAAGATTGTATAGACTCTTGGGTCAACTAGCTTAAGCTTTGGTACATGATCAAATTAATCCATGTGATCTATGGCATAGGAGATATGGTCACCTTCATTATAGAGCTTTGCATGCTTTGAATCAAATAGTTTCAAGAGTGCCTGAATTGCAGATTGACATGAAGGTGTATTGTAAAAGATGTGCTCTTAGAAAGAATATTAAGAAGTCATTCCCAACAAGTGATAGTAGATCGAAAGAAATCTTGGATTTGATTCATTCTGATGTATGTGGTTCTATGTCAATAAGATCACATTGAGGATCATTATACTATGTGACGTTTATTGACGACTTCTCTCGTAAGACGTGGATCTATCTCATGAAGACCAAGGATGAAGTCTTCACCAAGTTTCAAGAATTCAAGGCTGAAGTAGAAAACTTGATAGGAAAGAAGATCAAGATTTTGAGATCTGACAATGGAGGAGAATACACTTCAAAAGAACTTGTTTCCTTCTGTAAAGAAGTTGGGATTAAGAGGGAGTTGATTGTCCCCTATAATCCGCAACAAAATGGAGTGGCAGAAAGAAAGAACAGGTCCATTGAAGAATCTGTCAAGGCTATGATGCATGATCAAGAATTGCCTATGTTCTTATGGGGAGAAGCATCCTTAACAACTGTATACATTCAAAATAGAAGTCCTCATCGAATTTTGGAAGATATGACTCCTGAAGAAGCATTCACTGGACAGAAGCCAAAGGTTGGGCATTTGAGAATCTTTGGCTGCCCAGTTTACATCCATGTTCCTAAGGATAAGAGGAAGAAGCTAGAACCTTCAAGAAAGAAAGGAATATTTGTTGGTTATAGCAAATCATCAAAGGCCTATAGAATCTACATTCCATAGTAGTGACATATTGAAGTCAGTAGGGATGTTACCTTTGATGAGAAGGTTGCATATTGGAAGTCTAAGGAAGTTTCTATGGACTCCTATGATGAAGAAAGACATGAGGCTTCTAAGGAAGAGGGTTCAAGTTCTAAAGGACATTCTAAAGAGCCAAAAGTGCCTTGTGAACCTGTTGAACTAGTTATTGTTCTTGAGATTAGGAAGAGACCAACATGGCTTAGATCTACCTTGGAAGAAGCAGAAGGACATGCAGCTCCACATGGCACATCTAGAGAAAGTAAGAAACCTAAAAGGTTCTCTAGTTATGTGATCTTATGACTAATCTTATTGATGCAAAACCTTCCACTTATGAAGAGGTGGCTAGCCAGCAAGTATGGAAGGAGGCTTTGAATGAAGAATAGGAATCCATCATGAAAAATGATGTCTGGAAGATTGTGTCGAGACCTGAAGGGCAGTTAATGGTGACTTCCAAGTGGATATACAAGATCAAGCATGTTGCAAATGGGAGCATTGACAAATATAAGGAGTGATTTGTGGCTAGAGGGTTCTCCTAGAAAGAGGGAGAAGATTACAATGAAACCTTCACTCCAGTTGCGAGGTACACCTCTATTAGATCTATTATTTCTCATGTTGTGTTGTTGGGTTGGAGTTTACATCAGATGGATGTAAAGACTGCTTTCCTCAATGGTGTAATTGAGGAAGAGGTGCAGATAGAGCAACCTCGAGGTTTTGAGGTGCATGGGAAGGAATGCCACGTTTGCAGGTTGAAGAAGGCCTTGTATGAACTTATGCAAGCTCCAAGAGCCTGGTATGCTTGAATCGATAGCTACTTGACGAGACTTGGATTTTTCAAAAGTCATGCTAATCCAAACCTCTATTTCAAGGTTGTAAAGAATGCACATGTGATTTTATTACTATATGTTGATGACTTAATTTTGACAGGTGTTGAGTCTCATTATTCAGTGTAAAATGAATTTGACCTCCGTGTTTGATATGAAGGATCTTGGCATGATGCATTACTATTTAGGATAGGAAGTATGGCAGAAACCTAGCGAAATCTTCCTTGGTCAAGGAAAGTATGTTATTGAGATCCTTCAGAAGTTTGGCATGATGGACTGTAAATCCATGCCAACTCCCATGGTGACTAATTTGAAGAAGTTGAGAGGCTTTGAGTCCAGTTTGGTAGATCCATCCATGTACTGACGGTTGATTGGTTTGTTTATGTATTTGGTTAATACCATGCCAGAAATTTTCTTTGCAGTGAACAAATTGAGCCAGTTCCAGGTGGAACTGAGACATGAGCAGTGGATTGCAGCAAAGCAGATATTGAGATATGTTTGTGGCATTTTGAACTATGGTTTGAGATATGTATTAAACAAATATGTATAGTTGTAGGGATATACAAATTCTGATTGGGTAGGGAGTGTAGATGATAGGAAAAGTTCTTCAGGGGTATACTTAGGTTTAGGCTCTGCTATGATATATTGGATGAGTAGGAAGCATAAATTTTTCACACTCAACACTACAAAAGTAGAGTATATCGTAGCTAGTGAAGCTTGTATTGATGTAGTATGGCTTCAAAATTTATTCACAAGATTGTTTGACCAAGAGTTGGAACCGACCATGATATATTGTGACAAGCAAAGTTGTGTGAAGCTTTCAGAGAATCTTGTGTTCCATGGCAGGGCGAAGCACATCGAGATCAAGTACCACTGCATCTTGTTAATTTTAGGGCTAGATAGTTCTCTGTTGTAGATAATTGCATTTTAAAACTTTTTCAACAATTTTCTCATTTCATTCACCCCGTGTCATTATTAACAATTATGTAGAGAGAACATTAACATAAATAATGCACGGAAACAATAACGAACATTAGAGGAAAAGTATACACAATAGAGACACCAAGATGTAGGTCAGAGACCAAGGAAAAACCCCACAAGGGGGAAAACCTGAAATCAATTCTTCTTCTTCATAGATATTCATCAAATGTTCAGGATGAGATACAATATACAATAGTAATGAAACACAAGTCTTTCAACATCAAACACATTAGGTCTCCTAGGGCCAACCCTCAATCATACAGGATCCTCATAAGATGGCAACAAACAAGTTTATCAAGGAGGCAATCACAAGACCTCTGACAGGGATACCTCTATATCACTATAAGTAGCATACATCTCTGTTTCAAGTAGCATATGAGTAACTTCCACAGGAACATGTACCACTATCATGGTCATATCACTATCAAATATTGTTGTCAACACAAACATAAGTATCATAGCCATATATCACTGACACAAGCACAGGCATCACTGTCATACATCTCTGTTAGAAGCACAAATAACTGCCATTCGACATTGTCATAAGCACAACTATCACTGCCATACATCACTGAAGATGACCTCTGCAACTCAATGAACAAGGGCCGCCAAAGGTCAATTCTTAGAGCCCCACAAGACTATTCACACCCAATGAGATATCTGCCTCTTTGACAACTGAACTAGCTCTCTCCTAGGACTTTACTTACATCCCTCCACACTGCCATACAATTTGATCATCTAGGATCTACTCCACCTTGCAAAACATTAAACAAAGAGAAACCACATACCTTGCTTGGAAGACTTATTTTCTGTCTAAAATTTAAATACACTTCGGCCCTGTGCACATAGACCAGAGATTTTTGGCCCTGGTTAGGGATTCCTATAGCTGCTGCTTGGGCCTCAAATCTCCACAAACAACTGCCCAAATCTCCTCTACAAACCTAATCTTCCAATGCTATAATTCTGGGGTGATACAACCTTTGAATAACTCCTTGTTAGGCCCCTTGGCCCTCCCAAAGCAGACTTATGTCCCACTGAAATACATGGATCCAATCATAGTTAGTACATAGAGAATAAGCCACTAAACCACGCTCAAAACACTGCCTAGAAATGTCACCAAACTCAGTGAGCAATCTGACATAAGTTGACCCTCCAAGATAGGCCTCATGGCCCTCCAAACAGGGTACCACAAGGGCTCAACCCTTCTTGCAAGACACATAAACTCCGACCCCTGTTCTCAAGATAAATGCACCAAAAAACACACCTTCCAACTTGTCCCACAATCTCCCTAACTCGTCCAAGACTAATTACAAGAAAAGTCATTGAAAAGCATTTCTTCTCCACTTTGGCTACGACTCTCAAGCCTATGGCTACCTTACACTATCTCTCTCCAAAGATGTGTTACACTTGGATTGTGTTTCAAATTAGACACTAGGCCTCTAATTTATATTAGGCATTGGAGGAGTCAAGGGGTGTCTTAATGCCAATGTGACCCTTCAATTTTGGTGAGGTCAACTTGAGGAAGACCCTTTTAATTTGCCCTTGTTAATATTTAAATATATTTACCACATGCCTTGATGATTGCTTCCCCAAATAAATTTGTCACGTCAAATAATAATGAGAGGAGTGCCAAGTTGATTTGAATGCATCAATAATAATATTTCTTTTATCCAATTTTTGAATTCTCTTTCGGGGCAAGATGGTTTCTCCTTGGGGTAGTTGGGCTTTTCCTTAGGGAAATTCTTCCCGAAGCTACCCCAAATTTCAACACTCCCTCTCAGCTAGGGCGGAATTTCTTGTTGTACCATATGTTTTAGCTTAGCTGTACATGTCTCGAGATAAGAGAAGCTCATCTCATCTCATAGAAGAAGAATAATCCATAAACAATGGTAGGGGAGATCGATTTACCACAACCAAGTCCATGGTAGTCACAAATGACCTTGTTAAAGATCACACACACCCTATTGTACCCCAGGTCAAGCTTTGTTACCTCATCTCAGCTAAACAATGAAGACTCGATCCATAGAAGAAGAATGATGCACACTAACAATAGGGGAGACCAATTTACCATAACCAAGTCAATGGTGGTCATAAATGACCTTAGTAAAGATCGTCCAAACCCTATGTCCACTCATTGTCCCTCACCCAACTTGATCCTCAATAATCAAGTGGTAGAACATCTGCATCCAATACTTAGGGGAAATCAATTTACCACAACCAAATCCATGGTAGGCGCGTCCACCCATGGTAAAGATCAAAGACACCTAAATCTCCTCTCCCATGTGGCCAAGATGGGAGGAAATCCCAATAAGCTTAATCGAGTCCAAGACCTCTTTATAAGGGTGACTTGTGAGTAGGATGTGTTACCCACCACCAGTGGGTGACCTCATAGGAGAATTTTTTTCGTAGATTTGTCTTCAGTTGACAGGCAACAACCCCTGACAACTACTAGTGTAGTCGATATATTGTGTCAGTTAATCTCTGCTCCCTGAGCTATTCATATGTCCCCTTGCCCATCTATCAAGAGCGAATGTTTGAAGGTGGTCCATCCAATCCCAAAGGTATGTCTTTCATTGTGCAATCGGGTGCTTATGCTTGTTTTTCCTTGGGCACATTGGGTATGCATTATTGGGTGACTTGGAAGGAGGAAGGGTTTTGATTGTAGCCTTGTTTCCTCACCTTAAATGGGGCTTAATCCTCAAACCTAGTCTTGTGGGATCTCCCTTATTGGCTTATAGCTTTAGGATGGGCACTACTTGAAAAACCTCAATTTTGGTGGCATGGTCCCGTTTTCCTGTTTCATATTTTTCACTCCCCTTTGGACCTTACATGCCTTATTTCGTCATCTTCCCTATTTAGGTCCACAAGGCTTTGGTACTCCCCTCCCCTTGTACACATGTATAGATTGGGCCTAGCACTTTGCCGCAGAGGTTGATGCAACTGAAAGAAAAAGAAAAGAAAAAAGAAGATGAAAGCATGGCCACATACAAAAAAAAATAATATCACAAAATGCAAAAGATGGGCAGGACACTATATTAGCACATGGGCAAAACATGAGCTTTGTCCCTTAATTATGGCCATCAACCTAGTTCCTAATGTCCCTTGAGTGCCTCCCTTGCATCATTAAGGAAGCCATGCATGTCCCAACCCCTGGTGGGTGATGAACGGCCCCATGTTAAAGGGGTAATCACTGCTTATATCATACACAACATGCTCTCATCTCCTTGAGCCCCGAGAAGTTTAATAAAAGAAAAATCAAGAAAAGGTAAAAGGAAAATGAAGAAGGGTGGAAAAACAAATGCCAGGGTAACTCATGTACGATGATTTCTCCTTCCTACATCTATACACCTAAATACGTGGACATACCTCATCATTACCACCTTTGAACCCATGGCATTTGGTCGTGAGACCCTTGTGTCCCAATCCTCCTCATCATTAACCACATGAGCCCTATCACTTGAAGGATGTGCCTTGGAAATGCCTTTCCCTTTAGGGTTGGGAACACCTAATAAGGTTGTTTATTAGCCATTCCTAGATAGAGAGGTAACACTATTACATCCTCAAAGCCATGAATTTGGAAGGGAAGCCCATTATGAAGTCTCATTTGTGCCCTTGACTAACAAGCTTGGTTCACTTAGATGCACTAATGAATTATTGTACCTGAAGGTGAGTAGACACATTGGATCTTATATCTAAGTGGCAGGTGGTTTCATCACGGGTTGGGCAACTTAACTGGGGCCAAAGCCCTCTAGAGGATCATATTGACACTTGTAGGGGCTGTGTTGAGAGCCATGGGACTCCGTCATGTGATAGAGCATTATCTCATCTCATGGGCACCCTCAACACATTTAGCAACTTGTTCATTTCTCCACACTATTCGTGAGATGATGCACTTGGATCAACATTGCCCCAATAGGCTTAGTAGTGAACACATGGTTTGAGAGTTGATCGAAGGCCCAAAGGAGATTTGTCTCACTCTTGAGACATGGAAGGGAAAGCACCATTGTCAGTGCCCTCATTTGGAGCAGTTTACAGGTGTATCTTTCACCAAGAGACCCAGTCACCCATGAGACCAATATTTGTGCCCCACAACCAGTTTGGAACACCACATGATGACTTACATGGGCATCAAGGGGCCATTCCCTTGTGCATCATTTATGGAGCCTCTCTCTCGTTTTGGCACTTTGAGGACTCAACATGGCCTTCCAACGACCTCATTTCATCATGATGTCATCATTTCAGCCTACTATTGGATGGTTTATTCATAATTTTTGGAGCTACTTGGTGGGCTTGTCACCAAGGCCTTATTTTTGCACATTAAAATAATGTTAGGGGCTTTAGAATAGGAATTCAACCTCTAAAGGTCTCATATAAATAGAACTAGCTCTCATTGTGAGAGAGCATCATCATCACTTGGATTTTTCTTGTAAAAGGCATTCACGCTTTTTCTCTTGGATGAGTTGGAGACTCTTTGATGCATTTTGATATCTTTGGAAGCTAAAATTACAATCTTTCTTGGAACTACTTCTTTTTCTATGGTTGGATATATCTTATTGTCATCTTGTAAGTACTTTTTGTTGAAAATATTCTCTTGATTCATATCTAATGTATGGGATTGTTTCAAGTAATGAATGCCATTGTGCCCTAGTTTATTGAATATCTTTGTAAAGGCTATTTTTGTTGGCAATTGCAAACGTTACTCATTGCATGGCAATAGACGAATGTTCCTAGTGGATGGCTGTTTTGGTTGGCAATTGTCATCATGATGTCATCATTTCGGCCTACTATTGGATGGTTTATTCATAATTTTTGGAGCTACTTGGTGTGCTTGTCACCAAGGCCTTATTTTTGCACATTAAAATAATGTTAGGGGCTTTAGAATGGGAATTCGACCTCTAAAGGTCTCATATAAATAGAGCTAGATCTCATTGTGAGAGAGCATCATCATCGCTTGGATTTATCTTGTAAAAGGCGTTCACACTTTTTCTCTTGGATGAATTGGAGACTCTTTGATGCATTTCAATATCTTTGGAAGCTAAAATTTTGATCTTTCTTAGAGCTACTTCTTTTTCTATGGTTGGATATATCTCATTGTCATCTTGTAAGTACTTAATGTTGAATATTTTCTCTTGAGTAATGTCTAATGTATGGAATTGTTTCAACTAGTGAATGTTATTGTTCCCTAGTTTATTGAATATCATTGTAAAGGCTATTTTGGTTGGCAATTGCATACGTTACTCATTGCATGGAAATAGACGAATGTTCCTAGCGATGAACTTTGTTTTTCTCCCATGAAAAACCATAGATCTTGGGTGGGTAAATGTTAAAGCTTGGTTTCTAGGGAATCCATTTTTTAGCCTCCTTAAAGATGTTTTTGGCAAAACTTGAATAATTGTAAATTCCATAGCACAAGGATTAGGGGTTGGTCTAAGACAAATTGGTGATCACCCTTATTTTCCCTCTTTTCACTTCTCCAAAAATTTCAGCCCTTCTCCATAGGACGACTAGCTAGGGCATCCTTCAAATTCTATTGGAGTGAGAATTTTGAAATTTAGTTCGGATAGAACTCTTCCTTTGTGTTTTCTCTTGAAGATCTCAAATTTTGATTGAGTTCCTGTAGTGAATTCTCCATAACTCTTTGTGTCCTAAGTGTGCCCTAGAAGGGTAGCCTAGTGTGTTTTCCTTGGATAAGATGACCTTCTCGAGGGTTGTACGAGCCTAGTATCTGGTGAAATAAATCACAAGAGACCCTCTCTTCTTCCTTACCTTGACCTGGAGAATACCTTGTAGGAACTTCTCCCACGATTATTCCTAAACCCTAGGTCTAGTGTAGGCTCTTTCTAGGTCTCTCGAGTGAAGCGAAAAACCTATTTCAAGTGAAAAATTGCCTTACAAAGCTTCCTGAGAGGTCCTATATCATTTGGAATCTTGATCTTAGGCAAGCACATTATTATTGCAAATCCATAACCCTAAGTCTTGATTTCTATCCTAGGTCTTTCTTGGAGAGCCTTTAGCATCTTGGAAACATTAAGCATTGATTGAGCCTCTCCTTGAATGGGCTTAATGGAATCACCTCACACATAGATCACTGGTCCCTCCACTTTCAAGTGATTCCTATCCTACTAGGACTCCTCCCATCAGTGAAAATCTGTAAAGGGCAGGAGACATTGACTGAAGTGATAGTGGGTCTTTGTCCCACTGTTGTCATTTGGTCTAGTTGTTGTCTTGTAGGTTCCCCTCCTAGGGCTCTGCTAGATTGTGTGGCAACAAGATGCATACTAGGGTATGTACTTAGCCAAGTCCATGGATTTAAGGAGTACCCTCACCTAGGAGTCTAGCTGCACAATCCCCTTCACCAAGTCCATGGCCAGTCATAAAGGCGGGGGAAGGCTTATTCTCGGTGTTCCCGATCAACATTGTTCCCTCTTAGGGAAGGATACATTCTCCTGCTCTACAAGTTGCTCTCTGAAGAATATGAACTTCAACGGGTTGGTGAGAATGTCTATAATTTGCTCATCTGTTGGAGCCTCACTGCTCCCCCTGTGCTGGATCCTCAATGCTCCATCAGTGGCACCTATTTGAAAATCCTATAGATAGCCTTTGAAGCCACTCCACTCACAATATTATCGACCATTGTTGGACGGAGTGCAATGGAAGTTTGTTGCCTGCTCATCCATGAAATCAAAGCAAGACCCATACTGAAGCAACACCTCAATGTGTTCTTCTTTACAACACTCCTGGTTCACCTAGCATTGGCATATCTCTCCAGTCATAACACTCTCTCAATCCATGAATGACTATATCATGTAGGTATCTTAATACCATCTTTACAACATCCCAATATACATGTCAAGGCTCTATCTGGCTCAGGGTACACACTGCAAAGCAAGGATTGATCTGGTTTTCTACTCATCGTGGGATCCACCAAATCTGGATCTGAAGAGGAGTCTCTTAACTGCTTAATGTAATCCATCATGCCAAGTCGCTGACAACATACTTCCCTTGCCAAGGAAGTCCTCATCATATCACTATTACACTTCTAGTGTCAAGAACTGGATCACCTTGGGTTCAGAGGTCAACTACCTTTGGCACTGAACGATGAGATATTTTGATCCTATTAGAAATAAATTATTAGCGTATAAAATCAAATATCAAAGACATACCTTCAATCGTGAAGAGAGGTGTTGGAATCCACATTAGATGTCCATCAATCCAAGCATACCAAGCCAAGGGGAGACTTTTCAGTTATAGTCAAACCTAGGAAACTATAATCCTTCCCTCGAGGTCTGAGCTTTTGTCCATTTTCAAGTGCCACTCTAATCATGGGGTGGCTCTACATCCTCCTCAATCTTGATATTGAGGAATTGGTCCTTACATCCATCTGATGTACCTGTTGACCCCAAAACAAGAGCAAGAGCAATAATAACAAAGTAAATGAACATAATAAAAGTGTACTTGATGGTGAAGTAGGGCTCCAACCCTTTAGTCAGGAGAATCCTCTACATTTTGAGCTTCTTCATGTTGTCATCATCTGTTGCAAGCTTCATTCATAAGACACTATGTCTTTTTTCTCTAGATTTAAGTGTGACTTCTTCATTCTCCTGCACCAGCTTCCTCTTGGAGCTAACTCTTCCTGCATTACTTTTTATCTTGATGGTCGTCAAGATGGATCTTCTTTCCTTGATCACGCCCTCATTCAAGAAGTCAGGGGAAGAGGCATTTGGTTAGCCAATTTCTCATGCAAGAAAAATAAACAATAGTCTAAAAATATAAATCAATCTAAACAAGAACAATGTCACAAAGAGATAACATAAGATTTGAAGGTACTTATCTTTAATAAGGATTGTAGGAGGCCATAAACTCCCTCTTGTTCCTGCATCCTTCTTAGCCAAGAGGCATCATTGTCCATCAACCATATGTCAATGTTGTCTGCACAAGAAAAAATGCTTCCTCTTGAGCACCACCTGTATAGATCCTTAATCACCTTCTTAGGCAGCCAAGCCCAACTATCAATGTACAAGATGACCACTGGATCTGCATCATACCATCTCCTATTGGGTAGGAGACAAGCCCAACTAGGGTTACTCTGAATCTGACATAGGTACTTGAATAACTCAATAGCTTTTCACTGATCATATCATATCTTAAAAGTTTAAATCACACTAGGATTCCAATGCTGTAGAACCTAGGCCTTTTTCATACCCAAGGCCACTCCAAGGGTTTCTCTCAAACCCTAACCTTTATTTGTAAGATCAAGGGCTCCCAATGGTTTCCTTCAAACCCTAGCATTCTTTTAAGTCTCCAACATATTCATCTCTTTCACTCTGTTTGATCAAGAAATTTGTCATAGGTGTCTACACGGGGATGATATCAATGACTTTTCTTCAACCAAACTCTGATACCATGTTAATTTTAGGGCTAGATAGTTCTTTGATGTAGATAATTGCATTTATAAGCTTTTTCAACATTTTTCTCATTTCATTCACCCCATATCATCATTAGCAGTTATGTAGAGAGAACATTAACATAAACAATGCAATAGAATAGTAAGGAACATTAGAAGAAAAACATACACAATAGAGACACCAGGATTTAGGTCAGAGACTAGGGAAAAACCCCACAAGGGGGAAAACCCAAAATCAATTCTTCTTCTTCTTAGATATTCATCAAATGTTTAACTGAGATACAAAGTACAATAATAATGAGACACAAGTCTTTCAACATCAAACACATTAGGCCTCCTAGGGCCAACCCTGGATCATACAAGATCCTCATAAGATGGCAACAGACAAGTTTATCAAGGAGGTGATCACAAGACCTCTGATAGGGCTACCTCCATATCACTATAAGTAGCATACATCTCTATCTCAAGTAGCATACAAGTAACTGCCTAGGAGTGTGTACCATTGTCATGGTCATATCACTGTAAAAAATTCTGGTCAACACAAACATAAGTACCATAGCCATATATCATTGACACAAGCATAGGTATCACTGTCATACTTCTTTGTCATAGGCATAAATACCATTGTCATTCATCACTGTCATAAGCACAAGTATCATTGCCATACATCATCTATCATTGAAGATGACCTCTACAACTCAATGAACTATGGCTTTCAAAGGTCAATTCTTAGAGCCCCACAAGTCTATTCACACACAGTGATATATATTCTTCTTTGACCATTACACTGGGTCTCTCCTAGGAGCTGTCTTACAACCCTCCACAATGCCATACAATTTGATCAACTAGGACCTACTCCACCTTGAAAAACATTAAACAAAGAGAGACCACATACCTTGCTTGGAAGGCTTCTTTTTTATCTTCATACACTTTGGCCCTGGTTAGGGATTCCTATAGTTGATGCGTCATCCCTAATTTGGGCCTCAAATCTCCACAAACAACTACTCAAACCTCCTCTATAAACCTGATCTACCAACACTATAATTGTGGGGTAAGACGACCTTAAAGTAACTCCTTGTTAGTTTTTGCTAGCATCGGATGTGCTCTAGCCATGAAAATTGGTGGAGAGGCTAAGGCACATGAGTTCTAAAGAACCCAAAAATCGTTTGGTGAAATTCCACCCGGATTGTATTTTATTGAAATAATTAATATTTTTAATGGGGTTTCTAAGTCTAAATTTAGGGAAATTAAAGTATTAATGGGTATGATCCAAATTTAAACAAGAACGCAACAAATTACAGATATAACCATACATATAGAGATGCAACAAAAATAATACTTCATTTCATTACTGTAAAACACTGAAATATGCCTACAAACAGAAATGGAAATAAACTAGCTAGGGCGATGGTAGCTTATCTCTGAGAAGAGATGTGGCGGCTACATGCCTCAGAACTGTGTTACAATGAGGCTCGAAGGCCTATTTATTGTTGATAAATAATGGAAAACCCTAAACATCCATAAGCCTAACCCTAGAAGATGAAAGACCAAATTGTGGGCCCCGTTTGGGTAAATTGGTACATCAACTTCCCGGGGTCGTAACTTTGGCATACGATCTCTGTTTGATGTGCACAATATCTCGTTAAAAAGATCTATCCGAGAACTACAACTTTAAGAGAGCAACATCGTTCCATAGATCCATGTTGCTCCCAATTTTCCCAAAAAACGTCGTTTAGGGCCTCAAAACGGCTTCGGAAGTTCAGGACCCAAAAAACTGCTAAAAATAGTAAACTCTGCTACAATTAAGGAAATTGAAAAGCTGAAAGAAACAATGGTGGGGGTCCAAGTGGACTTCGTAGGCGGCCACCAATATCCACCTTAGGAAGCAATGGTCCCCATTACGTTGAGTTCCTCTATGAGATGAGGAAACTTCTGCTGAACTTGGTCCCTGGTGAGCCACTTGCCCTGATGAAGGAGTTGGCCTACTTTGACAATTCGATACAGTTGGATGTTTTGTTGGCGAGTGTTCTTGATCTGTGTGTCCATGATCCGATCAGTTGCAACTTGTTCCATGAAATCTCGATTTAACTCTGTGGGTGTGAGTTGTTCTGCAATGTCGGATGTGTCTAGTAATGGTGGAAAGTATGGCCGAAGGCAGTCCACATTGAAAACTCGGTGCAGGCCAAGGAATGGGGGAATGCTGAGCTCAAATGCATTGTCTCCCACAGCCTTGGTAATTGTGTAAGGACCATATCGGAGTGGTCTGAGTTTTCGATAGGCGCCGGTAAGGCGTTCCTTTTGCAAATGCAACCAGACTTTGTCGCCCACCTGAAACTTGTGTGGCACCCGATGTTGATCATGTCGCTGCTTGTACTTGGCATTTGATTTCTCCAGAATGTCGTGGACCTGCTGGCGAATATGTTGGATGTGCTCAATGAAGTTGGTTGCCTTATCTGTTTCGGACTGGACATGAGCCGAATCTGCGTGAGTAGCTGCAAATGGCATGACCACATCAATGGGACATAGTGGCTGGAATCCCAAGCCCACCTGAAAAGGGCTGTGGCCAGTCGAGCTGTGGAGAGCCCGGTTGTAGCTGTGCTGAACATAGGGGAGGCTCTCATCCCATGTGCGTGGATGCTTTGAGTTGTACATGCGAAGAATGTGTATGATCATCCTATTCACAACCTCTGTCTAGCCATCAGTTTGAGGATGGAAGGCGGTGGACTTAGTGAGTTTGGTGTCCAGCATCGACCAGAGATTGGACCAAAATGTACTGAGGAACCTACTGTCCCGATCTGAGATGATAGACTGTGGGATCCCAAAGTGTACCCACACTCGTTCAAAGAAGAGTTTAGCAGTGGCTTCTGCTGTGATATTCTTCTTGCAGACTGCCATAATGGCCATCTTCGAAAACTTGTCGACGACCACAAAAATACAGTCATTTCCATCCTTAGTAGAAGGAAGGCCCAACATGTAATCCATGGAGATGGATTCCCAAGGTCGAGTAGGGGTAGGAAGCGGGGTATAGAGGCCTTACTTCTTGATGGTCGGTTTGGCAATGGCCCAGGCAGTGCATGATTTGATGTACTTCCCCACATCTTGTCGAAGATTCGGCCAATTGAAATACTTCTGTAGTACTGCCACTGTTTTCTTGACCCCGAAATGCCTAGCAGCTTGACTGTAGTGTGCTTCCCAAATCATCTTGGCACGTTCGCTTGAAGGAACACAAAGGTGACCCAAGTGGCATAACAGGGCATCTTGGAGGTGAAAGTCTGGAACATGCTGACGCTCCAAGAGTGTCTGGTATGTGTGGCTAAATTCTGGGTCGCTTTTGTAGAGAAGTGGCCAATCAGAAGTCTCGTGCTCACAAGAGTTGAGCACGGTGGTTAACGCCATGATCGGTGGTCGACTGAGGCAATTTGCAACATTATTGGTGCTGTCCTTCTTATACTTGATATTCAAATGGAATTGTTGCAGGTATGTGGGCCACTTCTGATGGCGATCATTCTGCAATTTCCCTTGGGTCTGTATGAACTAGAGGGGTCGGTGGCCTGTGTGGATGATAGTTTCCTTCCCCAAAATGTAATGCTTCGATTGTCGGCAGACCTGCACAATGGAATACATCTCTGTCATAAGTGGGATACTTCCGGACTGTGTCTGAAAGTGTCACTATGATATGCCACTTGATGCTCGTGTTGAGTAAGGACTGCCCCAATAGCATAGTCAGAGGCATCTGTCTCGGCCTCAAATGGTTGTTGCAAGTTTGGTAATGCGAGCACTGGTGCCGGGCAGAGGTGATCTTTCAACTCTGTGAATGCCTTCTGTTGAGATTCAGACCAAAAGAATTTTTCTTTCGCTCCTCCCTTGGTGACTTGACTCAAGGGCCAAGTGATATGAGAAAATCCCAACACAAACTTGTGGTAGAAGTTGGCAAGACCTAGAAATCTGCGGAGCTCTGTCAGAGTGGTTGGAGATGGCCGATCCTGAATGACTTGGATCTTGGTTGGATCCACATGCACCCCCCATTCATCAATAATGTATCCTAGATACTGAACCTGGGTCATGCCAAAAGTGCATTTCTCCAAATTGGCACATAACTTGTGTTGCCGCAGTGTTTGGAGAACATGTTGGATGTGGTGGAGGTGCTCTTTCCAACTCTGGCTGAAGATCAGGCTGTCATCCAAGTATACCACTACAAATTAGTTGGTGAATGGCCGCAAGATGTCATCCATTAGCCTCATGAAGGTTGCAGGAGCATTCGTCAATCCGAACGGCATAACCAACCATTCGAAAAGGCCCTCCTTGGCTTTGAAGGCAGTCTTCCACACTTCGGAGGGTTCGATTGGTACCTAGTGATATTTTGACTTCAAATCGATCTTGCTGAAATATTTTGCCCCCTTCAGTTGGTCTAGGAGGTCATTAATCCGTGGGATTGGGTACCTATTACGGACAGTGATCTTGTTCAACGCCCGATAGTCAATACAGATTCTCCAAGTCCCATCCTTCTTCTGTACCAACACGATTGGGCTCCCACAAGGCGATGAACTCGGACGGATGTGACCTTTTTACAATAGCTCCTAATTATGCCTCTTGATTTCATTGTTCTCTAGAACGATTGGGCAGTGGTGCACCTGGGGTCAGATCGATGGAGTGCTTGAATTGACAGTGCAGAGGAACCCCTGCGGGGGAGGTGAAGATGTCCTCGTACTCCTCCACGACCTTGTCCATTTGTAGTTGCCATGCGGAGAGGCCCTGCCTGGAGGTCGTGGCCACCATCTTCTTCTTTCCTTGAGGGTGTATCATCAGGAAAACAAATTTCCCGGTTTTGGAAATAATCTTACTGCATTGTTTTGCAGTAACCAAAGAGATGACAGTAGGTGATGCTACCTCCAGTATCCTGTACAACTTATTTGCCACCGTAACAATAATAGCACAGGGCCTTGATTCATACACAACATGTCGCTTCCACAAGTATGGTTGTCCTAATAATACATCACAAACATCAAGGAGCAACGTCACACAATACCTCATCTGTGAAGGGCTTGATGTTGTATGGAAGGCGACATTGTGGGCTTACGCGAAGATCCCGTCCTTGGTGAAGCCACCCGATGGTGTACGATTGTGGTTGGTAAGCCCAACCGCTTCACGACCTCTGCCGAAAGGAGGTTCTTTTGCCTCCCGCTGTTGACAATGAACTGTAGCGGGGAGCTCTTTACCCACATCTAGGAGTGGAAGAGACGCTCCTCCTCCTCTGGATCTTCGGGTTCCTCTTTCTGGATCTTCGCGGTGGCAACGGTGGCGTTTGGCTCCGCATCGATAATCTGCTTCCCTTTGTCATTCCCCTTGTCGGGTTCTAACTCAGAGTCAGAACATGCATCTGATTTTGAAACCCTTAGTTCGGTCACCAGTGACTGCTTGGCCCGACACTCACTTGTGTTGTGAGTGGAGCTCTTATGGAACTCACACCACTTTCCTGTGTCCTTTTTCGGCTTCGCGATGCTGTTCTTTGCTTGCAACTTTGGAGGGTTGTCTTGGGCCGTGCTGCCTTGGCTTTGTCCTTTGTTTTGCGGTTTGGGGGCACCTTTCCCTTGCTTCAGATTCACAGATCCAAAGTCTCGCTTCTTTTGTTTAAACTTTTGCTCGACCTTGTTGGCATATCGGTATGCCGTGCCGAGCGAGGAGATGTTCAAGAATTCTATTTCTTCCTGGATGTACCTTTGCAGGCAGCCGCGGTATTTGAGTACCAAATGCTGCTCCGAATCCTTGATACCTAACTTTGTGCGAAGGGTATGGAAAATATTGGTAAACTCCGACACGTCTTGGTCCCTTCCCTGCCGCAGCGTGGTCCACTTTATGTATTGATTCTCATAGCTTCCAACAGGGTAGTATTGCTCCTTGATGGTAGTCCGGAATGAATTCCAAGTGGGTGCGGCTGAAAAAAGTGAGGCCATACTTTCATCCTTCTGCTCGCAGTAGGTTTCTCACCAGTCCTTGACGTGGGGGGCGACTTTGAGAAGAGTGAAAGTAATCTTTTTCTGGTCAGAAAAATCATGAACAGAAAAATACCTTCTAGCATATTTAACCATTTATCTACGGCGTCTGCATCTATCTGACTGTCAAATATGGGAATGTCAAAGTTAACTTGTACCTTAAAGGGTGTGGCGCTTCCAGAGTAGCCGCTGGAAGTAGATGTGTCGCCCCTGGGTAGCCGCTGAAGGATCTCTCTAAAGTTGTCCATCATCGCGTTCCTTTGTCACTCGAGGGCCTCTTTGAGTAAGATTTTGATAGGATCTCCTGCCCCCTCATCTTTCTTTTCATCCGCCATGGGAGGCCGTCGGGATTTGCGAGGCTGGTCTTGCAAAGGTTCGACCAGTTCAAGCCCTAACTCCTTATATCCCGACCTCGTTGGGGACATGCAAAGAAAAATAGAGAAAAAACAGACCGCTCTGATACCACCGGTCTGAATTTAAACAGGAACACAACAAATTACAGATATAACCATACATATAGAGATGTAGCAGAAATAATGCTTCATTTCATTACTGTAAAATACCGAAATATGCTTACAAACAGAAATGGAAATAAACTAGCTATGGCGATGGTAGCTTATCTTTGAGAAGAGATGTGGCGGCTACATGCCTCTAAACTGTGTTACAATGAGGCTTGAAAACCTATTTATTGTTGAGAAACAATGGAAAACCCTAAACATCCAAAAACCTAACCCTAGAAGATGAAACGCCAAACTGTGGGCCTCGTTTGGGTAAATTGGTACATCAACTTTTTGGAGTCGTAATTTTGGCATACGATCTCCATTTGACGCGCACAATATCTCTTTAGAAATATCTATCGGAGAACTACAACTGTGGAAAGAACAACATCAGTCCATGGACCCATGTTGCTCCTAATTTTCCCAAAAAACGTCGTTTAGAGCCTCAAAATGGCTCCGGAAGTTCAAAACCTGAAAAACTGCTAAAAATAGTAAACTGTGCTACAATTAAGGAAACTGAAAAACTGAAAGAAACAATGGTGGGAGTCCAAGTGGACTTGGCAGGTGGCCACCAATATCCACCTGGATTAGGGTATTAATCAAAATATGGATGAGAATGTTCTAGAAAGTGGATCAAGTCAAGCTTTAATCTTAGCCATTGATTAGAAACTTAATCTCGGTTGTTGAAGTCTCAACGAGAAAAGTATAAGGAGGCTTGGGGTTCATTTAGAAACACACACGGAGAGAACGAATTGATCTGGAGTTCAATTTCTGGGGATAGGAAGCTGAGAATTTTGAACTGAGCGATCATTTTGCAGCAGAGGGGCAGGGATAGTTCAGGAATACTGGAAAGAGAGGCGGAGAGCCACTAGTGGAGGCAGTGCAACATCTAGAGGGACTGATGTTGGGCCAGTCTGAGCCCACCCAGTCTTGACGCAGAGCCAGAAGGGCCAGCGTAGAAGTGAGGTTGTCCTCACGCGGAAAGCTGAAAAATGCCGGGGAGCTCTCGGAACAGCCGGGAGAGGTTGACACAGAAGCTCCAGGAGGCAGAAGAGAGCGTAGGGTTGACGTAGAGCTTGTAAGGTTGACATAGGGCCTTCGTAGGGCCTGTTAGCGCTTGAAATTTCACCTCAGGCCGAGAAAGGTAAACCTCAAGGCAACATCAAACCACTTAGCCTCGTAGCTAGCCCTACGGGGCTGGAGAGGGCTCTCTCCGGTCTATCTCGGTGAGATCTTCAATGGATGAGATGACCAATAGGGTAACACTGATTTTAGGCTAGTAAACTGATCAAAAAGGTTGATTTAGGGTTTTTAGGGTTTTCGGTGGCAAATTGAGGGGATGGCAATTTTGGGTGCGGGGATTGGACACAGTTTCTGCAGGGGGTTCTCTGGGGCGAGGTAGGAGACAGTATTGATGCCTTTGATTGAGGTGAATGGTCAGGAATGACAGGTGAGGAGCTAAGGAGAGCAAAGATTAACTTTGAATTCTCCTTAAACAGTAGAAAACATTGAAATTAAACAAACTTAAAAGCAGAGCATGACAATCATGAATTCTTACTTTAACACTTCGTTTGTTTAATGTGCAGAAGGAAAAGAAAGGAAATGATTCACATAACACACTTACAGGTACATAGAGAAACACACCATCAATACATGTAACCACAAGAATCCCAAAAAGGACTGCAAAACCCTGGTCTTCCTTAGCCAAAAATTGCAGAGATACAGTGAATAATACAATGATAGCTTCTCCCTCAAGAGTCCAACCATGAAAATGAGCAAGAAAGTACATAATATAGATGATCTAACCTCTTTCCCTGCCTCCATGGGTCGAGCTCACTATCCTAGGAGCTGTTTCAACCACTTCTAAACTAAGCACTACAAACTAGGCAGTCAAAACAACTTGCCTCTATAAGCTAGGAAACCAATTCATTCATTTAATATGTACCCTTTTCATGAATGAATCTTCTAGAAGTATTACATAAGAGTAAAAGTGTTTTAAAAGTACAATAATTACATCAAAGAGAATCATAATTCACCCCAAAAAGTCAAACTGGGTCAAACTGCGTTTTTCTGAGCTGTACAATGCATTTTGGAAAAATCTGCCTGACGGGTCGCACGCCCCTGCCTGACGGGTCGCGCGCCTTTGGAGCCACTTTTGGGGCACTTGCAGGTGTCCAAATTGGGCAAGAGTAGGCTTGTTGGAAAGGTCTGTGAGTCTACTTTCCAACCCAACTGGAATTTCTGAATTTGGTGGTCATTTGCCCCTCCAAAATTGCAATCTCCCAAGACTGCTTTCTGCAACTCAAAAATGTGGCAGAAAGTCATTTTTTGCTAGTTTTTTGACTTTCTGGAGGCCCAAAACTTCACCAAATCTCAAGTCCATCCATGAGCATGTGTAACTTTGCATGACAAATCTGGAAATGCTGAGTTTTTGCCAAATGGAGTTGCCATGATGAAGGGTCGCGCGGGGGGTGAGACCCGTTAATGGGAAAAACCTGCAAATTGCCTGAAAAAGTCAAAATTCACCCAAAATTCTCAAAATTTCTTGGGATTTGTGCTGTGGCTAGGCTATTTAGTGCCTTGATCCTTGAGTGAAGCCTCAGCCAAGATACGGAGGGGATTGGGCCTCTTTCTCCGTTTTAGCGCCTCGGTCAACCGCCTTTGAAGCACCTTCATTTTGGCCTTGCACACATGCATTCGCGCCCAATAATGGTTTTTCATGTTCCTCAGCAACTTTTTATCTTGTTTGGCCTTAGCCAACAGCCTCTCCAAGTGTGCATTGACCCGGATGAGCATGGACTCTCTCTCAGCAGGCAATAGGTCACCGGGCCTCCTTCTGTTCAAGATTCGGTCTCCTCGAATCCTCCATAGCTCATCAAGGACTTTCTCATCCTCCAACTGCTTGTTGCGCTGCTCAAGATAATTGATGGTCCACTGAGCCATGTCTAGCTTCTGCTGCAACAAGCGGTTCTCCGCCTCTTTCTGCTGAATAGCCTCCTGAAGCTCTGAGGTAGGAGAGCGGGTATCAAGATCATTAATGTCGATGTCGGGGTCACCGGTCATCTCCTCCTCGACCATGGGCTGCTTGCCCCTCTGTTCTGCCTGTGCTGGTGAAGAAAGCGAGGCCCCTTCCACCTGATGTGGAGATAGCACTCGCTGAGCTGATGATGAAGGCGAGACCCCTTCCACCTGATGTGGAGAAAGTACTCGCCGAGCTGCTGCAAATAAGACCCTCTGGCCTCTCTGATAAGTGATCAAAGGTGAGGAGCTGACATGTCTAGTGACAGGGATGTCATGCTGCTGAGATGGTCCTCCCTCCTCGTGAACAACCTCAGGATGTGGCGGGGGTGGTGCTGTAAAAAGCTCACGAGAAATGAACTCCTCCCATGAGATGCCCTGCTGAGCCAACTGATGTAATACTACAAGCTGAATCAAACCATAATGGCAAAGGCTCCTATACTGCTGTGCCGGGCTCTTCCTCTGCATCACGGACACCATCCTCTCAATGTTCTGATAAAAGAAAACAGGGATGTTCATCATCCGTACTCGTGTGAAGTGCATCAAGAGGCGAATATGGTATGAGTATATCTGTGAAAATCTGCCCTCACAGGTAAAGTAAAGCATGATGAGCCTCATCATGGGGGCATACTCACTCCTGAGAAACCTGAATGGAAACACACCTGCCAAATGTCTCATGAATGGTGGCCGGACAAAAGGCTCAAAGTGAACACTATCCAGCACCTTGCGCTTATTCCATATCTCCCCGACATTTGGTATCCCTGTAGCCTGTGCAATCACCTCGGGTGTCAAAGTGAAGTCCACCCCGGCAAGGTTGACATGTCCATCATGCAAGTGTAAAACAAAAAGGCGAGCCAACTCTCGGTGGTGCTGAATCCGAGAGATCCTCTCGCAAAACTCATAACAAGACATGTACTGGAAACATGAAACTGCCATAGGACAAGCCTGTAAACTTGTCAAAGAAGTGGGCTCCTCTCTCCTGTGATGGCCACCTTTTCCACCCTTATGTGGCCTCCTCTGTACCTCAATCTCGGAAACGGATGCTTGGTCATCACTCTGCTCATATGTTTCGGTTTCTGACATTGTTTAAGAAGCAGAGTGGACAAAATGTACTGCTGTTTCTGCCTTTAAAAGTGCTGATTTCTTTGCTGTTTCAAGGGGACAAGGAACATGAGGGGAAAGTTAGGGAAGGGACATTTTTGAAAGGAAAATGGGAATACATGTATATAACAGGGAATTTAGGGAAAACATTGCAAAAAAAAATCATTGCATATGCATCATCAAATTCATGTGTTTACATGGGCATATGGAGAGGTAGGGTTAGGGTTTGAGTTTTAGTGTTTAGGGAGAGGGGTAAGGTTTGTATTTCTTTTACAAATTAGCAAGGGAAATTACATGGAAATACAAGGAAAGTGAAAAGGGGAAAGAGGAAAATAATTACAAGGGAAAAACCATGAAACAACAATAAACCCTAGCACACTTTTACAATGTAACATACAACCATATGGAGGTCTTGCTCTTGCACAATTTGATCTTCAAAAACAAATGCATAATGTCCCTCTAATATAATTAGCAACCATTTCAAAGTTTGGAGAGCCTACCTCAAGCAAATTGATGATTTGGAGGGTGCTTGAACTAATTTGCAGTTAGTTTGAAAGGGAGGTCGCTGACGGGTCGCGCGCCTCACCCAACGGGTCGCGCGCGCCTAACGGGTCGCGCCCGTTATGAAATTACACTGCGGGATGAGCTCTGACGGGTCGCGCGCCTTGCCTGACGGGTCGCGCGCCTGTCCTGCTCCCCAATTTCGACCAGTTTCACTCGAAACCGCTTGGATGCTCGCCCAATCTCTCTTGCAAGTGTCTTGGATGCATAATGAGGGTAAAAGGAGGGAGATTGGGCTTATATAAGCTTCATTTGAATAAATTTCATGCTCAAACCCACTTTCTAATGTTTCTCTTTGACACTTTATAAAACTGACTTTTTTGGTTTCCTTTGTCCTGAAATTGACTCATTTAGTGCTTTTGCTTGATTCTTTTTGCAGGGAGATCATCTGAGGGATCTTGGCAAGGGGACCAGGGTTACATGCTGTCCACTGAAGTCTTTTGAAATTTCATCACTTTTTACAAAAATTTGAAAAAATGACCTTGGCTTTAAAAACAGAGTTTTTAAATCCAAGGTGAAAATTAACTGTACAAGATAAAAAATTTCGAAGAAACATCTTTACAATCATCCCTCTGGCTTGCTGAGCACTTATTGACCTTCAGAGACATGACCTTGTAAACATACTTGACCAAAACCCTAGACCTAGGAATTTGACCTCAAGACAAGACAAGACAAGTTTGAAAGAGCTTAATGACTGAAATGACCTGATCCAGCAATGCCAAGAGGGGTACAAATACACCAGCTCCTCCACCAGGGTTATGGCATGCCTAATGGGATGCAAAAATTGACACTGATGAGACACCTACCTATGCAAATGCAAAGAGTTTTGATCGCTGATGGAGGGCTCAAGACCGACTCTAACAGGGCCAGCACAAAGATAGCCGGGTTAGCCAGTTCTGTTGCCGGATCAGCCGAAAACTGCCAAGTGAAGTGAGGTAATCTCACTTAGTTTTCTACCATTATATTTTTCTGTGTAACTGGATTGCTAGGAGGGCATCCAACATTGTATTCAGAACTACTGCTTAATAATATAAAACCCTGAGATTTGCTGCACCAGTTTTCCTGCATTGGGCTTTCCCGGGGACTATTTTGTCCAAAACTAATTGTCCTATGTATCTTGTTCTTTGCCAGTTTCTTGTTTCATGTAATCAAATTAAATTGGTGTAAGCTACAAAAGTAATTTACTTTAGTATTTTTCAGAAAATAACTTGATAATGTATATTAAAATCAAGTAGGAGAAGTAAATTCAGTTTTGCTACAGTAGGGGTTCCTTGAGGATAGGTATTTTCATATGGTATCAGAGCATTGATTTTGAAATAGGAAGAGCAGATCTGGCGCTGAGCAGAGAGGCCAATAGCTGCATTTGGCAGCAATTCGAATCCCCTTGAAGGGATTGCGTAGTCCTTACCGAGAAGCAGAGATTCCAGAGGCAAAGGGAGTGACGCAGAGCCTCAGCGCAATGCTTGAAGGGCGTAGTTTCTGCCGGGGTAGAAATCCGTCGGAAAAGAGCGAAGACACATAGAAGGGGAATTTTCTCCTCAGAGAACTTTTCCCGCCAAAAGTTCGAATTTTTTCACTTGCCGGGCAACAGATCAACGCTAAGCAGTGACTAGAGGAGTCAATTCGACAGTTTGGGTGAGATGGCATCACATGGGCTTAAAGATCAAGACAGGTTGGAAGGAGCTTCCAACTATGTCATATGGAAGACAAGAATCTTAGCTGTTATGGAGGAGTACGATCTTGAAGCCTACGTCAAGAGTGTTGTGGCTATTCTCGCGGACAGATAAGAAGAAGAAGTACAAGGCCGAGCAGGGAAAGGCGAAGAGGTTCATACTTGATGGAGTTCGAGATCATGTGGTCTCACACTTGAAAGGCAAAGATACAGCCCGAGAAATGTGGGAAGCTTTGTCTTCACTGTATCTGTATGAAGGGTCTTCCGAACAGCAGAAGATGTACTTGGAACAAAAGTTGCAGCGGACATTGATGCAAAAAGCAGAAGGTGTTAACTCCTATCTTCAACGTCTTCAGGACACCACAGACCAACTTACTGCAGTGGGGTCTACTCCTCAGTCTACCGCGTTGGTAAGGACTGCCCTGAATGGAGTCTCGCATGAATGGCAAGTCTTCGTCCAAAGTATATTGGGTAGGGAAGGGCTACCTTCATGGGAGGAGATATGGGCAGCCCTTCAACAAGAAGAATTAAGGAGGGATTTGGTTAAGGCCAACCTCAATGGCAGTAATGGAAGTGGCACGAAGACCAAGGAGGAGGAGGAGAATGCAGTTCTAGCATCAAAAGGACAACAGAAGCATAAGCAGAACGACATTTCAAAGGTGAAATGTTTCAGATGTGGCGAGATGGGTCACTTTGCATCCCAGTGTCCTTTGAAGCAAAAGGATAATGATGAGAAATATGATCCTAAGGCTGCTCCAACAAAAAATAACGAAGATGAGTTTGCCATGAGTGTCCATGCATCTCCAGGAGGGAAATGGGGCGATATTGAGTTGTGTTGACGTTTCTAAGTTTACATAGTTAGAAATCCTTCATGCACTTTTTCTGATTTATTCCTACCTACTTGTTATTTTTCCTTTAACAAGTTATTTACAAAGTAAATACTGAAAATAAACACCAGTGCATGCTCAACATATTACAGATTAGCAACTAAAAGAAACAGGAACAAACACACCACATGACACCATTATTTTTGGACCAATGTCCCCGGAAAAACCCAATGCAGGAAAACCGGTGCAGCTATCTGAGGGTTTTCTTATATAGCAATATCTTAATACAATCTGGGTGCCGAAACTGGCCTACCCAACAGAGAATTTCCTTAGCAGCTCTACCTCACAGTTTGAGAGAAATCTCCTGGCTGAAACCCCAGAAAATCCTTTTTGCTGCTCTTCAGCACAAAACTGCTCTGCAACCCCAGCATCTGCTCAATCTGGACTGCATCAGCCCCTCTTTGTGTCACGCTGGCCTTGCGTCAACCTTTCTTGGCCTGTGTCAGCCCCAGGAGGCCCTGCGTCAGCTTTCTGGGCCTCTGCGTCGGACACGCTGGCCTCTCTAGTGCTTTGCACAGCACTTGGCTGCCTCTGCGTGGCCCTGCGTGAGCCCTTGCTGGCTCTGTGTCACTCTCCTTGGCTGTTGCGCTGCTCTCCCGGCGCGATCTATGCCTTCTTTGATTCTCTGTACTCAATGCCCCTCAGCTGCTCTCCCGATCACTGATTCTTTCTCTTAGCAAACCCAGCTTTAGAGAATAGAATGACTAATCACACTGGTGTCTTCTCCAAGTGACCCTCAAGCCTTCTCTTATACTTTTCCTATTGACATATCAACGACCGAGATTATGTCCCTAATCAATGGCTAAGATTAGATCTGACTTGATCCATGTCTTTTGGACCATTCTAACACAGATTCATATTAATACACATTAATATTTTATTTTCCCAAAGTTTAGACTTAGGGACTCCATTAAAAATATTAATTATTTTAATATCTCTTAATCTATTTAGAATTTGCCCAAACCCTTTCTGGGTATTGGAGATCTCATGTGCCCCAACCTCTCCACCAAATTTAGTGGCTAGAGCACATCCCATGCTACCCCAAATCAACACTCCCTCTTAGCGAGGACTGTGCTCTAGCAATACTCCTCACTGAGTATTACTCTGATCATCCGGCATTGGTACCTGTGCTAATGCTAAGCCTTCCTGCCCAACATCCTCTGCACTGTTGCCTCCTGTACTGCTACCCATGACTCTGCTACTACCACTGTTGCATCTGTATGACAACTCCCTCTGCATCCGTGCTACCGCTGGTCCTTTCTCCCAGCACTGCATCCTCACTACACTGCCTCTCATCATGTTGCATCCTATCGCCCATTGCTGCACTGCAACTCGGTTACTGAGAATTAAGTAACCGATCTCCCAACTGACCTCCCTGTTGGGCTAGAGACACCCACTGATGCTGAAGCTCCCTCTACCGCTGACAAGTGCTCCCTCTCTGACCTCTGCGTTGTTGCAACAACTCGCCTGCATCTCGCACTGTTGCACACCTCTCTGTGCCGTCCTGCACTGGTGCAACAATCATGTGCCTCTCGCATTTCTACAACCTACTAGCCTTGTGCTGTCTCGGGACTCCTACACTGTAGCTCTCTTTGCCGCCCCATTCACATTCGTCTCTACCCACCCAGCCAGTCTTGCTACTCCTCATCGGGGCTCCCGTAGCAAGGTCTAATCCAAGAGGCTGGGTACCTCAAGGATCCTGCCCCTTATCACCTGTAGTCTGCCTGACTACAACTCGATGTATCCCCACTTCCGCTCAAGTGGTGCGTGTGCACTCATGGCACAATCATCGTTTGTGAAAACTTCCTTCTCTGCCCGTGCTGGCGCTGCCTTGGTCTTGGAAGACTCTCCCTTACTCTTCTTCCTTGGACACTGGGTTGCATAATGACCCATCTCCCCACAGTGGAAGCACTTGATCTTGGAGAGATCTTTCTTCTTCCGCTTCTCCTGTTTTCCCTCAGATGCTAGGGCCACATCTTCCTCCTCCTACTTGACTTTGATCCCCTTGCTGCTGCTACCCGTCTTTGACTGCCGTCTGATCTCTTCCTGGCGAAGAGTTGCCCACATCTCGTCCCAAGGTGGAAGTGTCCCTCTGCCTAGTATACTGTGGACAAATACTTCCCATTCTTCTGAGACAACATTCAGGGCTGTCCTCATCATCAACTCCTGATCCAGTGTCGCTTCTATAACAATCAGCTGATCTCAGATCTCATTCAATCCTCCGAGGAAGGTGTCAATCAATTGACCCTTCATCTGATACGACCTCAACTGATTCTCAAGTAGCATTCTTCTCTGCACAGAAGTATGCTGGTACAATTTCTTGAGGGCCTCCCACATCTCATATGCTGTTTCCTTCTCGACAATGTGTGGAACTACATGGTCCTTGACCCTGTCAAGAATGATGCACTTGGCCTTCGCCATTGCCTCTTCATACCTGTCATTATCATTGGGGTCGACTGGGACAACTATTACCTTCAAGGCGAAGTTCTTGACACGATTCCTGTCAAGCACTGATAAGATTCTGGCCTTCCAGACTGCGAAGTTCGATGCTTCGTCCAGTCTATCCTGGTCTCTTACCCTGTGTAGTGCCATGATGCTCCTCTACATCCCTCCTAGAAGTTCTCTGTTCGACTCCTCTGAGTCTCTACTTCCCGTCTAGAAGTTCTCTTCTGGACTCCCTTTGAGTCTTGATTTCCCTCCTGGAAATCCTTCTGCTGCTTGTCGAGATGCCCCCTACTCTGATCGACTTGTGCAGCTGCACTTTTGATCCGGGTTCCTCGGCTAGAAACCCTTGGTAACAACTCCTCTGGCCCTGCTCTATCAGGTACTGTTCTGATTGCAGTACCTCACCAGCTCCACTCTGCAATATTCCTGCAGCCTTCTAGACCCCAGCAATTGCCTCTGTGAATTGCGTTAGCCCCTCTGCCTCACGCTAGCTCTACGTCACCATGGATGGGTCTACGTCAGCTATGGGATGCTCTGCGTCAGCCCTCTGGCCCTCTGCGTCAGCAACGCTGACCTTTCTGAGGCTCTGCGCATTTCTCGGCTTCTTCTGGCTGGCTCTGCGTCACACTTCCTTGGCTTTTGCGCTGCTAGAAACAACTTCTTTCACCTCGGGACAACTGTCTTCCGATGCTATTGCTCTGCTCGGCTGATGTCTTTTAGTCCTCCTGTGATCTGCAATCACGCTTTGATACCATGTTGAAGTTTCTAAGTTTACTTAGTTAGAAACCCTTCATGCACTTTTTCTGATTTATTCCTACCTACTTGTTATTTTTCCTTTAACAAGTTATTTACAAAGTAAAAATAATGAAAATAAACACCAGTGCATGCTCAACATATTACAGATCAGCAACTAAAGGAAACAAGAAAAAATGCGCCACATGACACCATTATTTTTGGACCAATGTCCCTGGAAAATCCCAATGCAGGAAAATCGGTGCAGCTATCTAAGGGTTTTCTTTTTAAGCAATATCAGAGTACAATCTGGGTGTTGAAACTGGCCTACCCAACAGAGAATTTCCTTAGCAGCTCTACCTCACAGTTTGAGAGAAATCTCCTGGCCGAAATCCCGAAAAATCCTTTCGGCAGCTCTTCAGCACAAAACTGCTCTGTAACCCCAGCGTCTGCTCAATCTACACTGCATCAGCCCCTCCCTGTGTCACGCTGGCCCTGCGTCAGCCTTTCTTGGCCTGCGTTAGCCCCAGGAGGCTCTGCATCAGCTTTCCAGGCCTTTGCGTCGGACACGCTCGCCTCTCTGGTGCTCTGCACAGCACTTCGCTGCCTCTGCGTGAGCCCTTGCTGGCTCTGCATCACTCTCCTTGGCTGCTGCACTACTCTTCTGCCCAAACCCTTTCTAGGTATTGGAGACCTCATGTGCCCCAACCTCTCCACCAAATTTTGTGGCTAGAGCACATCCGATGCTACCCCAAATCAACAAGTTGTAGTCGGAAGGACTACCCGTGGGCAGGATCCTTGAGGAGTCCACCTCTTGGATCAATTCCTTGGTACGTGAGCCCGAGATTCAGCAGTAGCAAGATGGATTTAGTGTGAGATGATGCAGTGGGTTGTTTGGAGAGGCAGATGCAGTAGCCTGAGACCAGAGACTGATCAGCGCAGAGCAAGGTTGACAGCAGGGCAGATGGCACAGTGCAGAAGTCAAGAATAGTGCAGAGAATTCAGATCGTCAAAAGCCAGTAGCAGTCAGATTCCAATATGCACATGGTATTATGCTGAACACAGTGGTTCAGAAATTTTGGATGCTTTTCCGTTGCTCAGCAGCAGCAAATGGAAAATGATGCAGTGCACAACTAGCAGTGGCAGTGTTAACAGTAGATGCAGAAGGAGCTGTAGTACAGATGCAACAATGACAGTGGCAATGTCATGGGCAGTAGTACAGTAGCAGCAACAACACAGTGTTGGTGGCAACAACAGTGTGGAAAGGAGATGCTTTAGAGACAGAGCAGCATGCAGTTGGACATTGTTGCTAGAGCACTTTCCTCGCTAAGAGGGAGTGTTAGTTTTTGGTAGCATTGGATGTGCTCTAGCCATGAAAATTGGTGGAGAGGCTAAGGAACATGAGTTCTAAAGAACCCAAAAATCGTTTGGTGAAATTCCACCCGGATTGTATTTTATTAAAATAATTAATATTTTTAATGGGGTTCCTAAGTCTAAACTTAGGAAAATTAAAGTATTAATGGGTATTAATCAAAATATGGGTGAGAATGTTCTAGAAAGCAGATCAAGTCAAGTTTTAATCTTAGCCGTTGATTAGAGACTTAATATTGGCCATTGAAGTCTCAACGAGAAAAGTATAAGAAGGAGGCTTGGGGTTCATTTAGAAACATACACAGAGATAATGGATTGATTTGGAGTTCGATTTCTGGGTCTAGGAAGTTGAGAATTTCAAACTGAGTGATTATTCTGCAGCAGAGGGGCAGTGATAGTTCGGGAATACCGGACAGATAGGCAGAGGGCCACTAGTGGAGGCAGCGCAACATCTAGAGGGACTGACGATGAGCCATTCGGGGCCCACGAAGTCTTGATGCAGAGCCAGAAGGGCTAGCGCAGAAGTGCAGCTACCCTCACGTAGAAAGCCAGAAACTGCTGGGGAGCTGCAGGAACAACCGGGAGAGGTTGACGCAGAGGTTCTAGGAGGCAGAAGAGACAGTGTAGGGCTGGCACAGAGCTTGTAAGGCTAACGCAGGGCCAGCACAGAGATAGCTGGGGTTAGCCAGTTCTGCTGTTGGATCAACCAGAAACTGCCGGGTGAAGTGAGGTAATCTCACTCAGTTTTCCGCCATTATATTTTTCTCTGTAACTAGATTGCTAAGAGGGCATCCAACATTGTATTCAAAACTACTGCTTAATAATATAAAACCTTGAGAGTTGTTGCACCGGTTTTCCCGCATTGGGTTTTTCCGTGGACTATTTTGTCCAAAAATAACTATGTCCTATGTATCTTGTTCTTTGCTCAGTTTCTTGTTTCATGTAATCAAATTAAATTGGTGTAGGTTGCAAAAGTAATTTACTTCAGTATTTTTCAGAAAATAACTTTATAATGTATATTAAAATCAAGTAGGAGAAGTAAATTCAGTTTTGCTGCAGTAAGGGTTCCTTGAGGATAGGAATCTTCATAATTCACACGCAATGATATATCTTCTTCTTTGACCATTACACTATGTCTCTCCTAGGAGTTCTCTTACAACCCTCCACAATGCCATACAATTTGATCAACTAGGATCTAGTCCACCTTGAAAAACATTAAACAAAGAGAGACCCCATACCTTGCTTGGAAGGCTTCTTTTCGGTCTTCATACACTTTGGCCCTGGTTAGGGATTCCTATAGCTGTTGGGTCATCCCTAATTTGGGCCTCAAATCTCCACAAACAACTACCCAAACCTCCTCTAAAAATTTGATTTACCAACACTATAATTGTGGGGTAATATGGCGTTAGAGTAGCTCCTTGTTAGGCTTCTCAGCCCTCCCAAAGCAAACTTATGTCCCCACTAAAATGCACAGACCCTACCGAAGCTAGTGCATAGAGAATAAGTCAGTAAACCATGCTCAAAACATTGCCGAGAAATGTTTCCAAACACAGCCAAGAATCTGACATAACTCTGCCCTCCAAGATAGGCCTTACGACCTTCCAAACAGGGTACCACAAGGGCCCGACCTTGCTTGCAAGACACATAAACTTTTGCCCCTGTTCTTGAGAGAAATGCACCACAAAACATACATAGAAATATCCCTTCCAACTCGGTCTACAATCTCCCTAACTCATCCAAGACCAATCACAAGAAAATTCGCCAAAAACCATTTCTTCTCCACTTCGGCTAGGGCTCTCAACCTTATGGCTACCTCAGACTATCTCTCTCCAAAGATACATTGCACTTGGATTGTGTTTCAAATGAGCTAGGAAGCCTCTAATTTATATTAGGCATTGGAGGAGTCAAGGGGTGTCTTAATGCCAATGTGACCTTTCAATTTTGGTGAGGTCGACTTGAGGAAGATCCTCTTAATTTTCCTTGTTAATATTTAAATATATTTACCACATGCCTTGATGATTGCTTGCCCAGATAAATTTGTCACATCAAATAATAATGAGAGGAGTCCCAAGCTGACTTGAACACATAAATAATAATATTTCTTTTATCCAATTTTTGAATTCTCTTTTGGGGCAAGATGGTTTCTCCTTGCGGTAGTTGGGATTTTCCTTGGGGAAATTCATCCCGAAGCTGCCCCAAATTTCAACGCATCTATGACATGGTACAGAAGAGAGAAATAAAGCTCAAGTACATCTCCACTGATGAGCAGACAACTGATATTTTGACAAAGTCTCTGTCCAGAGAGAAGTTTGTATACATTAGGGACAAGCTAGGGCTTGTGGAGATTGCCCCTCTCATTGGAAGGGAGTGTTGATATGATAACATCATGGACAATTATTCTCCTCATGTCAAAGATGTTGACCAATTGAGGAAAATAATCCGAGAAGCCTAGGATCATTCAGTTGAGTGTGTGACTTTCAACATCATGCTATGTCATTCCAAATTGGATGAGGAGATCATTTAGCATTGGGACGAGTTGCTCAGTTGAGTGTGGCCGTTGTATTTTTCACCACGAGTCAGATTGGCCAAGATTTTGAACCAAGACTAGTCTAGGTCATGGGTATTGACCAGTTGGGTCAATAGTACCAACCAGAGTTATGATGACTAGTTGATGCTAAAAGTTGTGTCATGTGTCAGGAGTACTGACTAATTGGCTCAGTGGTACCAACTAGTTGTGGCTACTAGTTGATGTTGATAGTGTTAGAGATTCAAACTAGTTGATTTTGATATTGATGATAACGTTGATGTGAGAGATACTGACGAGATGGTGTTGATGTTAGAGATGCTGACAAGACACTGATGATTTTATCGTAACCTTTTCATACAGAAATTTATCAACTTGAGAACACCTATGACAGTCATTATGAATACCTCCCTAGTTAAGAGGGAGTGTTGAATTTTGTAACTATGGTCAGTCTTCATAATGTATATCATGGCACTTGATGTGTTTATATTGATTATTGTAAAGCATGCTTTTCATGCTAGAGTCAAAAGAAAATTATATTTTGAGTCATGTCCCATTTGGAATTTTAAAAGAAGAAAATTTGAATTTTTGAAATTGAAATTTTTGCTCCAAAGATTGTCAAGTCGGCCTCCCTCCACAGGTCAAGTTGGCCCAGACAGAGTCATATCCATTCGACCCATCCAGTTCACCATATAAAGCCAGTTCGACCTCCTTCTCAAGGCATCGGTTCGCACTCTCTCAAACAAGTATCTTCTGGGAAACCAACCAAAGGACAAGAAGGACAAGGACGACGAAAAGAAGAATGAACTCATCTATTCTCTCTCTCTTTCTAGCTTGCACATGTGGAAGTATTCTCTCTCTTTCTAGTTTGCATTATTTTCTAGTTAGCTTCCATTGTTGGGGCCTGAAATTTCTAGGCAGTTGCAGGGGGGGCGAAATTTTCTGCCTAGGGTAGATCAGAAGGCTTGACTTGGAGGGTTTGACCATAGATTTGTTGAAGGTTAGTTTGACCTAGTTGTTGACTAGAATCTAGGTGTGTCTCTTGTTGAACAAACTAATTTTTGTATTGAAAAAGTTGTTGGTGTTAGTTTTTGGTGGATATGGTAGCATTGGACAGGTTTTCTAGTTTGTAAGGTGTCAGAGAGGCTAAGGAACACGAGATCTCGAAAACCCATAAAAGGTTTCGAGAGAAAACACTCAGAAACCTCTCAATTAAATTAATTGATCACTAATTAAAAGTTCCTATGTCTGACTTAGGAAAATTAATTAATTAATGGGTATTAATTGAGGAAATCAATTTTTTCTCTAGAGACTTCTAGAAAAGTGACTTGATGGAGTCTAAGATGATCTAAGCCATCAATCATGATTAGATCTTGGTTGTTGATGCTCCAACGAGAGATTATAAGAGCAGGTTGAAGGGATTGGAGAAGACACATCGAGTGAGCAAGGCAGTTTGAATTACCCAGTTCACAGTATTTATTAGGGCGCACTTCGAGCTAGGGAAGAGACAGTAGCAGGGGTTGCAGCAGTGAGAATTTCCGGAGAAATTCTCAAGAAGTCTTCCAATGATCTAGACTCAGGAAAGGGAGGCCGAATTTATATGCAGAGGAGGTCGTATAGAGTAGTGCGAGTTGCCCAAATTTCCAGTGTGAGTTGCTGAGAGCAGTATCGATCAGTTGCTAGAGGCTAGATAAATTCTGGAAGGGAGAGCGACTTGATTCCAGAGGTAGAGGTGTTGAGAAATATAGGGATTATGTGGATTATAATATTTAGGTAGATCTCTCTTAGACTTCGACATTTTCTTGTGATTGCCCTTTTCTTCTTATTAGCTCTTCTTTCAATTTATTATGCCCCATTCATCAAGACAAATGGAAATGAATGAAGATCACAACAAGGGACACAAGATGTAGGCACTCAGCTAGGGAAAAACCCCTACCTAGGGGAAAACCTAGTCCAATGCTTCCACTAGTATATTCAAATCAAGATGAGACAATCCAAGTCCCTTTAGACCTAGACAAACCTCCACCAATCATCAAGTCAACCCTTCCTTCCAATAGATGATTCTTGCCAAAGTCTCCCAGTTTCAGCTTCTCAATTGCAACTACAATCCAAAATTTTGGCCCTCTAGCTACATATTTTCGGCACTGTAGTAGATTCAGAATTTTAGTGCCAACAACAGCCCAAAAACTTCGCACGTGAGAGAGAGAGATTGTCCAAGAACTCGATTTAGGTCTTCCTAGTTTCTTCTTTCCTTCTCCTGCAATTTCGCTCTCCATTTCTGCTTCTTTCTCTTGTACATCGAACTTGTTGAGTGAGTCCTTAAAATAGGTCGAGCTTCCTCTCTGTATATAGTCTTTCTGCTAGATCGATTAGCTCTATCCAGGCTGACTTCATGAGGACAGGGCCGAGTTGGTGTGGAGGTGATAAATGACCTTTTTGACTCAAAACTAATTCTTTATACGTGATACAAAAGCCTAAGAATGGTCTAATAAAAATGACAATGACTTTATTGACTCAAGACAAAATCTAGAAGCCTTCAATGGAGGCTTTGACATAAAAATCATTGACCCAAGCATGAAACCCATGCTTTAATAAGTCAATTTCTTTTATAATAAAAATTATTTTCTTCCTTTTGATAAATACATTACAGCATGATTCAAATACAATTATGAAGACTAACACTAATTACATTCTTCAACAAGAGTCTGGTAGGAGAACTCACTGTGAAGCATTTCTGGGACTATGTGAGTTACTCAAAGCCATTAGTGCACAGTTTAGGAAACCTCTACGAATGCCATAAAGGAGTGAAAGTAGGCTAGAGGAGGCTGAGTTGATTTGCAGAGGAGACCTTGGATCTCCATTCCATTTCCAGTTGAGATAAAGTATTGGAGGACTGCTAGTTGGGAATCCAATTGTAATTCTCTATTTTTGCTATATAATAATAAAACCTTTATTTGTTGCACCAGTTTTCCCCTTGGGGTTTTTCCCAGGACAATTGTCTTAAAACGACAATGTCATTTTATTGTGTGTGTGCATCTATTTCTCAGTTCCAATTTTATATTTCTACAATGTAATTTTTGTTGTGAAGAATTGCAGTGTGAATTATTCGTTATTAGTCATAATAATAATTACAGAAGACAAATAAATTGTTAAAGTTATGAGAATAATATCTAGTCGTTACAGTTTAAGGAATTTTCACATGGTATCAGAGCAAAGAAGATCAAATTAGAGGCTCTAGGCGAAAGAGGCAAGTTTTGTGTAGTTTCAGAAGGAGATCTGAAGCATCAGTTTCCAGATCTACACAGGCCAAGCCAGGGGTGCAAATTGCAGAGGCAGAAAATCGATTTCTAGTCCAGGGTGGAGGAAAGGTTCGATTTTGCCTGATATTTTTAGTAGCATGAAGTAGGATTGCCAGAGAGAGTTTTCGGTGAGAACATCAATTGATTCGTAGAGAAAATCTAGTGTAATGATCTTGCAGCAAGGGTTTTGCACTATCAGATCAGTGCAAGGTAGGAAAAGAAGAGCACAATGAGAGAGAATTTCCAAAATTCTCAGAGGGCTTCCAGTTTTCCAGTTGCAGGAAGGGAGTCTGTGATTTCTAACAATAGTAGGTCGTAGCAGTCCTACTAGTCCATCCAGTGGAAATTTCAAGGTCGGTAGTTTGTGTGCGAAATTTGGAGAAGGACAACCAGAGGTAGAGAAAATTACCAGAGGAGGATTAGTAGGCAGTGCAAGTTTCGGGAAGGATACTAGAGGCAAGTACAGAATCAGATCTACACATTCTAGGGGGAATGCGAGTAGCAGGGAGAAAGGCCAAGGTTTCCGAAAGGAGAAGGATATTTCCAATGTATAGTTCTCCACTTTATTTGATATTTGCAGAGATGGATGCAGCAGGACTCAAAGATCAAGACAGACTTGACAAAGCCTCCAACTTTGGCTGTCTAGAAGGCTAGGATGCAATTCCTAATGGATGACCACGACTTGAAGGAATTTGTGACAATTGTAATGGCTGAGCCAATAGATCCACAATAGTTGATAGCCTTCAAGAAGGAGATGGCCAAAGCCAAGAGAATGGTCCTAGACGGAGTTTGGGATCATATTGTCTCGCATATTGCAGATAAGAATACAACAAAGGACATGTGGGATGTCATCGTGAAGTTGTACGAGGATCCATTTGAGAATCAGAAAATGATTCTCAAAGAGAAGTTGAAGTCGGTTAGAATGCAGAAGGGCGAGAATGTTACATCCTATCTCACCAAGATTGAAGGAGTCCAAGATGAACTTGCAACTGTAGGAGAGAAACCATTAGATAGTGAGCTAGTGTGCACGACACTCAAAAGGTTCTCCAAGGAGTGGTGTACATTCTTCCAAGTGATTTTTGGACAAGACACACTTCCTAGTTGGGATCACTTATGGAGTGACTTCACTCAGAAGGAGCTAAGGCTCAACCTTGTAGATGGTACTACCAACAACAATAGCAAGGGACCAAAAGTGGAGAAGGAAGAAGAGAACATGGTCCTTGTTGGAAAGATAATGGCAAAGAAGGGTCCCAATTAGGGACAAGACTCAAAGGGAGAAAAGAAGAAGAAGCACCTGTCGAAGGTCAAATGCTTTGGATGTGGTCAGTTTGGTCACTATGTCACTTGGTGTCCAAGGAGGAAGAAGGAAAAAACAGGGCAGCAAACAACAACTTCAACAAAGATTGATGAGTTGACCTCTAGATTGGAGGATTTCGCATTGATAGCAGCAGTATCAATGGAGGAGGAGCATGATACTTCAGATTTCTAGTCTGGGCAGGATCTGTTGGAAGAGCAGTAAGGAGATCTTGATCATAGTCAATAGGACTTGATAAGTAGATCAAACCTAGTTGTTGAGCATTCTTGACATGGATCATTACCTTTGCTACAGGATCCCATAGTAGTAAAGTAACAAGATGATCGAAGGTTCAACAAGGCACATGTTGAAAATTGGCAACTGAGGCATGAATTTCCTTGAATAAAATCTCATTTTTTACTATTTTAGAGTGACCTTCTAAAAATAGAAAGTCATGTCTATCATTTGAAGCACGACTTTCCAAAAATAGTAAATCACCGTGCTTCAATTGGTAATCAAGTATAGATGATGGGAAATCACTTAACTTATGCTTAATCAATCTTAATTGCTCATTTTTTACTCAATCATCAATATTATCATTATTATTATTATTATTATTATCCTTATGATACTATAATATTATTATTAAATGGGAATTACATGTCACCTTTCCTACTTGGCACTCAATCATGCTATTTCACTCCTGTCTCTCTCCTTGATGGAACTTGTACCCCTCTCTCTCACTTAATGGCGTGTTACAACTTACCATCTCTCCCTCTCTTAATGGATTTGTTGCACTCCTCTTACACTCTCTTACACGCATTAAAGTCTTGTCATAAAAGATTCCTCTTACACACTCTTCAATGCATATGCTACACTCTCTCCTTCAAGGCATGTGTACTCCTCTTTATGGCATGAGTTACAAAGGCAAGTGTACCTCCTTAATGTCATCAGTTACAAAGGCAAGCATACCTCCTTAATGACATGAGTTACAAAGGCATTTGTACGTCCCTAAATGGCATATATAACTCTCCCTCAAGGAATGCGAGTTACTCGTCCATGGCTTGAACTCCTTGCTCCTCCTATATATATATATATATATATGCCTCTCATCTTCACTACTTACTCACTTTTGCATTGTGAAAAGAGAATTCGAACTTGTGAAAGAGAGAGTTGGAGAGACTAGAGAAGGTTTGAGAGAGTTAGAGAGAGACTTGGAGAGTAAGAGTCGAACTTGGTGAGCCAAAGTGATTTAGTATTTGCATCAGTCGTTGTTATCAGAGATCTTTTTTCAGATTTGGTTGAACTTCATTCTCTCATTGTATTATGTTTCTTTGTTGAAAAATTGATTTCTAATAGAAGAAGAATCTGGTTGGGTTTCCCCTTGTGGGTTTTTCCCTAGTCATTAGACCTAGATTCTATGTGTCTCAGTGTGTTCTTTGTTTTCTTCTATTTTTCATATGGTTTATATGGTGCATGTTCTACCTACAATTGCTTAACTAATATTGCAACTTGAAGGAGTTTCATTTTTTTTAAGTAATTGTTTCAACATAGAACATCAAGTTTCAACAACATAGTTAGATTCTTGAGGGACAATGCAAAGCTAGTTGTAGTCAGATACTTGAGAGATAGTTGCAGAGCCAGTTGGGTGTAGTTAGGTGCTCGATAGACAGTGTAGAGCTAGTGCAGTTAGAGACTCAAGAGATAGTTGCATAGCCAATTGCAATGATACAATAGATCAATGAGAGTTTGAGACTCAGATGGAGTCTAGCTTTAGAGGGAGAAACCCTATGGAAGCTTTATCTTTAGGATCCTAAAGATCAGTATACAGGAGCAATGATGGAAGCAATGCAGAGCAAGAGAGAGGTTGTGTGAACTGCCCAAATGTTGTAGGCAGGTTTAGTTCCAACGAAAAACACTCTAGCACAGGGGCATCTATGATGTCAGATTAAAGTAGCACATTAGCAACACTGGATAGTTCAGTTACAAGTTGTAGCAGTTGAATCAGAGATTGTGCACAACATGAGTTAGACCAACTGGTTGTTCATCAAGGGAGATGAGTAGAATGGAGAGTGGAGAACACTTTCTTCTCTAAGAGGTTGTGTTAATTTTTGGTGGGTATGGTAGAAACAGACGAATGTTCTAGTCTCTAAGGTGTCAAAGAGGCTAAGGAACACGAGATTTCCAAAATCCAAAAAAGGTTTCGATAGAAAACACTTAGAAACTTCTCAATTAATAAATTAATCAATAATTAAAAAGTTCCTAACTTAGGAAAATTAATTAATTAATTGGTATTAATTGAGGAAATCAATTTTTTCTCTAGAGAATTCCGAAAAAGTGACTTGAAGAAGTCTACGAGGATTTGAGCCATCGATCATGATTAGATCTTGGTCTTCGATGCTCTAGTGAGAGATTATAAGAGTAGGTCAAAGGGATTGGATAAGACACATTGAGTGAACAAGGCAGTTCGAATTACCCAGTTAACAGTATTCAACAGGGCGCAATTTGAGCCAGGGAAGAGAAAATAGCAAGGGTTGCAGCAGTGAGAATCTTCAGATATATTCTTAGGAAGTCTTCCAATGATCCAGAGTCAAGAAAGGGAGGCCGAATTTATCTGCAGAGGAGGCTATACAGAGTAGTACGAGTTTCCCTGATTGCCAGTGCGAGTTGTCGGGAGGAGCATCCGTTCAATTGCTAAAGGCCGGATCAATTCTAGAAGGGAGAGAAAATTGATTCCAGAGGTAGAGGCAGGTAGGAAAACTCACTGGGAAGCATTTCCAGGGTTGTTTGAGTTACTCAAAGCCAACAATGCACATTTCAGGTAGCCAGTGCAAATGTCGGGAAGGAGTGCGAATAGACTAGAGGAGGCCGAGTTGATTTGCAGTGGAGATCTTGGATCTCTAGTCCATTTCTAGTTAAGATAAAGTGTTGGAGGACTACCAATTGGGCATCTAGTTGTAATTCTCTAATTTTGTTGTGTAATAATAAAATCCTGATCTGCTACACTGGTTAGCCCCTCAAGGTTTTTGGAAGGACAATTGTCCAAAAGCAACGATGTCGTTTTTATTGTGTGTATGTGTATCTATTTACTAATTCTAGTTTTATAGTTCCTCAGTGTAATTTTTGTTGTGAAGAATTGTACTGTGAATTATTCATTATTGGCTGTAATAATAATTACAGAAGACAAATAACTTGTTAAAGCTATGAGAATAATATGCAGTTGCTGCAGTTCAAAGAATTTTCATAAATGGAATTTTCCCCTAAGTGGGTTTTCCCAGGGTAAATCTTATGTTCTCTTTGTGCATTGTGATCTCTATTGTTCTATTGTTTTTATATGGTTGAATTTTTGAAGTGTAATTGCTTAATGATATACTGGAAAAATTAAAAGAAGATCAACATTATTAGAAGTAATTATTAGTATTCAGAAATATTGTGTTTCTATCTGTTGTATTTGAAAAATCAACACAAGTCACCCCACAATCCATATCAAAATCCCAAGATACAAACAAGCATAAGCATCCGATTGCAAAATTAATAAAGTGCCTTTTGATTAGAAGTCCCCTTCGTCCCCTTCGTCCATGTGTCTAGCTAGATTGGTGAGAAGCATATGATTAATGCACGTGGTGAAGATGAATTATGGCATGTCATAGCTAGAGGTGGCTGTTAGGGGCTGCTGGCTGGCTGGATATGAAGAAATAGGAGAAAAGTTTTCCCCTATGGGCTTACCCATTTTGGTGGGTAATTCTACTCATCTAGATTTGACCTGAGTGGGTGTCCTAACGTAGTTAGGTTATCTTCTAACAACTTTTCTTTGATGTGAATCATACTTGAAACTCTCTTCGCTGTGTCCTTTACATGTCTCTCCTAAAATGTTGCCTCTCAACGGTTGTTCTCTAGTTTTGTTCCCTTTCTAATGTGGTTATATTCCTCCCAATGGAGTAGGAAATGTTGCTAGGTGCCCATATTTCCTTTTCATTAATTAAGCCTGGGACTTCATTTCATACAATTCCTCTCGGCATTGATAGCGCACCTAATCAGTTCAGAAACCTAATCATTTAAGTGAATCCAATTAATCAGGGCTATTGTCCAACCCCGGTTCACTATTCCTCCGGTATGCACGCATGTTTTCTCAATTTTCTTTTGGGCTCCTTCCATCTACCTATGTCATATCTTAATTTATTTGAGCTAGTTCTTGTTTGAGATGAAACTTGTTTTACTGTCCATGTGATGTTTAGTAATAGGTAGCCTTGAATTCTAATTTTCTTCCCCTAGTAGGAGTTTTCTATGTATTATTGCTCCTTTGTCTTGGGGTTTTTATTCTACATTTTCTTGTAAGATTCTTGTGAGTTTTCAACTCCTTCCTATTTACTGTGCAGCCTTCTGCTATATTCCTACTGTCAAACCACCTCTTATATTAGTTTCCATTTGTTTTTTCTCCTTTCCGGGTTCTCCTAGTGGATCTTGTTAGGTATCCTTTTGTTTTCCATTTTACATCCTTGCCTATCTCTTCTCAAATATTTGATATATTCTCAAATATTTAATGTATTCTTTAATAAATAGAACTTTTGTTATACCATACCAGAACTTATCTCCTTGTTTCTTTTAACAAGTTTGTTATGTAATTGATTATTACATAAGTAGCTTTCACAAGGTTGTAGTGGTCCTCAAATAACACTTGGGATCAAGGTTAGTGGCTTAAAAGCATAACTCTCGAATGAGTGTGTCAACGTGGTGTCAACACAATGGCTAGCTTGAAGGTTCCAAAGCAGTCATTATTGAGAGTGGTGTCCAATGCTCATGTAGACGAGATCTGAGTATGGGAACCAGAGAGTTCCCCAGACAACCTTTTTAATATTTGTACATCCCTTACCATCTTCTGTTTAGCATATATACTGCATGCTTAATTTTTTGTGTTTTGTGCTAATGTTCTTTTCATTATTGTAGTTTGTCTCGAAACCATTTAGTTACATTTTCTGAAAGTATTGTAAGGGATAATCTAATTCATTATTAGTCATATATGCACATTCATATATGATTTTAATTTGTTTGTCCAGTCTTTATTAAATCATTTAAATTTTAGACTTTTGTTTCATGGTCCATCTGAACTTTTATGAACCCTAAGGATATAGCTGGAATTTTTAATTCTTTTTATGTACAGGGATGAACCTTTTTCCAATCTTGATTCGATCGGTCGTCTTCATAAAGAGGTACGCAATTCTATTCACCAAAAGAAGACTCGTATACCAAAGTATAGCTTATATATTAATGTTTAGTATAGTTCAATATTTAATCAGGAATGCTACCTAGAATTGTTCTTGAATGTGAGGACTAGCACGTTTCTAAATTAATGTTGCCATCGTATTGATGTAGATTGAGTTGCAGTTGACTAAATCAAATGGCAGTATGACTTTCGGAGATTATTCGGAGCTAGTATTAAACAAATACTATGGCATGCGGTACTAGCGACATGCATGAACAACCCACTTGCCCTCTAATTCTTATATTTAGCGATTTTTTCTTGATTCAAGCATGTTTCTTGGCTCGTCTCCTATCTCTTAGTTAGCTCCTTCATTGCGATTTAAAATATGTTTTTACTCTTTCTTAGTTTGCCGCTGTTAGAACTTTCAATATTTAATAAAATAAAATAATAAATGTGGATTCACTCAACAAGCATATGCACAAGAATTAAAATAAATCTATGACCAAGATATTAAGTTTCTGCCAAATTCAGTGTACCTCTTGTTCAAATAATGTAAATTCTGAATCTTCATATGTTTGATTAGTTGCGTCCAAGTTTCAACTCGTATGTTATTGAGTTTCATTCAATTCTTATAAGTGTGCACCAACATGTGGTAAACATGGTGCGTTTTCCAACTTTTCCAAGTTACCAAATTAATAATTGGTACTAATCTATGATAGGAACAAGAGTCATATTTAGTAATCTATGACAGGAGCATGCCAATCTCCAAAAAGTCATTACTTTATGATAAAGAAATAATTCAGAAAATGTTATCTTTGTTAATTGTAAACGTGTAATGCAATTTTGCAGATAAGGATATATGTATTGATAAATGAATTTAACATAAAAAAAATATTATTTTATGAGATGCACAGTTATTTTTAAGCTGCATAGCTCGAGAATAACCTGCCTTTCTATATTCACGTTCAAGGATTGATCATAAGAGTATTTTGGATGACTCAAACCCAAACGATATCGATTCCGTAAGGTAGCATTCAATTCAACTTGGATCTTCTAACACCAATCTGAAAGATAGTGGTTGACAAATATACAAGCGGCATGGCGGGGTAAGATTTTGATGAGTGCCATGGGGTTAATTTTTAGTATCCATAAGTATATTTGAATTTCATAGTTTTTCTCTTATAGTATGTTTGGCCTTTAGTGATTTACCATGGTTTTTTAATGAATGTTCAGTGATTTACCATGTTTTTCTAATAAATGGATTATATGTATGTATTATTTGTTTATCTTTTTCCTTGATATTTTCGGATATCTATTTTGGATTTTCTTTTGATATTGTTGTCACTTCAAATGTTTGGATATTCAGTGATTTACCATGTTTTTTTAATAACTGTTATTTGTATTTGTGTCTTGTAGACACTAGTTTTTGGGATTATAAGTATGTATTATTTGTTTATCTTTTTCCTTGACATTTTTGGATATATGTTTCGATTTTTTTTTGATATTGTTACCATGTTAAATGTGGTTGCATTTTGAGATATTCTCTTTAGCAACATTTACAAGACAATGAGATTTCCAAAAATAATTTGTCTTTGTATGTGGACTTTGGGAACATTTCTCAAGCATTGTCTTGTTTATCACCTTTTCTTTCACATGTTTGGAGGATGCTCATGTTTTTTGGAGGAAAGGTTGCACATGTGGTCGAGATCCTCCTTTTGGAGCCCTTATCCACAATTTTTCATGCATATTTGTTCAATGAGGGTGCATATTTGAAGACCTTTCATAGCAGTGGAGCTTTTAGGGAAGCCTTCAATTGCTTGAGAATTATGTGTATTGATTTAGGAGCCAAATTGATTAGGTCAACCTACATTCCATCCCATTTGTTGCACATCTCCCTAAAGTGTTCTACATAATGGGTTTATGTTAACTACCTTGCACGTGTATGAATGGATTCTTGCACATATTTTGAGGGTGCATCTTGTTGAGAAATAAAGGGGAAACAAGTGTAGGTGATTTCTCTTACATGGATAACTGCTTGTGATGCATTTTTACTTGATTAAATTCTTCCTTCATTTATTATTATTAGTGTTCTCTATCATCAAACAACTACCAAATAATAAAGAACAATGAGACAACAGAAGACAAGATATAGGCGATCAGGTAGGGCCAAAACCTCTCCAACTAAGAGGAAAACCCACCAGAATCCTTCTCTTCTTATAGAACTTCAATTGAAAAATTCCAAGACCTATAACCCTTGACCAAGACCCTCCAAGACTAAGTCATCCTTCCTTCTCGATGAGCTTTCCTTTCACAGCTTCCAACAACAAACTTTGACCTTCCATCAACTTCGACCCCAACAACAACTTCAACAACTTCGACCTAGCAACTTCAGAACTTCGACCTTGATGCAACTTCAACAACTTCAACCTAGCAACTTCACAACTTTGATCTAGAGGAAGTTTCACAACTTCGACCTTGCAGCTTCATAATTTCGTCTAGCCCAGAAACTGTAGAAACCCTACAAGAGAGAGAGAGAGAGAGAGAGAGAGAGAGAGGCCCAAAAACTTCGATCTTGATCTTCTTTTTCTTCTTCGTACTTTTCCATCTTCTATCTTGAGGAGATCGAAATTGTTTGAGTGAGTGTGCACATGAGGTTGAATTCCTTCTTATTTATAGGCTTGTGAGGGGTATGAATTGCTCTATTGAGGCCGACTTGTCCCTTCATGTAGGCCGACTTGATCTTTGTACCATGATGAGGTCTTGGAGGGTCTTTTGACTCGATATTGACTCAATAAATTTTTATTTACAATATGTAACATGCCCAAATGGGTCTTCAATACATGACAGTGATTCAATTAACTTTATGACAAACCTAGAAGCACTCAGTGGGTGCTTGACCTAAAAATAAATCTCCCTTGAGCATGAAACCCATGCCTCAAGAACACAAATAATAAATTTATTTTTCTCTTTTCATTAAATACATAAAATCAAGATTACATATGCCATTATGAAAATTGAACCTAGTTAAATATTTCAACACTCCCTCTTAACTAGGTAGGTATTCATTATCCATACAAGGTACTTGGACATTCTCAATCTGAAGAATTCTCATAAGAAGAGTCGAATTGGTAACCCATCTGTATAGCATCATATCATCCAACATTGTTACATAGCAAGGCCTTGACTAACAACTGTATCTTTCCACAAGATTAGAGCACAATGCTGTCAAGATCAATGATTTATAAACACCCTCATCATTGTCTCTCTCGGAACATACCCCACCCGGGTCCTGTCGGAGTATGTTCCACCAGGAATATTCTTATCTTAGATTCCCAGTTCTCAAATAATATCGGTCGTCTACAACTACTCTTATCTTGGATGCCCTACCACATCCTTAAAAAGTATCGAATGCCAGATGCTTACCCAATCCTCTATTTTTTCTTCCCAAGTGAAGGCAAAAATGATGTGTTTACCTCTCCCTCTCAACTAGGGAGGATATACCCATTCCAATGAAGGAATGCACCCATTCCTATAAAAGGAATGTACCCAAGCTCCCTCTTAACTAGGGACTTGACCAAGCCTCCCCTTAACCAGGGACTTGCTTCCAACAACTCTCTAGGTGGAGATCATGGGACAACCAATTGCTTGTAGATCCCCTCTTTCATTGTCATGAATTTCTTCTTTGTTATGGAGCCTACATCTTTTGGGACTTCTTTGTAGGGCATCGACCATCCATCACTTTCATTCATGAATCATGTCAATCATGTCATCCTTTCTTTCATCAGAAAGTGATTCACTAATCCATATCTGGCTTTCCTTCATATGACTACCTTTTCCACATCATGTTTTCTTCAGGATCTAATCATCCCACCACATGAGTATCAGTTGTAGATGACATCTACAACTCTTTCTTTGGTAGCCTTGCATTAGCCCATCTAGATATGGTTCCAAAATAAAAAATGAACATCAAATTATCTTTGTGATGGTCTTACATCATGACATCTTCTTGTTGTATCAACATCCTGCATTCATACTAACACATCTCCAAAAAAATATTAAATATCAAGAGTCATCTTCCTTTTCAGACTTCTTTAGAGTCTTCATACCTTTTCCATGGAAGTGTCACAGTCAATTCTTCTAGTTATCAGACGTTGATTTCCTTTTCTATGTGACAGTAATTGCATCTTTCATGATCTCTCCTTACTTTCTTCACATATTGCTTATCAAGAACTTCCATTCATAGTTCCTTCATTTTTATCAACCACCTCTTATTCCATATGAGGACTTATTATGTTGATTTCATCTAGTCAATATGTTAACCATGCCTTTATGCATCATTCGAAAGGAGGATATCCCTTTATCTTGATCATGCTCATGAGGTAGAGCATCTATCCATGCTATTTGCAACTATATGACATGACTCAATTTTATCAAATACAAGTATACATACCTCATCTCTTCCTTTTGGTCATCTAGATTTCCTTCAACAACTTCCTTGATTGAAAGAACTTCAATCACCTTGACCTTCTTCACTTCTTTTGACATCATACCATCATTCCATGAATCCCATACAACGTGGAATTCTCGGCGAGACAGTTGCTTCTTCCATAAGGTGAACTTTCCGATGAAGATTCCAACGAAGGATCTTGATCATCCTCATCCTGCAAATGCTCCTTTTTGAATGATGTATGATGAGCTCTATACTAGATGACTTTCTTTTTCCCATAAGTACTACTTATGCTTCTAATGAGGTTACCAAGAGCTACATCCTTCTATAGGTGACAAGCATAGACTTCTATTTAACCTATTTTTCATGCTTCTTTATGATGATGTCACGAGCTCTTGCTTTCAATCATATGCTTCTATGATGCCATCCTATCATACTTTTAATGATTCCTACCCTGATAGTTATACTTTACAACAAAAAACTTGAAATAGAAAGTTGAAAAGCACTAGGTAAGAAAGACTATCTCAATCATAGTAAAGATCTTTTACTTCCTCCTTGGATTTCTTCTTTTCAGCTTCTTCCACTTCTTCAGTGATATGGGCTTCTTCCCTTACTCTTTTGTTGTTGTCCTTCTTGAGCTTTGAACAATATCTCTTGTAGTTCCTATATTCATGACAACCATAACATTGAACCTTCGGCATGTTCTTCTTTTTCTAAGGACCAAGATTCCCAAACTTCCCTTTTCCTCTAGCCATTGTAACAAATGCTTGAGCTTGCTCACTTGATCCTACATCGATTTTTGCCTTCAACCTTGTTTATTCACTTTTGCACAATGACCATAGTTCATTGAATGGAGTAGCTTCCTTCTTCCCATAGATGCTTGATGTGAAGTTGCCCCATTCCTTTGGTAGTGCATTAAGCACTATGGTAGTCTTTTCTTGGTTAGACATTATTTCTCTAAACTCTTGGAGTTGGTCTCTTATTTCTGACACCTTCATAAAGTATGAGGCTATTCCTTCTTTTGATATCTTCATCGTGTAGATCTTGAGCTTCTTCTTTTGGCGGTTTAAAATTAAACCCTTAACATGACCAACAACTTCATTTTCTATGAGGATCAAATCTATCCTCTTCTTGCATGCAAGAAAGTTTGATGACCCAACCACTTTGTTGCTCTCCTTGCAATATGAAATCATTGACATATTCAAATATAGATATAAAAATACTTGTCAAGTGAAGATACTCCTAGAGGATGAAATCTTCAACTTGATGCCTTCTTGATTTTGATGATGATGTAGATAATAGAAGATGTTTTGTTGGTGAAGATGTATTTCTTTAAAAGTGATCCTTGGCTCAAAGGGAGATCAAATTGATTCCTTGATGATGATGACAACACTTTTTCCTTCTTTTCTTCCTTCAAGACATCGCTAGTCAAACTTGTTTCACAACCCCAAATTTTGACCCTTCTTCAGAATTTCAGCTTGTTGTAGCAGTTTTGTAATTTTGGCCTTTCCTGCAATAACCCTAGTTCACACATATGGCTAGAAGATGGACAAATTTGCCTCCTTTCTACTTCTCTTGACTTTTTTTTTTTCTCCTAGTTATTTCGACTTGCAAAGAATACCTTTCTTGGCACAAAACTTGATCTTTGATGGTGGCTGCAATTCGATACTTGCTGCTGCAGAAGGATGTCTTAATACTTCACATATGTGGAGAATATAGCCCATAAAAGCATACCAAAAAGTTAACCTCTCTTCATTCCTTGTGATAATGATTGTAGAATGTATGCTTTCCCAAGAACGCTTCAAGTGTGGAACCCTCCTATGGATGAGCTAGGGTTTTGAGGTCTTCTTTGATGCTCTTAATTATTCCCTTTAAATATGATGAGAGGGTTAGTCCTTCTATATGATTGATGCTTTTCATGTTTCCAAGATGATCTATTTATACTTTGGCCCTAGAGCATCCTTCATCATGTTGCCCTTTCTTGATGTAGTCACCTTAGCTCTGATACCATGTTGAGAAATCTAGGGGGCAACAAGTGTAGGTGATTTCTCTTACTTTGTTAACTGCTTATGATGTATTTTTACTTTAGTTTATTAACTTCTTCTTTCTTTTATTATTATTAGTGTTCTCTATCATCAAACAACTACCAAATCATAAAGAACAATGAGACAACAGGACACAAGATATATGCGATCAAAAAGGGCCAAAACCTCTTCAACTGAGAGGAATACCCACCAGAACCCTTCTCTTCTTATAGAACTTCAATTGGCGAATTCCAAGACCTATAACCCTTGACCAAGACCCTCCAATACCAAGTCATCCTTCCTTCTTAATGAGCTTTCCTTACACAGCTTCCAGAAACAAACTTTGACCTTCCAGCAACTTCTCTAGCAACTTTGACCCCAACAACAATTTCAGCAACTTCAACCTAGTAGCTTCAACAACTTCAACCTAATAACTTCACAACTTCGACCTAACAGCTTCACAACTTTGACCTTGATGCAACTTCAACAACTTCGACCTAGCAACTTCACACCTTTGATCTAGAGGTCGTTTCACAACTTTGACCTTGCAGCTTCAGAATTTCGTCTAGCCCAAAACTGTAGAAACCCTAATGAAAGAGAGAGAGAGGGGCCCAAAAAATTCGATCTTGATCTTCTTTTTCTTCTTTGTCCTTTTCTATCTTTTATCTTGAGGAGATCAAACTTGCTTGAGTGAGTGTGCAAATGAGGTCGAATTCCTTCTTATTTATAGGCTTGTGAGGGGTACAAATTATTGTCTTTGAGGTCGACTTGTCCCTTCATGTAGGTTGACTTGATCTTTATGCCATGACGAGGTCTTGGGGTTCTTTTGACTCTATATTGACTCAATAATTTTTTCTTTACAATATGTAACATGCCCAAATCAGTGTTCAATACATGACAATGACTCAATTGACTTTATGGCAAACCTAGAAGCACTCAATGGGTGCTTGACCTAAAAATAAATTTCCCTTGAGCATGAAACCCTAGCCTCAATAACACAAATAATAAATTTTATTTTTCTCTTTTCATTAAATACATAAAGTCACAGTTACATATGCCATTATCAACACATCTTACATATCATGAGGCAAAGTTGCATATTAGGAGACCTTTCACACCATTGGAGTTTTTAGGGGAGCCTTGCATTGCTTGAGGATTGTATGTATTGATTTAGGAGCCAAATTGATAAGTCAACCTACATTCTAACCCATGTGTTACACATCTTCCCAGAGCACTCCTCGCAATGGATTTGTGATAAATACTTAGCACATGTATTGATGGATTCTTGCACATATTTTGAGGGACGACCTTGTTTAAAGGGATATTAAGGTTATTTTATGCCATAATTAATAAAATTTGGAAGGGCACATCATATTTTTTAGGAGGTTTTATGGATGAGGACATGGTTAGGAGCATCCTATTGTCGCCTAGATGTACACCTCAAAGTGGGGAAGTTTCCAACCGCACAAGGTATAGTCTTCATGGCGAAACGCTAAGAGTAGGGGTTGTCACCTATTCCCTACTCACTTTGTTCAAGCTCTCTCCTAAGCAAGCTAAGGGGGGTAGTTCCTAAAAGATAGAAAAGTAAGGAAAATTTTGTTGAAGCAACAAGTCAAGGAGATCTAATGGAAAGACAATCACTTCTCTTAGTAACTTGAATTAAGATTAGATAGCAAGTGAGATCATTATATGAGCAAGATAAATCAGTATGACACTCAAGATGAAATAGAGAACGACCAGTTCCTTTATAACAATGCTCAAACAAATTAAAGGACTTGCACAATGATATATGAAATTTCAAGCAACAAGATGAGATGCTTCAAGGAAAATGTTAGTACAAGAATTCAAAAGATCAAATTCGAGATATGAGCAATAAAAATTTTAGAGAACAATTGCAAGGAAAAGAGACTTGTGCTTTCAAGTAAAGATGATATTCAAAAGACAATAAGGTTGAAATGACAAGTACAATAATGTAAATCTCGTAATTATAGATTAAGCTCACAATTCCAATTACCAATGATACACAACTATGGATGAATGCAAGATCTATCTAATGTGAGATGCAAGATCTTGGTTGATTTTAATTAAAAATGCCTAATCTAGATGAAAGCCTTCTCCACAATTGTTTTGAACAAGTATTAAACAAGTTTGTAGAAATAAGTCTTGGGGAAGGAGGTTAAGGCCTCATTAACGATACCTACCCAATAGTTGTAATGACCCAAGAGATTTCGTTCCTACAAGGGATTGCGCACAAGAGAACTGCAAGGCCATCTGTTTTAATTGTTGAGTAAGGGTCAAACTTTTGAAATCGGTATGAAGAAGGTGGTCCTAGCTTTCTATCAACCAAGCTTATGCTTGGAGGTGAATTTTAAGATGCAACACTAAATCTAGAATGATGGTGCAAATGACAATACGATATGATTGTCTCAATGAGATGTAATTATGCCAAGGGGCTCCAATGAAACCAAGATTAAACAGAGCTGCTTAGAACACAAAATTACAAAATTCCAATAGGAAACCCATGAAGCAATTTCAAGATTTACTTAATGAAATAATATCAATTACTCAAATGCTTTAGTTATAGTGCTTATTAGAAGGTTTTTCACTTAAATTATATGACAATTAAAAACAAGTGAAAAGTAAATGATGTAAGCACAATTAACCAATGACAGATGAGATTGCTAACAATGATTAAATGAGCATACGCAAATGATAAGACTAGATGCAATCAATGATATCAATGCAAATCTAATTTGACAAAATGAGAACAATAGAAAGGGTTAATATCTAAACTAGAGAAATAGAAACTAACTAATAAGATAAAGGCTCCTCCCTTTTAACAAAGGAGGGGGATACCATGGGATTGAATCCCAATCTCCCTTTAAGCAAGATGATCAATTTTATTATCTTATAGTCCTCATCCTTCAATTGCTCCTTCCTATTAATGATAGTGGCCTTCTAAGATGATTCTTCTTGATCATGATCATTCCTTAATGATGAGGTCATTCAATGGCCACATCTATATGAATATCTATATCTTAGTTATCTCTACACAATGCTCCTATATTTTTGAAGATGCCATTCTCATAAATCATGCATTCTATCCTGCTACTACATATTCCTATGATATCCATAATTTTAAAGAGAACTTATGTCAAGAAGTTGATCTCAATCATAGTAGAGATCCGGAGGGGCATCCTTCTTCTGCTGCTTCTCTTGTTCTTTCACTTCTTGGGTAATGTGGGCTTCTTCTTGTTTCGTTTTATTATTGTCCTTCTTGAACTTAGGACAGTCCCTCTTATAGTGCCCATATTCTTGGCAGCCAAAGCATTGGACTTTGGACATATCTCTTTTACCCTTTCTTTGTGGACTGAACTTGCCAAATTTCCCTTTTCTCTTGGTCATAGCAACAAATGCCTGCTCCTTTGATGCCACATCATCTTTGACTTTGAGTCTAGCCTCCTCAATTTTGCATAGAGACCAAAGTTCATTCAACATGGTAGCTTCCTTCTTGGCATATATACTTGATCTGAAGCTGCCCCATTCCTCAGGTAATGCATTGAGGACCAGAATTGTCATCTCTTTGTCTGACATAACTTCTCCTAGTTCTTGTAGTTGGTCCCTCATCTCAGAGATCTTTGTGAAGTAGGGAGTTATTCCTTTGTCTTTGGATATCTTCATTTTATATAATTCATTATGCAACGATATCACTCCTCTAGTTGTACTAACTGAGAATAGCTCCACCAACTTATCATAAATTTCTTTAGATGTTTCAAGTGGAAACATGAGGAATGAGAGGGTCTTTGATGGATTCTATCAGAATCCTTTGAGCCCTTGTTTTCATCCTTGTTTTACTTTGCTAGGGATTGAGTTTGTTCCTTTGTAGGAACAATGACATTCTCTTTGATGTAGTCCATAACTTCATTTTATTTTACAAGTGGATCAATCCTCCTTTTCCATGTAAGGAAATTAGGAGTCCCAACCAATTTGTTGCTTTTTTTGCAAAAAGACATTTTGATATGTTTAGAAGAGGACATAAAAATACTTACATGAGAGAGTTGTTGTGAAGAGATCTTGCAAATTCCTTGAAAATTTGATGATTTGACTTCTTAGATCTTGGAGTTCTTCAAGATGCTTCCTTCAAGGTGCCTTATGAGAGATCAAATTGGTGATGAAAACTTCTCAATATGTGGTTTTGGAGATCTTCACTGATAGGCCTTGATCTTGGGTGCCTTCCTTTGAAGATGAAGAATCTTTGATGGAGACTCTTCTTGGATGATCCTTCTTGTAGATGCCTTTAGATGGAAGGCTTTCTTCTTTCTTTGTTCCCAGAATGGTAGTCCTTCTTATTTTGATGGATCTGGAACCTTGCTTGTAGATCTGATGCTTCAACCTTTGTGTTCTTGAGATGCCCTTCCTTGATGTGTCACCTTAGCTCTGATACCATGTTGAAGAATCTAGGGAATCTAGGTAGGATGAGATTCTTCTGACGATGATAACTATTTGTGAGGTACTTTTTACTTTTTCTTATTAGCACAATCTTTTCTTATTATTATTAGAGTGTGTTCTCTTACTTCATCAAACAATTACCAAAAAAAAAAGAGACAAGAACACAAGATGTTGGCTCTCAGCTGGGGTGAAACCTCTCTCTCCTAGAGAGGAAAACCCTTCTGCAAATTTCTCTTATTGAAGCTTCAATTGACAAATGCCAAACCCTAGACCCTTGACAAGTAGATCCTCCAAGCACAAGACACAATCTCTCTTTCTTTTGTCCTTTAACTGATGCCTCCTTATGTATTTCACCCTGGCCTCTTCCTTCGTTGTTCTTCCTGCAACCGATGACACTTTTTGCAGAAACCCTACGTCTCCTTAGAGACCTCTATTTTGGTATCTTCCTTCCCTTTTCAACCTCGCTTGGTAACCTTCCTTCTCCTTGATACTTAGACTAGAGATTGAGGCTTTTCTTGGGGTATATCTTCAAGTTAGAGGTTGATCCTCTTAACCTTACTGCAACTTTGATTTCTTTGCATGTGTGGCCGATCTAGGGCTTGAAATAGACCCTTTTACTTGATCCCTTTGTTCACTTTAGGTGGGACCTACTTCGCTTGAGATGGAGGCCTATTAGGAGCCTATCCTTAGCCCAATCAAACTTTATTATGTTTTTGCACTTATGAATCTGATGTGACCGCAGAAATACCCTTCTTCCTTCACACGTGTGACAGAATTTGGACCCAAAACAGTCCTTCAAAACTCGGATTCCTTTCTCTCCTTCTTCATTGGCCTAGAAGCACCTTCTTGCTCTTCTTCGCATCTCCTTCTTGACTCTCTTTCTCACTGATTTTAGAGATCACTTGATGATCCTTTTGTGAGGTCGAACTGCCCTATATATAGGAGTTTGTCCCTCCTATTTGGGCTGACTTGAGCTAGTGAGGCCGACTTGACTTTAAGTGCACCAAAAATTCATTCTTTGAGCTGACATGAAGAGGAGACTTGTCTTTTCTTTGGAGGATCACCTTTGACATATTTCTTTGACTCTAGTACATAGATTTACATAGTGTAACATGCCCACATGGGTCTTCAACAATTACATTGACTCTTTGAATTTCCTAGAAGCACTTAAACATGTGCTTGACCTATCAAATGGGCAAGAAACCCATTCTTGATAATTACAAAAATAGTAATTCTTCTCTCTTACAAGTACAAAGATCAAAATTACATTTATGAAAACCGAACCTAGTTATACTTTCTTCAACACTCCCTCTAAACTAGGGAGGTATTCATAAATTAGTTGACAAAGTGTTTGGACATTTTCAATATGAAGAATTCACATAATAGAAATCGAATTGGCAATCCATCTGTTATAACATCATAGTAACCAACATTGTTTCCACAACAAGTCCTTGATTGACAACTCTATCTTTCATTAGATCAGAGCACAATGTTGGCAAGACCAATGACTATAGACACCTTCATCATTGTCTCTCAAGGTACATACACACCCGGGTGTTCACTGAGTATGACCTTCTAGGACTATTCTTGTCTTGGGTTCCCAACCCTCAAAGAATATTGGTCCTCTTGCCTACTCTTGTCTTAGATGCCCTACACATCCTCAAAGAGCATCAGATGCCAGATGATTACCCAACCCTCCCTTTTTTCTTCCCAAGTGAAGACAAGGATGTTGTGTCTATCTTTCCCTCTCAACTATGGAAGATATGCCCGTTCCTGTAAAGGAATGTACCCAAGTTCCCTCTGACTAGGGACTTGCCCAAGCTCCCTCTTAATTAGGGACTTGTCAGAGTTCCCTTTCAACTAGGGACTCTTCTTTTCATCAACAACTTCTTTTTGTGGGTCCTTTGTCTACTTGATCACTTTCTTTCCTTGATGTCATGAACTTCAATTGACCTTCTTCCTTGTAGGTCATTAGCCATCGATCAATTTCCTTCTTGGTTTTTCATGTCATTCCTTTCTTCATGGAAATTGGCCTTCTTGGTACATATCTGGAACCTTCTTCATATGACTACTTCTTTCTCATCATGCCTCTTTCAAGAATCTCCATCCACCATAAGAATGCTAGTTGTACTTGCACTTACAACTCTTGTTCTAGTAGCCCTGCATGACCCCATCCATATATTACTCAAGAAAAATCAAAATATAACATTAAGTCAAATAGTACCTTTTGAGATGGTCCTTCATCATGACATATTTTGTTGGCTTGAACCATCAACATCCTGCATGTTTCACATCTCCGAGGCCTTTTCAGGTGTCAAGGATCCTTTGATCTTTTCCCTTCTTTATCAGATTTCTTGTGCCTTCTTTTGGGAGATGTCTTAACAAATCTGTCAGATGTTGATTCCTAGTGTCCATGGTGTCCTTTTATCCCTGATCTCTTTTCCCATATGCTTCTTTATAGGTTTCCTAGTCAATCACCTCATACTCCATATGAGGTCATTTCTCATGTTGACTTTTATCAGTGTGTGAACCATGCCTTCGTGCATATTCTTAATGAAAGAGATCTACCCTATTCTTGACCATGCTTCCAGAGAAATTCCCCATGCTCATTAATACAAATGATGACATGACTTAACTGAAAACATAGATGCATACATACCTCATCTTAGTTATTTCCTTGATCACCTCAACTTCCTTGATTGAGATTACCTCAATCTCCTTTGCTTTCTTACATCTTTCTCTGCCTACATCCTTTCTTGAATCCCCATAGGTGGAATTCTCATCGAGACATTTGCCTTTTCTGAAAATCATGAACCTTCTATTGAAGATTCCACCGGAGGATTCTTATAGTCCTCATCCTGCAAATGCTCCTTGTTGATGATAGTGGCCTTCTAAGATGATTCTTCTTGATCATGATCATTCCTTTATGCAATGATGAGGTCATTCAATGGCTACATCTATGTGAATATCTATATTTGAGAAATATCTACACAATGCTCCTATATTTTTGAAGATGCCATTCTCATAAATCATGCATTCTATCATGCTGCTACATATTCCTATGATATCCATAATTTTAAAGAGAACTTATGTGAAGAAGTTGATCTCAGTCATAGTAGAGATTCGGAGGGGCTTCCTTCTTCTGCTTCTTCTTTCACTTCTTGGGTAATGTGGGCTTCTTCTCGTTTCCTCTTATTGTTGTCCTTCTTGAACTTAGGACAATCCCTCTTATAGTGTCCATATTCTTGGCAGCCAAAGCATTGGACTTTGGACATATCTCTTTTACCCTTTCTCTGTGGACCAAACTTGCCAAATTTCCCTTTTCTCTTGGCCATAGTAGCAAATTCCTGCTCCTTTGATCCCATATCATCTTTGGCTTTCAGTCTAGCCTCCTCAATTTTGCATAGAGACTAAAGTTCATTCAACGGGGTAGCTTCCTTCTTGGCATATATACTTGATGTGAAGTTGCCCCATTCCATAGGTAATGCATTGAGCACCACAATTGTCATCCCTTTGCCTATCATAACTTCTCCTAGTTCTTGTAACTGGTCTCTCATCTCAGAGATCTTCATGAAGTAGGGAGTTATTCCTTCTTCTTTGGATATCTTCATTTTATATAATTCATTATGCAACGATATCACTTCTCTAGCTGTACTAACTGAGAATAACTCCACCAACTTATCTCTAGCTGTACTAACTGAGAATAACTCTACCAACTTATCTCTAGCTGTACTAACTGAGAATAACTCTACCAACTTATCTCTAGTTGTACTAACTGAGAATAACTCCACCAACTTATCATAAATTTGTTTAGATGTTTCAAGTTTGGAAACATAAGGAATGGGAGGGTCTTTGATGGATTCTATCTGAATCCTTTGAGCCCTTGTTTCATCCTTATTATACTTTGCTAAGGCTTGAGTTTGTTCCTTTGCAGGAACAATGACATTCCCTTTGATGTAGTCCATAACTTCATTTTCTTTTAGAAGTAGACCAATCCTCTTTTTCCATGCAAGGAAATTAGCAGTCCCAACCAATTTGTTGCTTTCCTTGCAAAAAGACATTTTGATATGTTCATAAGAGGACATAAAAATACTTACTTGAGAGAGTTTTTGTGAAGAGATATTGCAGCTTCCTTGAATATTTGATGATTTGACTTCTTAGATCTTGGAGTTCTTCAAAAAGCTTCCTTCAAGGTGCCTTATGAGAGATCAACTTGGTGATGAAAACTTCTCAATATGTAGTTCTGGAGATCTTCACTTATAGGCCTTGATATTGGGGGCCTTCCTTGGAAGATGAAGAATCCTTGATGGAGACTCTTCTTGGATGATCCTTCTTGTAGATACCTTTAGATAGAAGGCTTTCTTCTTTCTTCATTCCCAGAATGGTAGTCCTTATTTTGATGGATTTGGAACCCTAGCTTGTAGATCTGATGCTTCAACCTTTATGTTTTTTAGATGCCCTTCCTTGATGTGTCACCTTAGCTCTGATACCATGTTGAACAACCTAGGACATCTAGGTAGGATGAGATTCTTTTGACGATGATAACTATTTGTGAGGTGCTTTTTACTTTTTTCTTATATGCACAATCTTCTCTTATTATTATTTGAGCGTTTCTCTTACTTCATCAAACAGTTACCAAAACAAAAGAGACAAGAACACAAGATGTTGGCTCTCAGCCAGGGAAAAACCTCTTCTTCCTAGAGAGGAAAACCCTTTTGCAAAATTCTCTTATTGAAGCTTCAATTGGCAAATGCCAAACCCTAGACCCTTGGCAAGTAGATCTCCAAGCACAAGACGCAATCTCTCTTTCTTTTGTCCTTTAACTGATGCCTCCTTCTGTACTGCACCTTGGCCTCTTCCTTCCCTCTTCTTTCAGCAACTGATGGCACTTTCTGCAGAAACCCTAGGTCTCCTTAGAGACCTCTATTTTGGTATCTTCCTTTCCTTCTCAACCTCGCTTGGCAGTCTTCCTTCTCCTTGATACTTAGACTAGAGAATGAGGCTTTTCTTGGGGTATATCTTCAAGTTAGAGGCTGATCCTCTTAACCTTATTGCAGCTCTGATTTCTTCGCACGTGTGGCTGATCTAGGGCTTGAAATAGACCCTTTTACTTGCTCCCTTTCTTCGCTTTAGGTGGGACCTACTTCACTTGAGATGGAGGCCTATTAGGAGCCTCTTCTTAGCCCAATCAAACTTTATTATGTTGTTGCACTTATGAATCTGATGTGACCGTAGAAATACCCTTCTTCCTTCGCATGTGTGATAGAATTTGGACACAAAGCAGTCCTTCAAAACTTGGATTCCTTTATGTCCTTCACTGGCCTAGAAGCACCTCCTTGCTATTCTTTGCATCTCCTTCTTGACTCTCTTTCTCTTTGATTTTAGAGACCACTTGATGATCCTTTTGTGAGGTTGAACTTCCCTATATATAGGAGTTTGTCCCTCCTATTTGGGTCGACTAGGCCTAGTGAGGCGACTTGACTTTAAGTGCACCAAAAATTCATTATTTGAGTTGACATGAAGAGGAGACTTTTCTTTTCTTTGGAGGATCACCTTTGACATATTTCTTTGACTCTAGTACATATATTTACATAGTGTAACATGCCCACATGGGTCTTCAACAATTACATTGACTCTTTGACTTTCCTAGAAGTGCTTAAACATGTGCTTGAACTATCATATGGGCAAGAAACCCATTATTGATAATTACAAAAATATATATATATTTTTATTTTACAAGTACAAAGATCAAAATTACATTTATGAAAGACGAACCTAGTTCCACTTTCTTCAAGGCCATTCACAAGAGAGACTCAGCAATATGGCTTTCTTGCTTGAGAACCAAGGTGATAGGCTCTCTAGGAAAGACTAGGAGGATTCTTGACGCTAGGGTTTGGAAATATATCTTATAAAGAGGTTTCCTAGACCCAAATATCCTTGTGGGTAATTTTCCTTTATGTGATTTTTTTGAAATTAGAGTTTTAAAGTTATGGGACCACAAAAGGCCAAGTGGACCTAGAATTAGGTCAAGGATATGGAGTTGATCAACCAAGGAGGGACTTGACCTAATTATGGAAGAGAAGAGGATCAAAGGACAAGATTTCTTTTGAGAATTGAATGCAGTGATCCCAATGGGACACTAGCCAAGGGAAACCTAGGGCAAGAAATGGTTCTTGAGCTAGGGCTTGCTATATCTCAAGATCCCACTGTCGAAATTTCTTGAAATTTGGAGGGCCTCTAGAGAAAACCCTAACACAGTTATGGACAAGAGATCAAAGTTTTTTTGATGGCTATAATGGGAGAAAAATGATGCCCTAGGTGACCTATGGAGGCTAGTCCTAGAAAGAGAAGGAGAGGTGAGAGAAATATTCTTTTAAATTGATCACATATGGAAGGATTAGTGTGTTATCCTTTGGGAGAGATGGAGTGAACATAATTTATTGTTTGGAAAGGATTTACCCAATCAAGGAGGCCTTCAAGCAACTTCGCATAGCATGCCATGAGAGAAGCTACTGAAGGAATTTATACTTCGATATGAAATAATTGATGACTTATCAAGATGTATTCAACAAAAATAATCTCTAGGAATATTCGCCCATTCATAGATGGCCCATGTAATGATGCAACACTACAAAAGGTCAAAATTTCCACAATTTCACATAGAAAAGCAATAAATTTCAGACCTATATAACAAAAATCCCAACAAAATTCATGTCACAAAGTAAATAGCAAGAACAAACATGCAAAATATCACTTACACGTACAAATGAGTATATCCAATCATCAAATTATGCCAATAGTGAAGCTCCAAGATTAAGAAGATAGAATCCATACATCAAAATTCATCCATGAAACCAAACTCATCCTCCAAAAGGGAATGTGAAATTCTCAAGTAGCTACTAAATCCTAATCCAAGTGATGATGAGAGAAATGAATCACCTCTCATCTATTTATACAATCTCTAATGAATTTGATTTTCCTAATTGGCCTAATTAAGTCCCAAATAATAAAATATTGTGCAATAATAACATCCCTTGGTGACAAGCCCACCAAGATAGCTCAATAACATAAGAATAAGCCTCTCAAGAGGGCATAATGATCAATATAATGACTTGTTGGGCCATTGAGAAGGCCTAATGAAGTCCAAAATGTGCCATGATGTGAAAATGGACTCCAAACATAGTGGACAAGGGGTTGGCCCCTTTTTTCCCAAGTAAGTCCCTGTGGTGCTCCCAACTGGGTGTGGGGGCCACAAGGAAATTCTCATGGGTCTCCAAGTGGATTGAAAATGTTTGTAAACCATTTGTGAGGGCTAGGATGATGAAATAATCCCTCCCTTTGTCTCTTGCAGTGAGACACACCCTCATCTAGACCCTAGAACATCTGCCAAGTGTATGGTGCAAGTGTGGAGCTGGTTGGGCATGGTGAACCAGGTGCATCATCCTCATCCAAAATGTGGAACATGAGAAATCAATGAGCGACGTTGGGGATCCATGAAGTAATATCTGCTATGGTGGAGGCCCATGGCTCTCAACGCGCACCCTACAAGTGCCAATGTTGCCCTCTAGAGGGCTAGGACCTCGTATAGGGAGACCAAGCCCCAAATGGAGACCCACCTTCAATCATGTATAAGATCTAATGCATCCCCTTACTCTCCAATATAAAAAAATCATTAGAATAATCAAGTAAAAGAGCTTACAAGCCATGAAACCAATGGGGAACTTCATGGTGGCATGCCCTTCCATAATGGCCTTTGGCATGTACAAGTGTTTCCAAGCTCAATAAGGGGGCTAATCAAGGACCCTATTAGGTGGTTTCCACATTTAAAGGGGGTGACATGTCCATGGTACATCCATCAAGTGGTAGGTGGAAAATGATATAGTGATGGAACAAAGTGGGAATCAGGGGAATGCTCCAGGCCACTTGCCATGGTACAAGGGTAGCTATAATAAGGGAAGCCCACACCTGGGTATATGAGTGTAGGAGGGAGTAAATCGTGGTACATGAATTACGTTGACCTTTGTGTTTCCACCCTTCTTCATATGCATTTTTATTTTGATTGAATTTTCTACATCACTGCTTGAGGCTCTTGGGGATGAAAGCATGATGTGTAGGATGAAGCAGTAGGTACCCCGTTTTGAGGTGGGGTGTTTCATTTTCCACTAGGGGTTGGGACAATGATGGGTTCCTTAATGATGGAGGGGGGATCATCTAGGGCCCATAGGAACCAAGGTGATGGCCATAGATAAGGGGTAGAGCTCATGTTTGACTCTTTCCCACATGCTAAATTTGTATTTCACGACCATCTTTTGCATTTTTTGGTACATTTCTTGTTGAGAGTGGCCAAATTATGATTTTTCTTTTCTTTTTAGCTGCATCAACCTCTGGGCATTGTTCCAGGCTCGACCCAAGGTGTGGGCAAGGGGAGGGGGAGGCTAACCCTATATGGACTCTGTTAGAGTCGGTCTAGTAACCCTCCATCAGCGATCAAAGCTCTTTGCATTTGCATAGGTAGGTGTCTCATCAGTGTCATTCTTTGCATTCCGTTAGGCATGCCATAACCCTGATGGAGGAGCTGGTGTCTTTGTCCCCCTCTGGGAACTGCTGGATCAGCTTGTTTCAGTCATTAAACTTTGTCAAGGTTACTTGTCTATTGTCTTGAGATCAAATTTTTAGGTCTAGGGTTTTTGGTCAAGTTTGTCTTCAAGCTCATGTCTCTGAAGGTCAATAAGTACCCAGCAAGCCAGAGGGATGATTTTTAAAGTGTTTTTTCAAAAGATTCTATCTTGTACAGTTAATTTTCACCTTGGATTTAAAAACCCTGTTTTTAAAGCCAAAGTCATTTCTCAAAAATTTTGTGAAAATTGTAAAAAATTCAAAATGATTCAAAGGACAGCATATAACCCTGGCTCCCTTGCCAAGATCCCTCAGAGCCTATCCCTGCAAAAATTATCAAAGAAAAGCATCAAATCAATCAGTTTCAGGACAAAAGGAAACCAAAAATTCAAGTTTATAAAGTGTCATGGAAAAAACATTATAAAGTGGGTTGTGATATGAAATTAATTCAAACAAGGCTATAAAAGCCCTAATCTCCCTCTATCAAGCCTCATTATGCATCCAAGTGATAGAGCAATTGATTGCAAGCGAGTTTGAGTGAAGTTTGTGAGTTGGGAAGGCGCGCGACTCGTCGAACCAGGCGCGCGACCCATCAGGCACCCTCCGCCAGTGTTAATTTACAACGCGCGCGACCCGTCAGAGGCGCGTGACCCGTTGGGTGAGGCGCGCGACCCATCAGCGCTCTCTCTGCAAAACCGCCAACAAATTTGCCAAGGAGCCAAATTGTGCAAGGTAGGCCCTCCATCATAAAAAATTATTGCTTGTTACAGTTCAAGAAGGTCATGATTATATTTGTAAAGGTCTCCATTTGCAAGTAGAAGTCTCTATTATGCTTTGGCTTGAAGTTGTAAAAATTGCTAGGGTTTATTATGCTGTTTTGAGGTATCCCATTGTTCTCATTTTTTCCACCTCCCATTACATTTTCCTTATCATTTTATGTAAATTTCCCTTCCAAATTTGTTAAAGAGCCCTAAACCCTACCCTTCTTCCCAAGAAATCAAAAGAAAAATTAAACCCTAGCCCTTCCTCCCATATCATTATTGTAAATAAATTTGGAAAATAATATATATGCAATAATCCTTTCCCTAAACTCCCTGTTTCATTATTATTCCCAGTTTCCCTTTAAAATATCCCTTCCCTAACATTTCCCTTGTGCTCCTTGTCCCCTTGAAACAACATTTTAATCAGCAGTTTGCAAAGCAGAAACAACAGTACATTTCAGCCACTTTGCTCCTAAAACAATGTCAGAAACCGAAACCAATTATGAGCAAAGTGATGACCATGCATCAGCTTCAGAGTTTGAGGAACAAAGGAGGCCTCACAAGGGTGGAAAGGGCGGTCATCATAGGAGAGAGGATCCCACCTCTTTGACCGATTTGCAGGCTTGTCCAATGGCAGTATCATGTTTCCGTTATATGTCTTGTGATGAGTTTTGCGAGAGGATCTCTCAGATTCAGCATCACAGGGAGTTGGCTCGCTTATTTGTTTTGCATTTGCATGATGGACATGTGAACCTTGCTGGGGTGGATTTTACATTGACACCTGAGATGATTGCTCAAGCCACAGGGATACCGAATGTCGGAGAGGTGTGGAACAAGCGCAGGATGTTGGACATTGTTCAATTTGAGCCTTTCATTAGACCTGCATTCATGAGACATTTGACGGGTGTATTTCCCTTCAGATTTTTGAGGAGTGAGTATGCTCCCATGATGAGGCTTATCATGCTCTTTTTCACCTGTGAGGGCAGATTTTCACAGATATATTCGTACCATATTCGCCTGATGATGCATTTCACACGGGTACGGATGATGAACATCCCTGTTTTCATGTGCCAGAACATTGAGAGGATGGTGCCCTTGATGCAGAGGAAGAGCCCAGCACAACAGTATAGGAGCCTCTATCATTACGGTTTGATTTAGCTTGTGGTCAGACATCAGTTGGCTCAGCAGGGCATCACATGGGAGGAGTTCATCTCTCGTGAGTTCTTTACAGCACCACCACCACATCCGGAGATTGTTCATGAGGAGGGAGGACCATCACAACAGCATGATATCCCCGGGACTAGCCATGTCAGCTCTTCTCCATTGGTCACTTATCAGAGAGGCCACAGGGCCTTATTTGCAGCAGCTAGGCGAGTATTTTCTCCACAATAGGTGGAAGGGGTCTCGCCTTCTTCATCAGCACCACGAGTGTTATCTCCACACCAGGTGGAAGGGGCCTCGTCTCCGACAGCAGCACAGGTATCAGAGAGGGGCAAACAGCCCAGGATTGATGAGGGGCCATCAGGTGTTCCAGATATAGAGCTTGTTGATCTTGATGTCAGTTCTCCTAGCCTAGAGTCAAAGGAGATCATTCAGCACCTTAGAGCTGAAAATGATGCATTGCAGAAGAGATTAGAAGGGGCACAATGGACAATCTCATATCTAGAACAGCGCAACAAGCAGTTGGAGGATGAGCAAACTCTTGATGAGTTGTGGAGGATTCGTAGTGACCGCAACTTGAATCGAAGAAGACCCGGTGATTTAGTGCCAGTTGAGCGAGAGGCTATGCTTATCCGGCTCAATGCTCATTTAGAGAGGTTGTTGGCTAAGGCCAACCAAGATAAGAAATTGCTGAGAAACATGAAGAATCATTATTGGGCACAGATGCACGTGTGCAAGGCAAAGATGAAGGTGCTCCAAAGGCGGTTGGTCAAAGCACAAAAACGGAGAAAAAGGCCCGATCCCCTCCACATCTTGGCCGAGGCTTCCTTGAAGGAGCATGGCACTAAATAGCTCAGCCCCAGCACAAATTCCAAGAAATTTTGAGCATTTTGGGTGATTTTTGGTTTTTAAGGCAAAAAACAGGTTTTTCCGCTTGACGGGTCTCACCCCCCGCGCGACCCTTTCACTTGGCAACTCTATTTTCAAAAAACTCAGCATTTCTGGATTTGGCATGAAAAGTTACACATGCTCACCCATTGCCAAGAGATTTTATGAAGTTTTGGGCCTCCTGAAAGTCAAAAAACAAGCAAAAAATGACTTTCTGCCACATTTTTGACACACAGAAAGCAGTCTTGTAAGATTGCAATTTTGGAGGGGCAAATGACAACCAAATTCAGAAATTCCAGTTGGGTTGGAAAATAGACTCACAGACCTTTCCAACAAGCCTACTCTTGCCTCATTTGGACACCTGAAAGTGCCCCAAAAGTGCTCTCAAAGGCGCGCGACCCGTCAGGCAAATTGCTTAGGATTTCAGCCTACAGCTCAGCAAAACGCAATTTTGACTGTGTTTGACTTTTTGGAGTTGATTTTTATCCTTCTTGTTGTAAATGATGTAAATTTATGACACTTTTACACTTATGTATCTCTTCTGGAAGATTCATTCATGAGATAGGTGAAAATTAAATGAATGAATTGGTTTCCTAGTTTATAGAGGCAAGTTGTTTTGACTGCCTAGTTTTCAGTGCTTAGTTTAGAATTGGTTGAAACAGCTCCTAGGATAGTGAGATCGACCCCTAGAGGCAGGGAAAGATGTTAGATGATCTATATTATGTACTCTCTTTCTCATTTTCATGGTTGGATTCTTGAGGGAGAAGCTCTTATTTTATTACTCACTGTATCTCTGCAATTTTTGGCAAAGGAAGACCAGGGTTTTGCAGTCCTTTTTGGGATTCTTGTGGTCACATGTATTGATGGTGTGTTTCTCTTTGTACTTGTAAGTGTGTTATGTGAATCATTTCCTTACTTTAACTTCTGCACATTAGGCAAATGAAGTGTTAAAGTAGAACTCATGACTGTCATGCTCTGCTTTTAAGTTTGCTTAATATCAATGTTTTCGACTGTTTAAAGGGAATTCAAGGTTATTGCTTGCTCTCTTTAACTCCTCACCGGTCATTCTCATCCATCCATCTCTATTAAAGGCATCAATACTGTTTCCTACCTCGCCCCAAAGAACCCTTTGCGAAAACTGTGTCCAATCCCCGCACCTAAAATTGCCATTTTCCCAATTTTCCACCAAAAACCCTAAAAATCCCAAATCAACCCTTTTGATCAGTTTACTAGCCTAAAATCAGTGTTACCCTATTGGTTATCTCGCCCATTGAAGATCTTTATCGAGATAGACCAGAGAGAGCCCTCTCCTGCCCCGTAGGGCTAGCTACGAGGTTAAGTGGTTTGATGTTGCCTTGAGGTTTACCTTTCTCAGCCTGAGGTGAAATTCCAAGTGCTAACAGACTCGATGGACATATGTGGACCCGAATGGGAAAGGAGATGAATGGGGATAAAATGAGTGGAAGGGAGTGATGTATATGGTGTTGGGAAGTGGGACCACACAACCAAAATCGAGATTTCCCATGTAGTGCCAAGCCTAAAGCTAATGACCAATAAAGGAGATCCCACAGGACTAGGGTACAAGGATAACCAAGAAATTGGGAAATGGATACCAAAGTACAGGCCTAGCTCACTCTTTCCATTGAATCCCCCCACTAATCCATGCCCAAAAGTGTCCAAGACAAGTAATGAAACCTTACTTAACTATACTAATGAAATTCATACCTTCGTGGTCGGGAGGCCCACCTTCAAACATACAATGATAAGAAGTGGGCGAGGGGACACATGGTTGGCTTAGGTGGCAAAGATAATGACACATCGAGTTATCTGGTGGCTATAAGGGGCTGATGGCCGCCGACTGAGGACCATTTAGGACAAAACTTTTCTCCTATATACACTACCCATAGGTGGTGGGTAACATGATACACACTCAACAAGTCCGATCTCACAAGAAGACGTTTGATCTAGATGGGAGAAGTAAAAACGGTGAGCAAAGGTCTAAGAGGTAAGAAGAATCCAAGAAATAAGAAAAATATCTGTTTTTGGGCTCTATTTCTCTCACATGTGTGAAGTTCTACGGTTTGTGGTGCTGCAGAAGGAGGTCAAAATTGCAGTTTTGAGTTGTAGTAGTACGAAGTACAATATCTTGTAGTTGGAAGGAAGTGATCTTCACCTCATTGACCTTGGGAAGAGTTACCTTGCTCTAGGAAGGTCTCAAGAGGAAGTTGGATTAGGGTTTTTGTAGCAGTTGCAATGCCAAAAATACAAGGTCAAAATAGCAGGATGAGTTGCAGTGTTGAAGCTGGCAATTCGAAGTTGCAGTTTGAAGTTGATTGGTGCAAGAACAAGGAAGGACTTGTTCGAAGGGTTGATGAAAATATATAAATAAAGAACACAAGAAGATTAACTAAGTTCACAATAAAATATTAATATTAAGGAAAATCATAATTAATAAGCTGCCACATTAAATTTTCCAACATGGTATCAGAGCTAAGGTGAACAAGAAGGCAACCAAAAGAAGTATCTTGATGACACAAGGAAGGGTTTTCTTGTCAAAGGGAATATTTTTTGGAAGAACTCTAACAAAGAGGTAGAAGACCTATTGATCTAAAAGGAGGGTTTCTACATTGAAAAAGATCAAGTCTACATCAAAGGAAGACCTAAGAGAAAGACTACAAGAAGGTTGTCTCTTGGAACTAGCTAAAAAGCTCATTGATAAACCTATTTGAAGAAAGTATCAAAAGATCTTGGTATCATTCATCACCCTCGGAAGTTGTTGTTGGAAGAATCCTAGGAACATCTTTCAAGGATATTATTAAAATTTCTTCAAGGAAATTGAGGGCATCAAGAAAGATTGGAGACTTCATCAAAGAGGAAGAGAATCTTGGTTATCAGGCAAGTATCCTATTATTACTCAATGTCCGAATCTACAGGTCATATGGGCTCTTTCTGCGAAGAGAGGAATAAGCTCGTTGGAGCATCAAATTACCTAACATGGAAGAAAAGGATTGGTCTGGCACTTATCGAACACGAGGTAATGGAGTATGTTACTGGTGAAATCACTGAACCTAGCAAAAACAAGACTAAACAACTAGCAAAGTATAAAAAAGGGGAAGTAAGGGCTCAAAGGATCATAGTTGAATCCATTAAGGATCCTCTTGTTCCATTTATGGAAAATTTGCATTAGAGAAATTTTGAGGTCTAAAATGGGAATCCTAAGGAATATTATAAAATAATAATGGAAATAATAAAATAAGATTGGACTACCTCATCAAATTTTGGAGGGAAAAAAAAGAAAAAAACAACTTTTTCAACTTATTTCCCCACAATTTTACTCAAATTTCTAGTAGGATCACTCGTTGCATGCAGGATTTAATTCTTCATCCAAGGAGTACCCATGTTGCATACTTTCGATGGACCATGTTATATGAAAAATGAGAAATACATGAAAAAATGTGATTGCAATCACATTCTTGTAGTAGGGCCATCAAAAGTATGCAACATGGGTACTCCATGGATGAAGAATTAAATTTTGCATCCAACAAGTGTTCTTGCTCGAAATTTGAGTAAAACTTTGGGGAGATAAGTTGAAAATGCGAGTTGAAAAAATAGTTTTTTATTTTTTTGATTATTTTACTTTTTTAACTTTTTACTCCAAAAATGGTGAATCATCCCCCATGGTTGATATCATCATCTTGAATCCTATTGGTTCTTATAAAGTTGATTTTGGTTGTACATTTTTGTTTTGAGGTTCATTTTTCACCTCAAGATTTCTCTACTAAAAAATTCCAAGGATATGTATGACAAGCTAGTGAACTTGCACTCTATAAGTACATAGGAAAAAAGATGGTAATTTTAGATAACAATGGTATGTTCTATGCTTGCAACAATTACTTCAATGTCCTTTTCTTAGCCCAATGACAATTTTCACTTAGATTTCAATAGTAATCACATTAACCATTAATTCACATTGATAGTAACTGTAGATAGAACATAAACAATAAAATGCAGAAGACAAGTTAAGACAAGAGAACACAAATATTTGGCTAAATGCAGGGAAAAACCCTTGAGGGGGAAACCCTTAATCAATCCTTCTTATTATCAAATATCAAATGTCCAACATAGAGAGAATATCCAATAAAGTATAGTGATTGTTAATTTGGCAGCTCAATGACAAATTCCAATCATAGGACTAGATTCCACTTCTCAAGAGGACCTATTTTGATTTTTGAAGCACTTTATTTGGACAAGGGAAAGTGTATTTTTGAATTGAAGCCCACATGTGTACAAAAGCACAGGTTGGCCCAAAAGAGAAATTGGACACCTTCGGATGGCTACAAATACAAGTCAAGTTATCCTCATTTGGACATCATGATCACCATTCTTATTTTCTTGGTTTGGTTTGTACAGGTCTGAGGTGGTTCGCGGAGATTGGTTCATATAGGTCTGAAATTGCAGCATCTGAAGCTCGCATGTGAGATCTAGGGTTTTTGTTTCTAGTTGCAGGGATGTCATAGGAATTTTTCAGTTGCAACCATAGGCACACGGGCTCATGAGTGTGGTTGGAGGGTTTCAGCCGCATGCACGTACACTCTCTGCATGCGGTTGGAAAATAGGGTTTGATTTTTTAGTTGACCATAGTTGACCACAAAATTAGACAGTCGACCGCAAGCTTCTAAATTAGGGTTTTGATTATCAACATTGTTGGGTTCATCTCTTGGATGTTGTTTAATTGATTTTGTTAGATGATTTTGTGGTTGAATATATGGATCATTGTACTCTCTCTTCGATGAAACATTCAATGGCAATGTAATAAGGAGAAAAAAATGACAGGGTTTTCCTCCTTGTGGGTTTTTCCCTGGTCTCTAACCAATTCTGTTGTCCCTGTGTGAATGCTTTTCTTCTATTGTTCCTAAATGTTTTGTTGCATTGATGATGATATTGTTTTTCTATATAATTGCATATGTTATTGAATAATGTTGTAAAAGTAAATAATGTTATGATGTTGTGGGGTGAATTTAATATGTAAATGAAGAAATGCAATTATCTAAAGCAAAGATCAATATAGGCATAAGAAAAATTAACATGGTATCAGAGTTGCGTTGAAAAAATGTCATTGAAGATCACCCCTGTGAAGACACCACTGATGGAAGAAAGAGAATATGGAGGAGACCTAAAAGAAGACTATGGTTTGAAGGAAACCCTAGGCAATCTGGTTATTAGGGTTTGATGGATAATATGAGGTTAGGATTTGGAAGGAACTCAAGATTATGACAAATATTTTAGATATTCAATCTAGAATCCCGAGCATGATCAATGTGAAGATTTTGTAGCACTTGTGATAGGTTTGATATAGCACTAGATAGGATAGTCTCAATTAGGCCTGATTGTTGATGAAGTTGGTGGAAATATAATGAAGGCAACAATGTTATATGGAAAATGGACAGTCATGACTCTTGAAGCTTGGTTCAAGAGGGAGATGATCACCTCTCATTGAAGATACATACTTTTTCGATTTATGTTACTTCTTTATGTCTTTCCTTTTGTTTAGATTTATTGACTTGAGAATTGATTATACTCCTTACAAGCATATTTGAGTATTTTCTAACCTCCTGATGAGATGTGATAAGTGGATCCTTCTTGAGGATCATCTAAGGTGTAGGAAAACATAACTAGTGTAGGGTGATAAGAGCTAAAATTAATCATGACGAGTAAGTGATACAAAGTGCAAAGGTATTTGAATGTTATAAGGTATGTATAGTATATTGTCTCAGTTGCAATATTGTATGGCAAGGTAAGCCCTAAGGTATGATGGGAATATCACCTTCATGAATGACTCATATATGCATATGAAAGTAAGTTTGATTCATGGTACATGTTGTAACTTGTATCTTTTTTGTTTCATTAAAAAAATCACTTGAAAAATATTTTGAAAAAAGATAAGGCAAGAGGGAGATGTAATAAATTGTATATCAGAATCAGAAACACAAAGGAAACAAAGTAATATATTGCAATCGCAAAGATGCAGCGGGCAGTTATAAAGTTACCACGGGAATCACCGATCGCTGATTGCGATAAAGGCGTATCTTGAAAATTGTGCAAAGACTTTGGAAAAGGCGGAAAAAGGTATCGTTACACATTTTATATGTATTTCTATTATAAAAGATTATAAGCGTTGAACAGGCTGGACCCGAAACTTATATATATTACGTTTTAAAGTTTCGGCGGGTCTGTGATCATCGCATAATGTTTTATATATGTGTATGTGGTATGCCGATTCCGATTGCGACAGGCCGGACCCGATAGTTTATATATGATGTGTTTTATAAGTCCAACGGGTCCACAATATCGCAAGGTTTGAGTTCAAGCACCAGTTGAAAGCGCCGATTGCGATTGCGATGACGGACCCGAAAAACTCTACATTGCTTTTTATAATTCTTGCGGGTCCGCTATATCATAAGCCCTTCATATATATTTTGTTTATGTAGCTTTATATGTATTTCTATTATAAAGGATTATAATAGAAAGGCCGGACCCAAAGCACATACATATTATGATTTATAAGCCCGGTGGGTCCACAAGGCATACGAAAAAGCAGATTTCAAGTTATAAGGCAGGTTTTCAGGCGGAGCAAAAATGGTAAATGGTTTTATTGGAGCTCACCCGATCCCACTCAGAATTCAACACGTGGCAGTCGGGTGGAGAGAGGAAACCACCCATTTCAGGTGGGTATTCTTTGGGCTTATGTCCTACCCGAAACCTTTATAGACTGTCTAATCTGAAAAGCGCAGATCTACGGTGGGGATGAATCAGCGGGAAAGTATACCTCAAAAATTGTGCGGAGCCCATATTGAAAGCGAAAAATGCATGCTTTATAATATATTTTCATTATAAAAGGTTTACAATAGAAAAACGTAGGTATAAAGGATTTACGCATAAGTCCAACACTTCCAAGTTATGTGACCTAAGGGTGCATAAGTTAAGTTTTACAGTGATTATCAGGTCGATTGCGATTTGCGATGGAAGTCAACAGAGCGTTGAACGGGTGGATTTGACAGGTTTATAAAGCAGAATTAACTCTTTTGATTTCTGTATTAATCAGAGGTTCATGTTAATTTCGCTGTGTAAAGTGAAAAATCAGGGTTAGAGCCGAAGCTGAAGAGGAAGACAATCCGGTATGTTTTTTGCATTCTGGCCAATCAGAATGCCCATGTAACCCAAGGATTATACAAACTAAATGCGTTTCATTACGGCTAAAACGAATTAAGCATCATTAGGGCATTTACAGAGGAATTCGACAACGGATCAACAGAGCAAGCCAACAGTTATCATCCCCTTCTGAATCTAGTTATGTTCTTATTATTTCATGTTATTTGAGGTGTCTTTTACCCTCTGTAAAATTCTGTAATAGTTTTTACTTCATATAGTTAGAAAAGAAGTTAGATAATTTGGGCAGTTTCAAAAATCAACAACTGTTCCACAATGTATAAAAAGAGGAAAATTTACTAAGAAAGGGTGGGAATTTTGGAGAACCCGGAGACTAGGCCACTATATTCTTGATATCATTGTTGATTAATGAAAGAATCAGAAATTTCCATGAGTTGTTGCATATAATTTTGTAAGCTTCTCTGTCATGTGTCATGCTATGTTTTCTTCTTTTCAAGTATAGTAATGAAGCTGCAGGTCTTTATTTGCTTATGTAGATAAAGTTAAAATTCCTTAAAAGGGTGCTCCTATACTTGAAGTCCTTACTTCCTTTCTAAGTTATAGATAATAGTTTCTGTGAAAGACCAACATATTGTCTATGATTCAGTTGTCATTATCGTAGTTCCTCTAAGTTACAGATAGTAGTTTCTGTGAAAGATCAACATATTATCTTTAACTTCCCCTTAAAAATTTCTTCATTCATCATTTATATCTAGCAACAAATGGTGTTTTGAGATGTTCTGGCCATACATGTATTAAGAGTCAAAGACCAAGTTTTTCAAGTCCTTCATTTGAGATGACAACAAACAATAAGTGACGGTAAATAATATTTATTAATTTCTTAAGCACAATTTCCCCACAGCCAGGAAATTGGTTTCTTAAGGAACAACAATACATATGATGAGTTGGTGCACTTGGTATTGGACAAGTATCTTACATTCTATTAAGTCACAGTAAAACTACCTAGAAACATTGATTTTTGATATATGGTAGCTTGATACTATTGATAATTCTTTTGATAAGCATGATAACCCTAATGATAAAAGTGTAACAATAAAATTGATATTCAAGATCTTCTTGTTGACATTGATTAGATTTTGATAAGCTTGGTTATTTTGTCAATATGATAAAATTGGATGTCCTAACTTGATGGTTGAATAATGTAATTATGAACCTTGGAGGATGATGGTACACTTTTCAATTGCTCTAATTATGTGAGACTAACCTTTGATGAAATTTTGATGTCATGTTCATATGTAGCTAATGCTAATATGTTATGATAATAATCTGATATAGTTTGATTTCATGATCTAACAATTATGTTGATGCATGAGAGTATTATGATAAACAAGTTGAGGTTTTGAATGATAATGACTGAAGTGGCTTATCATTTAGAGGGAGGAAATTTTCATGATATTTTAACACCTATTATTATTTGAAAAGAAGACACTTGAATGTTAAAGGAAGGATTATAGATGTGAATAAGCATATGATGTGGTGGAAAAAGGTTTTGGCAAGTTCCGATTTTAGCATAGAAGGGTTCTCTTAGTCTACGCCTTGACTTCACGAAAGAAGACTTAAGGATGCGTTTGTAAGCTTTCCAACTGCACAGAAGGCCTATGGGTGTGGTTGTACCTGTAGGACACAAAAACTAAAGCCTTATAAACGAGATCAGGAGTGCTCCAGGAGTATGACAGTCCTTTAGATATGAAACAGACAATAGAAAGTCCTGTGAGTAGGGAAGTTTGAATGTTTAACTTTAGTGTAGAGAATGTGAATGTGTTAACTAAACTTGTGTTTGCAGGGTACTCGAATTTGCATTTCAGTATGTTATTTTGATTCAATCATTGAAGTTAGTATATGTCAGTATTTGATAACAATTGCAAGGGTTTGACAAGATTTGGCTTATTGGTTTAATATAGATGAGCAATATTGGAATTTTGACATGATGCTTAATAGTTCATAAATTTGTTTTGTCTTATGGATTGATTGAAGTCGCAATGATAATAAATTAGGGTTTTGAGCAGATTTGGTTCTTGATAATGGTAATTTTCCTTGCTGATAAATAACAATGATATGTAGACATAATTGATTATGTATTGGCATCATTGGATGAAGAGTAAACAACAGTGATTTAGTATGCAATGATCTCACTATGAATGAATAAAACTTATATGACTTATTCTTGGTGTATGCATTCACATCTAGGGACATAAATGATGATCATAAGGATGACTTGATGAAATCTAGCTTGATATTATAAATAAAAATTGTTGACAAGTCAAATAGATAAGGTTGTAACCTGGTGCTTGGATGTGATCTCTACTTGGGGACTTGGATTAAAAGGTTTAACAATGATATTGGCAAGAACTTTCATGATTTGATATTTGTTCTGTTTTGACAAGTAGACTTGGTTGATTTGATTACACAGTATTGATTTGTTTGAGGTTGAGAATATTTGGTTGGTCAAGTATTATGTTTGTGGAAAGAATTGTATGAAGCAAGCTCCCTGAGCCTGGTATGTTTGCACTGATATTTAGTTAGTAAAGCTTGAAAGGTGTGTCGATCTAAGCCTCTACTTCAAAAGTGGTCCAAGGTATGCCTTTAATTTTGGTTTTTTATGTTAACGATCTATTCTTGACAAGTAATGGTCCTCTGATGATCAAATGAAGAGGGAGTTGGCCTCTAAAGTTTGAAATGAGGAACTTGACATAATGATTTTTGGAAAAGGGAAATATATCGTGAAGCTATTAAAGAAATTTTGGAAAGTGGGAACGCAAATCCTTGGACGCCCTGATGGAATTAAGTTATGCAGAGTTATTATTGAACTTGACTTGGCAACTGAAAATTGATTCAAGCATTGATGTTATGTCTAGATATTTGTTTTGCAAAGAACCACTTAAGTCAATTCATGAGTGGGATGCTTCATACACATTGGGTTTTTGCCAAGCACCCTTTGAGATATTTGAATGGGACAATAACTTTTTGGTCTAACATAATCTTCCTATGATATATCACTGTATGGATGTAATAATGTTGTTTGGGGTCATTATTGATGAGATGAGCACATCTGGGTGTTGTTTTAGTATGATATTTGCCATGATATTTTGGATGAGAATTCTATAGATTTAAGCACGATCGAGGTTAAGTACAATGTTGTTAGCATGAATAGTTGTGAGGTGCGTTGAAGAAACTATTTGGAGAGTTATTTTGAACATGTTTTGAATGTGACATTGATACATTACAATAATAAAGAGTAGGATCTGATTAAAAGAGAATCCCATGTACAACTGGGACTGAGAGAACTTCATATATTGAGATAGTGCTACTATACTAGACAAGCTTATGCTTGTGGTTGTTGCCTCCGTGAGACAGAGGATGAATAAGGTATCCTTTTGTGACATATATTTTCTCTAACATAATATTTGATTTTGATGACCTGCATAAACATGATTTCAAAGGAATGCTACTCTTGGTGATGTTTGAGGCAACTCTTCAGTGAGTTGGTTAAGTTGGTACCAGATGTAAACACGTTGATATGTTAATCTATAGAGAGTAGGACTAATTGAGGACACTTAGCCAATTCTTCCCCCCTATTGGAGCTCCTAGGGTGAGGAATTGAGATGTATGGCTCCTAGGTTGAGGGATATTTAGAAAATAGAGTATCACCCTTATATATTACCCATAGGGTCAAATATGTTGCTCCCCTATCTTGGTCTATGCAGAGTATACCCCAGTTGGCATCATACCCACAAGTTGGTCTTATTGGGATTATGGCTCCCCGTTTGGCCAATGGGTTGAGAGAGCTTGGAGGTGTGTGACCCAAATTGATTATGATGCAAGTGTTCTACCACATGACTCTTGAGGGTCATTGTTGGGAAGATCAGTGGGAAATAGGATGGATGAAATATTGTTGATTGACATAGGGTGGAAGATGTTTGTTCCCCTATATGATGACTCCTATTGCTCGACATACGGTGGGAGATGTTTACTCCCCTATGAGATGACATGAGGTGAGAGTGTTCAATAGGAACTTCCTTGTTGTCATTGGATTCCAGGTTAATACTAAGCTCCCTGATGTGGTTTCAGGTTGAGATGTGCTCTCTGATTTTAAGCTCTCTAATGTTTCCCAAGTTGTAGCATTGAACTCCCCGTTGGCAAATGATTATGGGTGGTAGAAGTGGGTCCCCTATGAATAGATGGTGGTAGCTTGGAATCCTCTTCGATGTCAAATTTTTCTTCTTTTAGATTCGAGAATTTTTAGCAAATGAGTAGAGACAAACAAGAGATAAGCATGGATAAGAAGATATGAGTTGAAATGAGTAGTGACGACATTTGATGACAACATACTTGAGATAAGATATGACTTGATTACAAAATACTTGCGATGATTACATGATGTAGTTGTAATTTCTCCTTAGCTAAGAGGGAGTGTTAATTTGATAGCTTAGTGACAAATTCCAATCATAGGACTAGATTCCTCTTTTTGAGAGGACCAATTTTGACTTTTGAGGCACTTGATTTGGACAAGGGAAATTGTATTTTTCAATTGAAGCCCACATGTGCACAAAAGGAAAGGTCGGACCAAAAGAGAAATTGGACACCCTCGGATGGCTATAAATACAAGTCAAGTGACCCTCATTTGAACATCATCATGATCATTATTCTTTCTTTGGTTTGGCTCGCACATGTCAGAGGTGGTTCACGAAGATTAGTTAGTACAGGTTTGAAATTGCAGGGTCCAAAACTTGCACATGAGATCTAGGGTTTTGGTTTCCAACCGCAGGGATGACACAAGAATTTTTTTAGTTGCAATCGCAGGCACACAAACTCATGAGTGCGGTTGGAGGGTTTCAACCGCATGCATGTACATTCTCTGTGTGCGGTTGGGAACTAGGGTTTGATTTTCTAGTTGACCGCATAATTCAATAGTTGACCAAAGACAGTGACAATTGCCCGCAAGATCCTAAATTAGGGTTTTGATTACTAGCATTTTTGGGTTCATTTTTTGGATGTTGTTTAAATTTTGTTGGATAGTTTTGTGGTTGAAGATATGGATCATTGTACTCTTTTTTTTTTGAAACATTCAATGACAATCTAATAAGAAGAAGAATTTGAAAGGGCTTTCCCCCTTATGGGGTTTTCCCCTAGTCTCCGACCAATCTTGTTGTCTCTATGTGTGAATTCTTTTTTCCTATTGTTCCTTTATGTTCTATGACATTGATGATGACATTGTTCTTTCTATATAATTGCATATGTTGCTGAATAATGTTGTAAAACTAAATAATGGTATGATTTTGTGGGGTGAATTTAATATGTAAATGAAGATATGCAATTATCTAAAGCAAAGATCAATATAACCCTAAGAAAAATTGATAATGATGAGAGTCAGAGTCAAAGTGACTTGACTTTTACAAAGTATCCAAACCAATGTAAATCTGATCAGCTTGATGGAGGTTTGCAATTCTGAAAAGTCAACAACAATTAATGTGCCTTAACCAGTCAGTAATGAATGGTCAATGTAACAGTAATATAACTCCTTTTGGGCTTGGTCAAAGTCAAGGATACTCGAGCTTCATTTTTTGTCAAACAACAACTAAAAAAGTCAACAAAACGACAGTCAAACCCAGTCAAATGATGAATTCACCCTGTATTCAAAACAATCTTCTAAGTCTACGGTCAAACCTAGTGAAATAGCCTAGATTACCTCTTTTTTTGTGCCCAGAGGTGCGGCCTCACCGGACTGAGATATTCTCAAAATATTGAAGTCAAAATCTGCTAAGAAAGTCAAAGTCAATGCTGGTCAATGTTGGTCAAAGTTGGAGTCATTTCAGATTTTCGACCACCTGTAATTTTGTCCTCCTTCTTTGCACATGTGAAGAAATTCCTATAATTTTCAAAGTTGTCAAACCCAAGAAGAGAAGATAAAATGTGTGTTGATGAGATGCCAAAAGGAGGTGACCTTAGGTTATATTATAGTGGTTGGCATGGGTGAAGAGACATGTCTTTTCATGAAGAGAGCCGACATGAATAGGCGTAGACCTGAGACGACAAGAAAAAGAAGCATTTGTAGGAGCAAAAAAATTCCAATATTTGAAATGAAGAACGATGCCATCAAGTGTGCTTCAAGGGTGAGTAGTGCTATCAAAAGAGGGGCTGCCAAATTAGGGAATTAATCCCTAGTTTCCAACTTTAACAATCCCTCTCAACTAGGGAGTAATTTCACCTGTCAATATCCATCCATCATCATGCCCTCCTGATCATGTTAATTTTAGATAACAATGATATGTTCTATGCTTGCAACGATTACTTCAATGTCCTTTTATCATCCCAATGAGAATTTCCACTTAATTATCAATAACAATCAAATTAATCATTAATCACATTGAAAATAATTGTAGATAGAACATAAACAATAAATGTAGAAGATAAGCCAAGACAAGAGCATACCAGTATTTGGCGAATGCCAGGGAAAAACCCCAAGATGGGGAAAACGCTTTGATTAATTCTTCTTATTATTATATCAAATGTTCAACAGAGAGAGAGAGAGAGAGAGAGAGAGAGAGAGAGAGTACAGTAATACAAAGTCAAAGACAAAATTGACTTTCCAAATCACTGTCCAAAACAACCCTATCAAATCTACAACGTTGCTCTCATCCAACAATAGTCAAATCAACCCTAACCAAAAATTCAACAACAACCAAAGTCTGGTCAAATACTTCCAAAAGAGCTTGGTCAAAGGAGAGAGGAACTCGCCCTCTCTTGCTAGTCAAAGTCAACCCAAAAGAATCTGCAGTCAAATTTGGTCCTCCTAAAGATAGACCCGTGGTCAACACAGGTTAAATTTCCTAGATCATCTTAGTTCTTGTGCCAATACATGCAGCTTTTTGAGATAGAGATTCTCTTAGAAAATAAAAGTCAAAAGATGGCCAAAGTCAAGAATCGTCAAACCTTGGTCAAACTGCTACGAACCAATTAGATGAGGAGAGAGAAGGATGTGTGAGTTGATGAAGTGCCAAATGATGTTTGAGGTCATCCTTATTTATACAAGTCGTTGAGGGTCAAAAGACATGTATGTTGGGCTTCATGAGCCTACATGATGATGTGGTCAACCTTGACAATTTACACGTGTGGGCTTGACCTCCAAAACATATTTCTCCTTGTCCAAATTTAGTGATATTTAGGTTGATTTTGGTCCTCTCAAAAAGAGGAATTCAATGCAATAATTATCTCCATCAAATGAGCTTTCCAAAGTGGAATTTGGCCCTAGTTGCTAATTTTAACGCTCCCTCTCTACTAGGGATAATTCCACTAGCGAATATCTGAGCATCGATCATCATGCCATATTGTCATCATGTACCATCTCTGCATCTCATATCAACTCTACTGAAAATTGATATGAATAATGAATAAGAATCAATCGAGAGTGAGTCACAAGACCTTGCTACTCTCCCTTGCCACTCTCCACTTGTTAGAGGTCATTTCGGCACATCTGGTCAATAGGCCTGCAAACTGGATCAATCAACATCCTTGAAAATTTTGTCATAATCCCTTCATAAAGCCCAAAGAATCACTTCTCCAAAAAGTCTTAGCTTCTAGGAAAAATTGCTTAAAAACATTGTTTCTAGCTGCAACGCACATTTCATTCTTGGCCACCTATGTTCAACGCATGTTGCATGCTTTTTCACTAGCGTTAGTCAGCGCATGTTGCTCCCTTCTGCATGTGCTTTGATTCTATAAATTTAGGAAAATTAAAAAATGTCTCTGAAGATTCCTCTTCCAGAAGCTTCCAAAGTAGTTTTAACTATTTACCATGGATAAATATCTTGAATTCTTATCTGATCCTATCTTGGAGACCTTATCTCTTATCCCTTTAGCTCATTCTCCCATCATACTTTTGAAGAATCTAGGGCAAAGTAGTGTAGTGTGATTCTTCATTACTTGATAACAATTTGTGGAGTCTTTTTACTTTTCTTGTTAGCTTATTCCTCCTCTTATTACTATTAGTGCATATGTGTGTACTTCATCAAATTGCTACCAAACATAAAGACCAGAACACAAGATGTTGGCTCTCTGTCAGGGCCAAAACCTCTCTACTCTTGAGAGGAAACACCCTTTAGTGAATTTATCTTATTGAAGCTTCTATTGATCAATGCCAAACCCTAGACCCCAGACTAATAGATCCTCCAAGCACAAGTCAAGACCTTACTCCTTTCTGCATCATATTCCCCAACACTTCTTCTTGTACTTCTTCTCGCACTTTAATTCCCAACACTTTGTCCTCCTTCTTCCGACACTTCGTTCTTCTTTCAACTTGTTAGTAACCTTGTTGTACTTTCTTTAGAGAAGATGCCTTTAATGAGACCCTTTTCATATGTTGATTCTTTTCTCGTCTTCACCAATCAATGAACTTGTAGGACTGCAATAGGAGGGCTATTATGACAGTAGGGACAACTTCTTTACCTTCACACGTGTGACTATTTTCTCCATCGTGTAGACCTCCTCCTTCTTCGTTTGTGAGAGAACCTTCTACGCTTGAGTGAGGGGCCTTATAGGCATGCTTAGATTTCCCAACCAAAGATATTATGTGACTGTAAATATAGTGTTGTTGTGACTATAGGAAGAGGTATGTTTCTCACAAGTCTGACTATTTTCTACCCTAGAAAACAATCCCTTCAACTTTGGTCTAGTCTCTTCCTTGTACGATGCACTAGAGGCTCCTTCTCTTGTCCTTTTATTACCCTTTCACTTACTTCTATTCTGCACTAATTTCAGAGATGAGTTACGCTTTCTTGGAGGGTGAAATGACTCTTATATATAGGAGTTTGCTCCTTCTTTTAGGCTGACTTGAGGACTTCTTTTATGCTTCAGATTTCTTCTTTCAGGGATGTCGTTGCTTGGAGGATTCTTGTGACTTTTCTTGGAGGTATTCTCTTGACCATAATATATATATATATATATATATATATATATATATATATATATATATATATATATATATATATATATATATATAAGGTATAACATGCCCTTAAGGTCGTCAACTTATTATTTTGACTATTTGACTCACCTATAGCACTTTAAATAGTGCTAGACTTATTTCAATGAGGAAGAAACTCATTGACATATATTATAAAAATAATATTTCTTTTCTTGAATAAATACAAATATCAAAAGTGCATTTATGAAGACCGAACCTAGTTTCACTTTCCTTCAACACTCCCTCTTAACTAGGGAGGTATTCATACAACATTACAAGGCGTTTGGCTATTATCAATCTTGAAGAATTCACATAAGAGAAACCGGATTAGAAATCCATTTTTTATAGCATCATATCCATCAACATTGTCATAGTGAAAGTCCTTGACTAACAACTCCATCTCTTTAGGAGACCATGAGCTACAATGCTGGAGAGACCAATGATTTATAGACCTCTTCATCATTGTCTCTCAAGGTACATAACCACCCAGGTGTTCTCCGAGTATGAACTTCTAGGACTATTCTTATCTTGGGTTCCCAACCCTCAAAGAATATCGGTCCTCTTGCCTATTCTTTTCTTGGATGCCCTACACATCCTCAAAGAGTATCGGATGCTAGATGATTACCCAATCTGGCTCCTATTCTTTCTTCCCGAGTGAAGATAAGAATGTTGTGTCTAACTTGTGTCTACATTTCCATTCACGACCTTCATATAGACTTACGGCTATTAATCCTAGTCTAGTGCATGACCCATGAAATGGAAAAAACAATTGTCACTCCTTTGTAATCAGGGGTGATCCAAAAATCCCTCTTGATCAGGGACCTGTCAGAGCTCCCTCTTAACTAGGGACTCTTTCCTTCATCAACAACTTCTTCTTCATGGGTTCTTTAACTACTTGATCTCCTTTCTTTCTTGATGTCATGAAGTCTTTGTTCGAACTTCTTTTAGGTAGGGCACCATTCATCGATCACTTTCCTTCTTGGTTTTTGATGTCATTGCTTCGTGGAAAGTGACTATCAGGATTTTCTTGTCATCTTAGCTACTCCTTTGTCGTCTTGTCCATGCTTCATAATACTCTTCTCATGGAGGCTTCATAGTACTTGCTAGGTTACATGCTTTGACCTAGTAGCTCATCATGACTTCATCTTGATATTTCTTCAACATTTCCTTTTCTTTTGTTGGATGTCTTCTTCATCATGAAATCTCTGTAGATTAGAAGCAGTTATCTGCACCTTTATATCTCCAAGGCCTTCATAGGTGTCAAGGGTCATTTCTTCCTTTATGAGAGTTGTACTGCCTTCTTTCGGGAGATATATTTCAAGGCATTTTGTCAAGTGTGATTCTCGGTGATCATGGTGTTCTTCACATGCTTGATCTCTTTCTTCATTTGATTTTTCTCAGATAGATAGGTCAATCATCTAATGCTTCTTGTGAGAGCATTCATTACTTGCTTTCTGGACTTGTCAGCATTGCTTCTTGCTTTATAGTCAACAACCTTATGCTCCTTATGTGAGCATATTATTTTGTTGACCTTCATTTCATTGTGGTACATGCCTTTGAGCATATTCTTGGTGAAAGAGATTCTTTCATGCTTGATCATGTTATAGAACTATACTCATGACTCAATAATATACAAATGATAGCATGACTTAAACTTTTATACATACATACCTCATCTTGATTCTCCTTTGATCATCCTTTGGTGTGGCCCTTCTTGCTTCATCTTAGCTTACTTACATATCATTCGTTTCTTGAAACCCATGAATTGGATTCCCAATCAGACATCTTCTTTGGTCCATGAACCTTATTTTGAAGATTCCATCATAGGATCTTAAAGATCCTTTCCTTGCAAATGTTTCCTTTCTTTTGATGATGTAGGTCTTCTAAGATTATTATCATGATCAATTTTCTTTCATCATGTATGAGGTCTATACTAGGTATGCTTCTTCTACATGAATACCTTGAGCTATATCTTCCATGCTCCTATATTCTAGAAGATATTTCTACTTATGCATTTTTGTTCTTATCATAAATTCCACATCTACATGAGTATCTAGAACTCTATGTGCATCATGTTGCTATATTCTAGAGGATGCTTCTAGCCATGCAATTTTAATTTATTCCTACATGCTCTATCCTACTCAAAACTTTGAAACAAGTCTAGAAGTAAAGAGTTTGACCTAGTCGTAGTAGAGATCCAGAGGATCTTCCTTCTTTTGCTTCTTTCCTTATTCTTTCATCTCTTGAGTTATGTGAGCTTCTTCCCTCTTCCTTTCTTTGTTTTCCCTTTTAAGCTTAGGAAAATTTCTTTTGTAGTGTCCATATTCTTGGCATCCAAAACATTGGATTTTGGACATGTCTTTGTTGTTTTTTCTTCATGGACCAAACTTGCCAAATTTACCCTTTCTTTTGGCCATGGTAGCAAATTCTTGCTCCTTTGATCCCACATCTTCTTTTTCCTTAAGTCTGGTTTCCTCTGTTCTGCATAGAGACCACATTTCACTGAGAGTGGTTGCTTCCTTCTTGGCATATATGCTAGATGTGAAGTTTCCCCACTCCTTAGGTAGAGCATTGAGTACTACAGTTGTCATCTCTCTGTCAGACATGACTTCCCCAAGCTCTTGAAGTTGATCTCTCATTTCAGATATTTTCATGAAGTAGGGAGCTATTCCTCGTTTGTTATCTTCATCTTGTATAATTCATTTCTCAGTTATATAAGTTCTCCAGTTGTGGGTACTGAGAATAGGTCTACTAGCTTATCATAAATTTCTTTTGATGTCTCAAACTTGGAGACATAAGGAATGAGAGAGTCTTTGATTGATTCTATCAGAATCCTTTGAGCTCTTATCTCATCCTTATTGTACTTGGCTAAGGCTTGAGTTTGTTCCTTAGTAGGGATAGTGATATTCCTTTAACATGCTCTAGGAGTTCATTCTCATTGAGTAGTAGATCAGTCCTCTTCTTCCATGCAAGAAATTTATTGGTACCTACCAATTTATTTCTTTCATTGCAAAAAGAAATTGATATATATTCAGAAGGGGACATGTACTTACTTGATAGATTTTGATATGTAATGGATTTTCTTCCTCCTTGAAGGCTTGATGGCCTGTCTTCCCTGGATTTTGATGTTCTTCAAGTTGCCTTATCTAAGTGGACTTTCTTAGTGACGAGGTTTGTTTGAAGACTTGTAGCTTGATGTAGGTCTTGCTTCAATCTGATCTTCTCTGTGGGTGCCTTTATATAAGGCTCTTCTTTTAGATTTGTAGACCTCCTTAATGAATGATGGATTGTAGACCCTTCTTGACCTTATAGTGATTGCAACTTTTAGGCTTGATGTTTCAATCTTGTAGATGCTTCTCCTTGATGAGTGTTAATGAGTTTCCATATCCTTGATGTGTCACCTTACCTCTGAAACCATGTTGAAGAATCTAGGGAAAGGTAGTGTAGTGTGATTCTTTGTTACTTTATAACAATTTGTGGAGTCTTTTTACTTTTATTGTTAGATTATTCTTCTTCTTCTTATTATTATGCATATGTGTGTACTTCATCAAACTGCTACCAAAACATAAAAACAAGAACAAAATATGTTGGCTTTCTGCCAGGGCCAAATCCTCTCTACTCTTGAGAGGAAAAACCCTTTAGTGAATTTCTCTTATTAACGCTTCTATTGATCAATGCCAAACCCTAGACCCCTGACTAAGAGATCCTCCAAGAACAATTCAATACCTTACTCCTTTCTGCATCATATACCCCGACACTTCTTCCGACACTTCGTTTCCTGGCACTTCCTCCTCCTTCTTCTGACACTTCGTTCTTCTTTCAACTTGTTAGTAACCTTGTTGTACTTTCTCTAGAGAAGATGCCTTTAATGAGACCCTTTTCATATGTTGATTCTTTTCTCGTCTTCACCAATCAATGAACTTGTAGGACTGCAATAGGAGGGCTATTATGACAACAAGGACAACTTCTTTACCTTTGCACGTGTGACTGTTTTCTCCATGGTGTAGACCTCCTCCTTCTTCATTTGTGAGAGCACCTTTTACGCTTGAGTGAGGGGCCTTATAGGCCTGCTTAGATTTCCCAACCAAAGATATTATGTGATTGTAAATATAGTGCTGTTGTGACTGCAGGAAGAGGTGTGTTTCTCGAATGTGTGACTGTTTTCTATCCTTGAAAACAATCCCTTCAACTTCAATCTAGTCTCTTCCTTGTACGTTGCACTAGAGGCTCCTTCTCTTGTCATTTTATCACCCTTTTACTTACTTCTATTCTGCGCTGATTTCGAAGATGAATTACGCTTTCTTGGAGGGTGAAATGACTCTTATATATAGGAGTATGCTCCTTATTTTAGGCCGACTAGTCAAATGTATTTAGGTTGACTTGTCAACTGTATTTAGGCCAACTTGAGGACTGCTTTTATGCTTCAAATTTCTTCTTTCAGGGATTTCGTTGCTTGGAGGATTCTTGTGACTTTGTTTGGAGGTATTCTCTTGACCATAATACATATATATATAAGGTATAACATGCCCTTAAGGTCTTGAACTTATTATTTTGACTATTTGGCTCACTTATAGCACTTTAAATAGTGCTAGACCTATTTCAATGAGCAAGAAACTCATTAACATATATTATAAAAATAATATTTCTTTTCTTGAATAAATACAAATATCAAAGGTACATTTGTGAAGACCGAACCTAGTTACACCTTCCTTCAACACATATATGGATCTCAATCCCATAATGGTAAATCCTAAACTACTACACTCATCCTATAAATTGAATGCCTCCCATAATGTCTTGGTGGGATTTTGGAGATTGATAATTCCCTCATGTTGTTGCTTTGAACCTAAAGGAGTCATCATATTCATGCATTAGGGTTGATATTGAGGTGTGCTTTGTGACAAGGAGGGACAAGTCAACTCGGGGAGACATCTACAATGCTAGTTACTATTTATGGTTGTAAACTCTCTCCTATATTTGTTAATACAAAGAGGATCTTGTTTTCCTATATCTATTTTGTTATGTTTGCACTCATGTATTTCAATGCCATTATGATTCATTGAATAGATATTTTAGAATATGCTACGTAGATGTTGTGGATCCTTCACTTGTTTTAGTTGTGTGTGTAGGTTCTAATTATAGCACTTAGAGCTAGAAATGGATCTTAAAAGCGAGAAGGAAAGAAAGGCTTGCTACAAATTCCAAGTAGGCTTCTTTCCCATACTCTAATTTCTCTAGGGAAAACTTCATGCTTTTTGTCTTCTGTTGTTTTAGATCAGATCACCAGATCTAGGGAATTCACCTTTTTCCACAATAGTGAAATTTCCGCATAACAAATTGGTGACCATACTAGGGAATGATTATTCCCTTAGCGGTTTCCTTGACTTTAGCATATTTTTCACCTCTTAAAGCGATCTTTATTGATTCACTTAGGCATTAATTGACCTTAGGAAAACACCTTTTTGAGATCGATTTTGTTTTTTGTGTCGTGCTTTGGTTGAACTAGCCTTAGTGCATCCCCTGAATATGAGACAGAGGGATTCAATGCATTTGCTCCTTCTCTGTACCTGCGTTGCAGTGCACTAGTGTCTGTTCTGCACCTGTGTTGATTCTTGCAAGATGGGAAAATTTGCATTCCTCTGCCTTTCTCTCTAATCTGCTTTGGTTAAACAAGTTTTCCTTGTGTCTCTGAGTGTATCCCTATCTCTAGAAAACCTCTATTATGTTTTCTTTTGGTTTTGTTAGCCTTTGATTAGAATTTCTTTAGATTTTTATTTGTTCTTGTCAATTAGGTATTTTGCAAACTTTTTGCTTGATGATTGATTGGCTTGAAGGAATTGATATTACAATGATAATTCTGTGTGATTTCTCTTATCAATGATCTTGCTGCATCTTAGCTTTCATTTCATTTGAAGATTAAGAGGAAAGAAATATATATATATATATATATATATATATATATATATATTATTTTTTTTTTTTTTTTTAGTATTTTCATTTAGGGTTTTGAGATAAATTTGAAATTTGAAATAGTTACCTTAGGGAAATCTACTTAGGAAACTTTGTTTACTGCATTTTGTGTGTTGCATTAATCTTTGTTTCTTCCCTCCCATAGATAAATTTTCATTGAAAAGAAGATGATTTCTTATTATCATGCTAGATTGCATTATAGGGAATTCAAGTGAACTCGTGGTGAGCCTTGAAAATTGAAACTTAATTCAAGATAAACTCTAAAATTTGTTTAATCAATTTTAAAGAGAATCTGAAACATTGAACCCAAAATTGCCGAGAATGTCCATATTGGTGCATCTTGCTCTCTCGACAAGGTCAAGATCTATAAAGCCCTTTTCTAGGAATTCTGAGACGTTTTTGCCTGGTCATATGAAGAGATGTTAGGTATTGATCCAAATATTGTTGTACATGAGATCAAAACGTATCTGGATTCTAAGTTAGTTTGGTAGTGCTTACGTCCAGTCCATCCTAAGAAAGTCGTTTCTATTAAGGTAGAGGTTGAAAAACTTTTGCGTGCTGGTTTCATTTACCCAGTTCCTCTTACGGATTGGGTCTCAAACATTGTTCATGTAATGAAGAAACAAGGCATTATTCGTGTGTGCATCGATTATCCGGACATCAACCGTTCTTGTCCTAAGGACAACTATTTGACCCTGTTTATTGACCAGATTGTTGATTATTGTGCTCTAAGCAAAGTTTTTTCGTTTATGGATGGTTTTTCCAGTTACAACCAAATCAACATCCTACCATCAAACAAACATAAAACCACATTTATTTGTACATGGGGCATTTATTCCTATCAAAAGCTTCCTTTCAGTTTGAAAAATGTTGGGGGAAATTTTCAGAGGGATATGAATTATGCCTTCCACGAAAATAAGAACATTGTACAACCCTATCTGGATGACCTACCCGCCCATTCGAAACATCATGTGGATCATCCAATGCATCTCAGGGATATTTTCCTACGTTGTTGACATTATAATATCAGGCTAAATCCACATAAATGTGTGCTTTGTGTTCAATCCGGTCAACTTCTCGGCTTCGTTGTGTCGAAGCAAGGAATTCATATTAATCCACTTAAATTCCAGGCAATCCTCGATCTGCCTGCTCCTTCCTTGCTTGTTCAGTTACAACGCCTCGAAGTGAAGGCTAACTTTCTACGGAGATTTTTTCATAGCTATACTGAATTGACAAAAGTATTTACTTGATTGTTGAAGAAAGGGGTTCCCTTCCATTGTGATGACACTGCAAAAGGAATTTGATGCTTTGAAAATTGTTCTGGTTCAAGTATCATTGCCGTATCCCCTCGATTATGAACGTGCTTATTTATTTTATCTTGTTAGTGCAGTTACTACCATTGCTATGGTATTGGTCCAAGAGGACGACGTAGGGGACAAACATCCCATTTTTATTTGAGTCAGAACTTAAACGACACAAAAATCAAATATACCCACATTGAAAAGTTAGTGTTGGCAGTTTTCCAAGCTCTCTAAAGGTTTCACCACTACATTTGGTTTTGCGAGACTATGATTTTTTTTTATTGCAACCCCATGACATACATCTTTGTCACGATAGTTTCTAGGGGAAAAGTACTCCAAATGGATTTTTATTCTCTAGGAGTTCGATTTGGAATTCATTAAGTACAAATCCAAGAAATCCTTAGTCTTTGTCAAACTAATCTATGACCTTCCCTCATCCAAAACTGAGTCTACATCTGACAGTTCCATTCCTGATGATTCGTTGTTTTCGATTCATTTGATCCTTGGTATGGGGATATCATCATCTATCTCCACATCCAGACTTTCCGGCCTGATACATCTCGCTCTGACCAGAGACGTATTCGGTACCAGGGTAAAAATTTATTATAATTTGCGACACACTTTATCGCCACGATATTGATACCATCTTTAGATGGTGTTGTATTCGTGAGGAGGCCAAGAAAGATCTAAACGAATGCCATGTTGGAGCATGTGGTGGACATATGTCGGGCTATGCCACCACACACAATATTTTGCATGTTGGTTACTTTTGCCCGATTATGTTTCACGTTTGCATCCTTGTAGTTCAAAAGTGCCACGCTTACCAGATCTATGATCGTAAAACCTGTGCTCCACCTTCTCCTTTACATCATAGTTATCTTCTTTGGATCCTTCAAAAAATGGGGAATTTACTTTATTACATGTAACCCTCACTCGTCGAGGTGCATGGCTACATCATTGTGGAAATAGATTATTTTACCAAGTGGGCCGATCTGATGCCTACATAGAATAACATCAAAAAAATAGTTGCTTTGTTCCTCTTTAATCATGTCATTGCTAGGTTTGGTGTTCCACAAGCTATTGTTATAGACCATGGGAAACATTTTTGGAATCACATGATGTTTGAGCTTACTGCCAAGTTGGGCCTTCAACATGAAAACTCAACTCCCTATTTCCCACAGGCAAATGGGCAAGTAGAAGTTATTAACAAAATTTTGAAAACAATTCTACAACGAATGATAGAGATTCACAAAACGAATAGGCATCTCATCCTTTATGCAAATTTTTGGGTGTATCAAACCTCTGTATGATCTGCAACTAGATTCACATCCTTTCAATTGGTGTATGGTCTATAGGAAATCCTTCCCATCGAATGTGAGATTCCACCATTGAATTTTGTTGTTGATTTTATCTCCACCACTTCCATAGAAGAAGATAGTCTCTTGCATCTAACACACTTAGATGAAACCCAGAGCGATGTTGCGATGGCCAATGAGGCCCACAAAAAATGTGGTAAAGCGTAATATGACAAGAATTTTAAACTGCATGCCTTCTCGGAAGGTGACCTAGTCTTGTTATGTGATCATGAAGTTGATAAGTTTGGGGCTGGGAAGTTCGAATTGATGTGGCTAGGCTTACGAGATTATTGATTTTGATGGAATTCCCTTGGCACAACCCATAAATTGTTTGTACCTCAAAAAATACTATGTTGGGGTCATCTTTGTAAGGTCACTGTGTACATACTATCTATACATGTGTTGAGTGTGTTTGTTGTGTGTTCAGAGTTTCCTACTGTCTCTATTAATCTTTCTTTACATTTGGTTTGCAGATGTCAATGTTCCCTCAATCATATATTGGTTATGTTGATGGTGCTAGCTGTATTACTTGGACCCTTTCTTCTGTAGTCTGGGCTATCTATGCTCTGAGTCGTGAGTTAGTAAGTTTACAACGGATTTGTATAAGTTGCTCAACCAATAACATCGCTAAGTATAGCGTAGTGATTGAGTTGTTGTCTGATGCTATTTCTCATGGAATTCATCGTATGGTGGTCAAAATTGACTCACAACTTGTAGAACTACACTTAACTAACATCTATTACGTAAGAAGTCCTACTATGCTTCGTATGTTTTTAAGGGCTCACTTTCTAGAAAGACATTTTGATTACATCCAATATCAACACATTTCTATAAGTCTAAGCAAATTAACTGATGCATTAGTGAATTATGTATTAGAGAAACATTTGCAACACAAACATAGCTACCGATCAAACGAGAACTATTACCTCAAAACGGGTACTCGAGCCAAAAAATCCAAAAAAAACATGAAAAAACACCTTGAAATCAAAAAGTGTTGATGCCAGAATAAAGTTTTCTTTTTTCAGAGTAAATTTTCAATATTTTTTAAAAAATAATAGTAAAAAACAATAAAAGCCATTTTGTTTGGTGCAAAAAACACCTTGAAATTGAAAAGTGTTGATGCCGGAATAACGTTTTTTTTTAGGGTACATTTTCAACACTTTTTATTAATGACGTTAAAAACAAAATATTGCGACTATGAAAAAATTTAAATTTCTAATGATTTTCAAGCATGACATTAACGATAAAATATCACGTCTTTGAAAACTCTTAAAATTCCAACGATTTTTAAGCATGACATTAAATTTAAAATATCACTTCTTTGAAAAACCTTAAAATTCCAACAATTTTCAAGCATGGTGCTAAGAAAAAATATTTATAATTGTTTTCAGCCATAACATTAAAGATAAAATATCACGACTTAGAAAAACATTAAAAATCTTGACAATTTTTCAACCATGGAATTAAAACCAAAGATTATGACTACAAAACAATCTTAAATTTTCAAAATATTTTAAGCATGACATTATGGAAAAAATTTATGACTAAAAAAACTTAAAAAATGAACACCTGAATGAAAGAGTTATTATACCAAGAGTAATTTTTTTAAATGCTAAATGTATAGCGATTTTGAAATCTTAGCCTAAGACAACTTGATACATTGCGAAAAAAATTAAAAATCAACTATCAAATTGACACGCAGTGTAGGTGAGCTCAACCCATTGTAATGAAAAATTAAAGGCCAACCATGAAATTAACACATTGTGGCGCATATATGATTCATTATAACGAAAAATTAAAAATCAACTATCAAATTGCACATAATAGGATCGAGTTACTAGACAAGCATCGACACATACCCTACAATCAATATATATATATATATATATATGAAAACAAAAATTAAAATATTGAAAAAAAAATTAAAAAATAAAAGTAATAAAACATAAAAAACATGACAAAAAAATCAAATATAAAAAATATATAAGGACATAGAAGAAAAAAACTATAAAATGTAAAAAAAATTAACCATACCATATAAAATTTAAAAAAGAAAATGAAAAAAAAGAGTAAAATAAAATAACCAAAAAAAAAAAAACAAAAATAAAATACATCATTAAAAAAATTGAAAACTTACAAAAAAAATTCCCAAGCGACGCTGAGGCCCAACCGGCCAGGGGTGGTAAGGGGATGATTCATGAAAAAAAATAAAAACAAAACCATAAAAATGTAAAAATAAAATAAAAAATAACTTGTAAAATTGAAAAATTTAAATAAATAAATAAATAAAACAAAAAATAAATAAAAAATAAAACTATATATATATATATATGAAATTTTTTTAAGTTAAAAAAAAACATCATTTAAAAAAATGTTAAATAATTAAAAAAAAAAATAGAATTAAAAATAAAAACAAAAAATTCAAAACAATTAAAAAATAAAAATAAAATAAATAAAATAAAAATAAAACTATTTAAATTAAAAAAATTAAATTCTCTCTTCTTTTTTTTAAATTTTTTAAATTATAAAAAAAATTTAAAATAAAAAAAAAAAAATTTAAACTTAAAATTAAAAATATTTAAATTTAAAAAAAAATTATAAAAGTTAAAGTACAAAAAAAAAAAAAAATGAAAACGAACAAAAAAAAACTTAAATTAAAATTAAAAAAAAATGAAAAATACACAATTGAAAAAAGAAAACCAATTTAAAAAAAACAATTAACCCCGCCCACCTCCCCTCTCCATTCCCGCACTTCAACCCCCTCCCTCAGCCCCCTCCGCTCCCCCTCACCCCCTTACCGACCTCCCCTCCCCACCTGGGTCCCCAGTTGGCTCATGAAGAAAAGGAAAAAATGCAAAATGATATATCAAAATTACGAGACCAAGTGCAACAAATTTCATTCTCACAAAAAGTAACAGAAGCTAAGATGGATGGGTTAAAGAAAGGTGTGGAAGCTAAGATGGATGGTTTAGAGGTAAACATTGAATATTTGAAGAAAGACATGGAAGGTTTGAAAGGAGGTTTGGCAAAGTTGCTACAAGAAATTCTTCCTAATGGCGAAAATGTAGCAGAGGAAATTCATAATGAGAACAAAAGAAATATTAGTCATTATTTCATAGCATCTAACATTGGGTTGTTCCAAAGAGCAATATGAGGAAGTTTGATGGCAAGGATCTCGTGACTTGGATACTACAGATGGAGCAATATTTCGATCTCCATAATGTGCAAAACACACTAAAGGTACACATTGCGACTTTATATTTGGAACCCAATCAATTTGTATTGTATCGATGTCTTTTCTCCTATAAACAAATTGTCACTTGGGCAATTTTTATGGAAGAAATGATGGCACATTATGAGAATAAAAAAATCAACACCTTTTTTAGCCAATTGATAAATCTTAAACAAAAGGGTTCAATGGTGGATCACATTGAGGACTTCCAAAAACTGAATATAAGGGTAAAAGATATTCCAGAGGAGCATAGAATTGATGTGTTCATAGCGACTTTAAATGATAGCATCCAACATGAGGTTCACCTTTCGGAACCTGATTCATTGGAGAAGGCATTCAGGTTGGCAAGAAAAATTGAAAGCAAGATTATGGCAATAAGGAAACCTACCAATTACAACTATAAAGATCGAAGTGTTGTTGCCCCTAGCCTTCCACAACCTACAAGGTTGACACCACAACAATTGGAAGAAAAAATAGCAAAAAGGCTTTGTTACATTTGTAATAGAAAATGCACTAAAGGTCATAAGTGTGTTGAGAAGAAATTATTTTTATAGATTGTGGAGAGGAATAAGAAAAGGAACAAGAAACATCAAAAGAAGAGGATACACACCAAGAACAAACCCTAGAGAAAGAAGAAATGAAACCGACCATATATTGTAATGCTTTGGATGAAATTACCACTCCTCAAACTATCAAGATAAAATGACATATCAAGAAGAAAATGTAATATTGTTGATTGACTCGGGCAATACCCATAATTTTATTCGTTGTAAGATAACCATGAATTGAATTGCTTCCTATATCTAGCACCAGAGTGTAAAGTGATGGTTGAAAATGGAGGAACCATATATTTCTCTAGAAAGTGCCATAATATCAAGTTATTCATGGGAGAATATGTGTTGAATAGTTTAATGCTTTCCATTCCAATGGGTGGTGCTGATGTTGTACTAGGAGTCCAAGAACTTCTTCTTCTTTTTTTTGTCAGAAGGAAAGGAAGTTGAATTAAGGGGTATCACAGGGAAACTGAGAAAGATAATAAGCTCTAATGGCGTGATAAAGCTTCTAAAAAAAGAACAACGTGGCATAATTACACAATTATGTTCGTTAGAGGTTTCCACATCGAAATCATCTATTTCTCTAAATCTTCAAAAAGTCTTGGACAATCATTCCAAGGTATTTGAGACTCCCAAAGGCCTCCCACCTATTTGTGATCATGATCATGATATTCATTTGATTCCAGGAAGTGTTCCTCCAAACATCAGGCCTTATAGATATCCCTATGCCCAAAAGAGTGAAATTGAACATATGGTTGCAGAAATTCTAGAGGGTGGTATAATTCAACCTAGTCAAAGTTCTTTCTCTGCTCTAGTAGTATTGGTGCACAAGTAGGATGGATCATGGCGCATGTGTCTGTATTATAGGGAGCTCAACAAGCTCACTATTAAAGATAAATTTCCCATTCCTGTCATTGATGCATTATTGGATGAATTGCTTGGACCAATTTACTTCACCAAGTTGGACCTTCGTTCAGGATATCATCAAATCAGAATGAAGATTGAAAACATTCTGAAAACAACATTTAGAACTCATGAGGGTCATTAGGAATTTTTGGTCATGCCTTTTGGCCTTACCAATGGACCTTCTACATTTCAAGGTTTGATGAATTCCATTTTCAAACCCTTCCTTAGAAAATTTGTGTTGGTATTTTTTGATGATATACTAATCTACAACAAGTCTTGGAAGGATCATGTTCAACATGATGATAGAGTGTTCAAACTATTGGAGGAGAAACAATTATATGCAAAAACCTACAAATGTTTCTTTGGAGTACAAGAGTTGGAATATTTGGGTCATATTGTATCTCATGAAGGTGTTAAGATAAACCCTAGCAAAATTAAATCCATTAAGGAATGGAAAATCCCCACATCCATAAAGAATCTGCAAGGATTTCTCAGGTTGATAGGGTATTATCGCAAGTTTGTTAAGAATTATGGAAGATTAGCAGCACCTCTAACAACATTACTGAAGAAAGATGCATTTTCTTGGACTCTAGAAGCAACGAAAGCCTTTGAACATTTTAAAGAGGCAATGTGCCAAGCACCGGACTTAGTTACGCCAGACTTCAAAAAAACCTTTATTGTGGAATGTGATGCCTCAGGAAATGGAATTGGTGTTGTTTTAATGCAAGAAGAAAGACCCATTGCTTTTGAAAGTTGTCCAATCAAAGGAAAGTATTTACACAAAGCTATTTATGAGAAGGAAATGTTGGCAATATTACATGCACATAAGAAATGATGACCTTACCTAATGGGAAGGCACTTCAAGGTAAAAACGGATCATGATAGTCTTAAATACTTTTTAGAAAAAATATTATCTTTAGAAGAGCAGCAAAAATGGGTAACAAAGATATTGGGTTATGACATTGAAATCATCTACAAAAAAGGGAAGCAAAATGTTGTTGCAGATGCACTCTCAAGAAAGGATGAGGATGTGGAAGCATTGTTTTGTGCCATTTCTATTATCCAACCAAATTGGATAAACGAAGCAAGGGATGAATGGAAGAATGACGAAGAAGTGTGGGAGCTCATTCAAAAGTTGCAGCAAGATCCCAGTACATCTGATACATTTAGTTGGAAAAATGATTCGTTATGGTACAAAGATCGCTTATACTTCTATAAGAATTCCCAACTCAAACAAAATATTCTTCTGGAATTGCACACTTGTCCCTTAGGAGGGCATTAAGGATTTTTAAAAACTTACCACAGGGTTAAGAAGGAAGCTTTTTGGGACGGCCTTAAACTTGATATTCAAAACTTTGTGGCGGAATGTTTTGTTTTCCAACAAAATAAAGTTGAGACAATTAAGACCCCAGGTCTATTACAACCTTTATCCATTCCAAGTCAATGTTGGGAGGAGGTTTCAGTGGATTTTATCACAGGTTTACCCAAGTCCATAGGAAAGAGTGTCATCATGGTGGTAGTTGATAGACTTACCAAGTTTGCACACTTTTGTGCATTATCTCATCCATTTAAAGCTAGTACATTTGCTAATGCATTTATGGAAACAATTCAAAAGCTACATGGAAACCCAAATATTATTGTAAACGACAAAGATCCTATTTTCACTGGAAATTTTTAGACAAAATTATTTTCTTGTCTCGGTACTCAATTAGCTTGTAGCTCATCTTGTCATCCTCAATTTGATGGGAAAACTGAGATAGTGAAAAAATGTTTGGAAGGATATCTTCGTTGCTTTGTATCTGATAAATAGACACAATGGGTCAAATGGTTGCCTCTGGTTGAATGGTGGTATAACACTTCCTTCCATATTGCAACAAAAATGACCCCATTTATGGCACTTTATGGATATCATCCACTGTCCATCACATCATATTTAAGAGAAAATTCTAAGGTTCAAGTTGTGGAAGATCACATCAAGCATCAACAAAAATTTCTCCAACTCTTAAAGAATAACCTGACTTTGGCACAAAATAGAATGGAACAACAGGTATATCAACATCGCAGCGAAAGAAGTTTTGATGTAGGTGACTGGGTATTTCTATGAATACAACCTTACAAGAAAATGTCCCTCAAGCAAGCTAAGAAGGATAATAAATTATCACCAAAGTATTATGGTCTATACAAGGTGTTGCAAAATATTGGTACAATGGCATACAAATTGGAACTTCCTGCATCTTCCCGAGTGCACCCAATTTTCCACGTTTCATGCTTAAAGAAGGTTATAGGTGACAAGTTCCCAACTCAAACAATATTGCCAGAACTTGACGAGGAAGGAAAAATAATATTGGAACTTGAAGCAGTCACTGAAACAAGAACTCGACGGCAACGAAATCGATCAATTTCAGAGTATCTCATCAAGTGGAAGAACTTACCCACTGAAGATTCCACATGGGAGGATAAGAATTTTATATAGAAGCATCCAGAGCTATTCAAGTGTTGAGGACAACACTTTTTTGAAGGAGAGGGGCATGTTAGGTCCCTATAATGCTAGTGTATTCCATTATTATTATTGTCATTGTAGCCCCTTATTGTTGTTGTTGTGCCCATGTTGTCCCCATATTGTTATTATTGTGTCCCATAGAAGACCACTATTTTTATTGTTGTGTCCTTACATTATTATTGTTATGTCGGCTCTGATTATATTGTGACCTCTTAGAATCCTATATATAGAAAGGAGGTCTTTTCATTTGTATCATCCAAGAATTGTTCATGTGTGTAATGTAAAGGAGTTTGCCCTCTTGAAGAGGCTGATTTTGAAGTCATTGATCTATCTTTTCTTCTATATAGTGGCTGAACTGTTGATTTTGTGAAGCATCAGATGTGCTCTAGCTCTAAAATTTTGTGGAGGGGCTAGAATACATGAGATCTCTAGAACCTAGAAATTGTTTGGAGAAATTCCACCCGGATAAGGAGTTATTAAAATAATCAATATTTTTAATGGTTCCTAAGTCTAAACTTAGGAAAAGAAAAATATTAATGGGTATTAATAAGAATATGGGTGAGAAACTTCTAAGTGACGAGGATCAAGTCTAATTTAATCTTATCCATTGATTAGATATTAGATCACAACTATTGATTCATCAACAGGAAAAGTATAAGAGGAGGATTGAGGGTTAGTTGGAGATACACCAAGAGATCAAAGAGTTCAATTTTTCTGGGGCGTGGTTTGCTGAGAAAGTCGAGCTAAGTGATCTGAGTTGCAATGAGAGGGGTGGTTTGACAGAGAGACTTCAGTCCAAGGCCGAGGATACATAGCATAGAGGTAGAGCAATAGCAGGAGAGACAATGCAGCTCCAGAGAGGGTGACCTAGAAGCTAGAGGGGTTGACGCAGTCCCTTAGAGGCAACGCTGGGGTTTTTGTGGAGCATAGAGAGCAACAGTTCAGCATATTGACTTCTGAGCAAGAGAGGCTCACTGGGAGGCTGATGCTTCTCCTAGAGGAGGTGAAAAAGTTCCAACGCAGAGCTTCGAGCAGCCATTGCTGCCCAACACTGGGAAAAACAATTGTCATATGTGGGGTTTGATCATCCAATTGTTGGAATTGTTGAAATATTTATCTCTGGATAGAGGTACTTATACTAGGTTTATTCTCTGTTGGGTGAGCCGGATTTGGCACCCTAGTTGTATTCATAAATATGATTAATAATACGAACCCTCTATATGTTGCACCAGTTTTCCCGCATTGGCTTTTTTTGGGGACGATTGTCCAAAAATAATGGTGTCCCTTGTGTGATTGTTTCAGTTTATTTTAGTTCATCATCTGTATGTATGTGTAGGCTGCAATAGTGTTTTCATCACTATTTAAATATTTAAATAAGTTGTTGAATGTAAATAACAAGTAAGAGATGATAAACCAATGATTGCAGTAGGATTTCTGATGTGTAGATTCATAAATTCTCACATGGTATCAAAGCATTGCAGATCATAGGAGACTAAAGACACCAGCCGAGAGATCCAGAGAATTTGCTACAGAGAAGAATTTGTGTAGAGTGATAGCGTTGTTTCAGAGGCAAAGGAGAAGTTGTAGGAGTGACGTAGATCAGAGGAGTGACACAGAGGCTCACACAGTGCTTTCATCATCATTTCGAGCATGTAGAGGGTGATGCGGAGCCAAAGAGGAGCTCATGAAGTGACTCCGTCAGCTCTCTAGGCCAGCATAGAGTTTGAGAGGTTCGAATCAATTAGTTGTTAGGGCTGAAGGAGCATAGCGGATTCATTTTGAGGGGCTGGTGGGACGTTGTTTCTATTGGTGCAAAAAAATGTTTGTGGAGATAGAGCCAAGGTAGAGGGAGTCACTGCCTTGACATATTTCTAGCCAAAGAAATCTAGATCTGGGTTGCAGCAGCAAAGGAGGATTGGAGAGGAAGTGATTCGACAGTTGGCTAGAGGATTTCTGTGAAGGAAATCAGGACTCAAAGGGAGTCTAGAGGATCTTGTTCTTTAGAGGGTTTCTTGTGCCAAATAATCCGTATCCACGTCTTGCTAGATTGATGACAGGATAGGGAGAAGAGAACTAGTACTATTTTGGAGCAGAGATGGCAATGAATGGGTTGAGGGATCAGGACAGATTGGATGGAGCATCCAATTTTGTCATCTAGAAGGCCAGGATCTTGGAAATCCTTGACAAATATCACATCAAGGACTATTCCTTGAAGGTAGTTGTTGTGTTGGTTGACACTGGTCCGATGAAGAAGTACGAGGACGCGCAGGCTAAGGCCAAGTGCATGATCCTAGACGGGGTCAAATATCATGTAGTACAACATATTGCTGAGAAGGAAACAACAAGGGAGATGTGGGAGGCACTGACACCTTGTATCAGGGCTCTTCTGTCCAACGAAAGATGCTATTAGAAAATTAGCTGAGATAGTACCAGATGAATAAGGGAGAAGAGATCGATCCCTTCCTTCTTAGGTTGCAAGGGATTCACGACCAGTTGACTTTTGTGGGGTCTACACCAGATCCTGAGTTCATGGTTAGGACTGACCTAAATGCAGTCACTGAGGACTGGGAGAGTTTTGTCCAAGGTATCTTGGGCAAAGCGACTCTCCCCAGTTGGGAGGAGATGTGGGAAGATCTTTGAAAAGAAGAGATCAAGAGGATGACCAAGACAGGGAGTAGTGGCAAGGGAGCCTAGATCAAGAAGGTGGAGGAGGAGGATGCACCTCTCACTTCGTCGGGACAGTAAGGGCAGCAGAAGATAAAGAAGAAGGACATAACCAAGGTCAGATGCTTCAACTATGAGGAACTGGGACATTATGCCAGTCAGTGCCCCTGGAAGAAGGGAAAGGGGAAAGATTTTGACTCAAAGGCTGCTCCAGCGAAAGCTGACAACTAAAGTGAGGTTGACGATTGTGCCATAAGTGCTCATGCGCCTTTGGAGAAGAGGTGGGGAACATGGAGTTGTAGTCGAGAGGACTTCATGAAGGGGCAGCTCTTGGATCACATATGGCTATGGGAGCCCTTAATGATAGTAGCAAAATTACAGGTATCGGTTGGAGTGAGGTGTGATGGAGCGATAGTGGAAGAGCTAGAGTGCCAAAGTTCGAGGAAGCGCAGTGGATGTTGTAGCAGTGCGAGAGGCACATAGCTATTTGCAGCACCGTAGTGGCAACAGAGGGTCGACATAAATTAGCACCAGATGTAGCTTCAGGATCATGAGGCATCCATATTGACTAGGATGTGAGTTTTTGGGTGAAGTTTCAGTTGCTTACTTCTAAGCAACCAAGTTGCCATGTAGCAGTTAGCAGTGGCAGTGCTATGGGAAACATGATGCAACATTTTAAGAGGGAGATGTAGTACAGATGTAGTCGTGGTGGTGGTAGAGTCATGGGCAGCAGTACAAGAAGTAGGAATATAGTGGTTGAAGAGCAGTAGGCCAAGCATCAGCATCATAGAGGACTGATGCAGTGGATCTACTTCTGTTGAGAAGTGTTACTAGAGCACATTCCTCGCTAAGAGGGAGTGTTAATTTTGGGTGGTATAGAATGTTCTTTAGCTCTAAATTTTTGTGGAGGGGATAAAATACATGAGATCTCCAGAACCCAGAAATCGCTTGGAGAAATTCCACACAGATAAGGAGTTATTAAAATAATTAATATTTTTGATGGGTTCCTAAGTCTAAACTTAGGAAAATAAAAATAGTAATGGGTATTAATAAGGATATGGGTGAGAAACGTCTAAGTGATGAGGATCAAGTCTAATTTAAACTTATACGTTGATTAGAGATTAGATCATGGCTGTTGATTCATCAATAGGAAAAGTATAAGAGGAGGCTTGAGGGTCAGTTGGAGATACATCAAGAGATCAAAGAGTTTGATTTTTCTAGGGCATGGTTTGCTGAGAAAGTCGAGCTAAGTAATCTAAGTTATAGTGAGAGGGGAAGTTTGGAAGAGGACTTCATTCCAAGGCCGAGGATACATAGCAAGGAGGTAGAGGAGTAGCAGGAGAGATAGCGCAGCTCCAGAGAATGTGATGCAAAAGCTAGAGGGGCTGACATAGTCCCTTAGAGGTAGCACTGGGGTTTTTTGTGGGGCAGAGGGAGCATCAGTTCAACATATCGACTTGTGAGAAAGGGATGCTCACTGGGAGAGTGACATAGCTCCTAGAGGAGGTGATGCAGTTCCAACACAAAGCTTGGAGCATCCATTGCTTCCTAGCACTGGGAACAACAATTATCATCTGTGGGGTTTGATCATCTAGTTGCTGGAATTGTCGAAATATCTGCCTCTAGATAGAGGTACTTTAGCTAGGTTTATTTGTTGTTGGGTGAGTCGGATTTGGCACCCTAGTTGTATTCAGAAAACTTCTTAATAATGCAAACCCTCTATATGCTGCATCGATTTTCTTGCAATGGGTTTTTCCAGGGACGATTGTCCAAAAATAACAATGTCACTTGTGTGATTGTTTCAGTTTATTTCATTTCATGATATGTATGTATGTGTAGGCTGCAATAGTGTTTTCATCGATGTTTAAATATTTAAATAACTTGTTGAATGTAAAGAACAAGTAGGAGATGATAAACCAGTGATTGCAGTAGGATTTCTGATGTGTAGATTCATAAATTCTCACACGAACTTGTTTCAATTGTAACATCTTCCTTTTCCACTTCCTTTGAGTCCCTTCTTAATCATTGATCTTGTCTCCTTGATTTGGATGGAATAACATCTTTCCTCCTTTTCTCATGTGCAGAGAAAGAAGTAGGTTCATTTCCATTGTAGGACTTCTCTATCCATCATCTTTGTTTCCTCTTGAGTGCATCTAGCCAATAGCTCATCAAAACTAGGTATCTTGTCATTATTAAGAATGGTGGTGACAAATGTATCTCATGGTCTTGAAAGACCTCCAAGAGAAATGAGAGTGAGTTACTTGTCACCAGTCACTTCTCCAACAGATATCAGGCCATTCTTCACTTGATTTATTCTCATAAAATAGGATTGGATAAACTCGCCTTTATCCATCTTGATAGATTTATTCAACTTGTTCTTGAGAAAGATGATTTGATTTGCATTGTTCACTTTGGAAATCCCAACCAACTTATCATACATTTTCTTAGAAGTTCCCAAATTAGAGATATAGGAAACAAATGGTATTGAATGGAAGTCAATTAAATTTTTCTTAGCTTTTACCTCACCTTTTTTATACTTTGTTCTAGTAGCAACAGGTGCATTTGAAGGAGGCTCCACCACTTTCCCTTCCACATAGTCCAATACTTCATGCTCCTCCAAGGTCAAATCAAGAGTGATCTTCCAGACATGATATTCTGACTTGTCATTGAGCTTATCCTCGGTCTTAAAATATGAAGTAACAACCATGGATACTAGTCCTTGCCAACAAATATATTGGTGATTTGTGTTTTTTATCTTGCTTGGCCTTGTCCTCAACTTGGCTCTAATACCATGTTATTTTTAGATAACAATGGCATGTTCTGTGCTTGCAATAATTACTTCATTGTGCTTTTCTTAGCCCAATGACAATTTCCACTTAGATTTCAATAGAAATCACAAAATCAGATTAACCATTAATTGACACTGACAGTAATTGTAGATACAACATAAACAATAAAACACAAAAGACAAATCAAGACAAGAGAACACATATACTTGGCTAAAGCTAGGGAAAAACCCCCATAGGGGGAAACCCTTAATCAATGCTTCTTATTATCAAATATCAATTGTTCGTTACAGAGAGAAAATCAAATAAAGTACAAAGATGAGAGTCAAAGTCAAAGTGACTTGACTTTTGAAAAGTATCCAAACCAATGTAAATCTGATCAACTTGATGGAGGTCTACAATTCTGAAACATCAACAACAATTAATGTGCCCTAACCATTCATTAGTCAATAGTCAACATAACAATCAAACAACTCCTTTTGGGCTATGTCAAAGTCAAGGATACTCAGTATTCCTTGGTCATCAAACAACAACAAAAATAGTAAAAAAATGCTGGTACAGCCCGGTCAAATGATGCAGCCACCCCGCGGTCAAAACAATCCTCCAAACCTACGATCAAACCCAGTCAGACAACCTAGATTACCTCAATTTTTTTGCCTAGAAATGTGGCCTCACCAGACAAAGATATGCTCAACAAATCGAAGTCAAAATCTACTATGAATGTCAAAGTCAATGTCATTGGTCAATGTTGGTCAAATTTGTAGACATTTCAAATTTTTGGCCACCTGTAATTTCGTCCTCCTCCTTCCTTGCACATGTGAAGAAATTCCTATAATTTTCAGAGCTATCGAACCCAAGAAGAGAAGAGAAAATGTGCATTGATGAGATGCCAAAATGAGGTGACCTTAGGTTATGTTAATTGTGGTTGACCTTGGTGAAGAGACATATCTTTTCATCAAGAGGGCCAACATGAATAGGGGCATACCTGAGCCAACATGAAAAAGAGGCATTTTTAGGAGGACGAAAATTCAAATCTTTCAAATGAAGAGTGATGCCATCAAGTGTGCTTCGAGGGTGAAGAGTGCCATCAAAAGAGGGGTTGCCAAATGAGGGAATTAAGCCCTAGTTTCCAACTTTAATAGATGTCTTTGCAGAATAAGATATATAAAATGAAGAAATTAAAGGAGGAGGACATGGCATTTTTTCTTATGAAAATATCTCAATTAAGAGACCATCTGCAGGGTCTTGGAGAATCAATTTCTGATTCAGAAATGACCATATGTGTATTGAATGCATTAACATTGGAATGGAGTAGCTTTGCAACAAGCATCTACTCTAAGAAAGATTCAACTCCTTTTGATGAGTTATGGGCTCAACACGTTCTAGAAAAACCTAGGATCAAGGTAAAATATGACATTGGATCAGATGAGCAGTCTCAAGCTTTTCTAGCCCAAGTCAAGAAGTTGAAGAAGGGAAAGTTTGGAAATTCCAAGAAGAAATATATGTCCAAGGTTCAATGCTTTAAGTGAAATGAGTTTTAACACTTTAAGAGGGATTTTCCAAGCCAAATAAACAACAAAAGAAAAGAAAAAATCAAAGCTCATATAGTTGATGCAGTGGGGGAACCTGAGAAAAAGCCAAGGAAAGAAGATGTGAAGGATCATTATTATTGATAAAGGCACATTATCTATCAGGTTACTTAAAAATATTAGTCTTTCCTTTAGGAAAGTATGCATTGTTGTTTATATAAAGAGTCTTGATTTTGCATAACATCGTAGAGTGTAGCATGTGATAGAGGTATATGTAGAGTCTACCTAGTTAAGTTGCTTTGTAGAAATCATCTAGTCTTTAAGGATAGATAGATAGACCATTTTTCATATTGTTCATATAGACATGATCTAACATGATGTTAATGGCAATCATCTTTCTTAGGTAAATCATCATGATCCTAGAAGAACCATCCTTTTAAGAGGTTCTTGGAAGAAGCATTTTGACAAGGTTAGTATACTTTCCATATAGTATGGTAATGATACTATTATATGGATGAGAAATTCAATGGGTCAACTTATGGGTTCATTATATAGGTAGATGATGGAATAAGAAGTATAGGATTGCATATTAAGAGTGACTCTTGGATAAGGTTCTCATGTACAAAATCTTGTAACATGCTCAACATATATGATGTTTAAAAGAAGAACTTTTGAATTACTTAAGGATTAATAAAGAATTAAGACTTTCTCTAGATTATATAGAATAATGATTAAATCTCCAGAAGAAAAGTTCTAACTTGGTAATCAAGTTTGATCCTTGGGTACTCTGATGCATGAAGGAAAGTTTCACATGGAGATGGACCATGAGGATGTTGATGCTTGAACGAGAAGGCAATCATGATGAGATAAGTCTAATTTTAATTATTGGTTATCTGGTTAACATATTATTTTTCTACCTGGAAGCATGTTGCAAGAATACATGATGAAAATTGAGGCAAGTTCAATTGTATAAATGGAATGAATGAAAAATGTTGAGGAAAGCTCAATATCTGATACCTGACAATGATAAGTCAAGATATGCTCATCTTGGGATTGAAAGGTAATAGTACAAGAATATAACTTGAGGGTCAGCAAGGGAGATCACTTTCATACAAAATCCATGATCAACTTAAAGTTTGGAAAGGCTCAATATAATGCCTTCATCTATAGTGATAAGATGGAAGTGATAAGTAAGAAAAATGACTTGGATCCTATCACAAAATTGAAGATTGCAGTTGCCTCTATGATAATTGATGTTGAAAATGTGAAAGAAAGAGGGAGTCATGTAGCTATAAAGAACAAATAGTTGATACTCTCATGAAGAAAATATATAAGGCTTGTGGTGTTGACTTCCCAATTTGAAAGGAAGTCAAGAACCTCCTCCAGGTTTGAGAGGGAGCAAAGGAGTCTCCTTGAATAGGAGCAAGGATATATTTTCAAGATAAAAAGAGAATAGGGATGACCTCTCTGGTTGAAAGGGAGTGATGTTGGACATCACATGTGCCTTCTCTTCTTCAAGTAATGAAGAAAATAATGGTGGATGATTGGATAAGCATTTGTGGTTTCCTTGAGGATATAGAATCCAAGAAAGGAAAGGTGTCGATACTCTTTGAGAATAGGCCCAGGTATTATTTGAGGACTCGGGATTACGGATCCAAGATAAGAATAGTCCTAAAAGGACATACCTTGTGAACATTTGGATGGGGTATGTGCTTTGTAGAGTGTTGTAGCAGCTACAACCACCCTCCAAATTTTTTCCTTAGCTTCATTTTGGAGCCTCCCTACCAACCTTTTCACATCAACATATCTTGCTCCGTCAAGTACACAAGATTCATCTAATTTTCTTGCAGAAAGACAACCTGTCCATTAAAGCTTGTTGCATTCCCCTCACAGGTTGTTTCTCCAAACTTGGTCCAGCTACAGGCTGAGCAGTTCCCTCCAGAAATTGCACAATTCTGTTTGGCAGCCTGCTGGGCTCCAGAATTGCGCAAATCTGCCAGTCAAGCTTCATCCAGAAAATTGCACAATTCCTCCCAGCAGGTTTGCTCAGCCCAGGAATTGGGCAATCCTAGGCAGCAGTCAGCTACTATGCCTATAAATTGCACAAATCTCTTGGGTAGCCAGCCCAGATCCCTCCTAGAAATGCACATTTTTCCAAGCAGTTGAGTAGACTGTTGCATGTGCAGTTGAGTTGACCGGTTCCACCTGGGACCAAGAAAACTTGACTTGCACGCATGGGCTTCTTTTTCCTGGAATAGAAAAAGCAACATGAAAATGGCATCCCTAGATTTTAGGGAGCTTATTTTAGCAGCTGGAGGTTACATGCAAAGATCATTTTTAGAATATTTCCTCCACGAGTCGCTTTTTCCTAGATTTGTGGCATGCGCGTCATGAGCTTCAAAATTATTTATTCGACACTTCAGAGATCATTTCTTCACATTGATCTTGGAGCTCTAACATCCCACAACACATCTAGGACTCTTCGATACATCCAGCTTAGCTATTCACGAGTAGTCAGTCAGCCTCCTCAGACAGCCCAGACTACCTTTTTCACAGTTTTGGCAGCCAGTCAGCCAGCATCCCAGAAGAAATTACGCAATCCTTGCCAATCAATCCCCACGTATGTTGCATGTCTTTCCTCAGGTTTGCTTTGGTTTTTGCTGACAGATTTCTTTCCATGCATGTCACTTTGTCTCCAGATCTAGCAGGTGTTCGTTCGCCACTTTGCAGTTCAGGATTAATGGCCTCCAAGAGAGCAAGATCAAATGACACTGACGAAAGTGCAACTAGAGCAACAGTTGAGCGAGTGTTCGCAAGTCTACCGATCTATGAAGATACCAAGTTGATTCTAGACAAGGACATCAAGCTGAAATGGCAAGAGGTCAATGATGCATTTGTAGGCACATTTGGGGAAGACCTCGAAGACCACTAGGTGTATGTGAACATCCACAAGTCTGGCTTGTACCGGATTGCATGTAGGTACCCATGTTCCCATGCATGGACATGATACATTGGATCGTCTCACACACTGATCCCGAGATGATGAAATTGAGCAGTGTCAGTGGGACGAAGATCTCTACCTTCAGGGCACATGATTATGATGATATGTATCATATGTCGGAGCCCGTGACCATCATGGAGACTCTCTTCAGCTTACCTAGCAACAATGCCAACTCCAGAGACATTTTGAAGAACTGAGTGAAGGAGCCAGCTAAATTCAGGATGACCCCCAACCAGGTCTACAAGATGAAGATATTACGGAAGGTGCCTCAATACTTGGTCATTTTTTCATGTCGATTGTATGGCCAAGAAAGCACAAAAACCTTCCCATAAAGTTGGGTGATCGTGCTGGAGAAATTGGCCAGAGAGGGAAAAGCATATAATTGGTCCAGCATGTTGGCTCATCAGCTGAAGGAATAAGTAGCCAAGGCTCGACAGCCACCCAAAGGTATGCAGGAAGAGATCTACATGTCTGCCTACATCTTGGATGCAATCTGTGCCTGACAGGAGTTCCTGGGCTTGAAGTGGGAATGGGAACTAGCGGAGATTTCTATGGACACTTATTGTAAGATGTTGTCCGAATGCAGCTTTAGAGGATTTATCACATGACTATCCGATCATTTTTTCACCCCGGTTTACAAGATGATATTCGAATAGGATCCACCCTGCATGTCAAAGGCAACAATGGAGGCACTGATAGACATAGTTGATTGGTATGCCTCACCGTCCAACACCTTCATACGGATGTACAATGCAGAGAAGCCTCCACATGTTCTAATAAACTTTTCCTTGGACATAATCGTCATGCAAGAAGAAGCATATCACATCTTGGTAGGATTGACAGCGAGGCTACACTGGAAGAAGAAGGCACCTTGGCCCGCTCTTCCGCTGCGCATTGGGTTATACGAGATTCAGAGTTTCAAGCATGCAGATGTCGAAGCATAGTAGATGAAGAAGTATCCATTCGACCTCCGAAGTTACAATCTGTATGACCCACATTGTCTTGTGAAAGATCATTGTGCGAGAGTACATTTCAATTGGATCCACGTGGCATGTCATTGGGCAGAGGAGGACCCATGGAGATATTGTTACAACTCCTCCAGACTCAATGAACTGGTTAGCTTTGCTGTGGAATGGTTAGCGAAGAAATGTGAAGCATCATCCCAGAGAGCACTAGAAGTAGTAGCAGCAGTAGAGGTGAACATACCAGTGCACGACAAGGGCAAGAGCAAGATTTTCCATCGCATGAAGGAAGAGAAACGCTGCAAGTTTCGAGAAGATCCACTTGTGGATAAAGCAGCTATAGATATAGAGGCAAAGAGGCAACAATGCGACAAGCAAAATGTGCAAAGGCAGAGAGAGAAACAGAGAATGGAGGAAACAGAGAAGGAGTTGCATGAGTTGAAGGAGAAACTCCAAAAGGAACAAGAGCTACACAAACAAGAGAGGGAAGCGTAGCAAGAACATGTACACTCAGGGGGTGCAACTTGTGCGGATGGATGAAACAACGCCCGTACAGGTAGTGGACTCATCAGAACAGCTGGCATCATCTAAACAGGGGGAGCCATCGTAGGAGCAGGACTTTGCTTAGGAGATAGAGCGAGCAGTTGAACAAATGGATATGGATATGGAGTAGCAAGAATTAGAGCAAGACATCGACCTCATGCCTCACCACCAAGAGGTCGACCCACCAACTTCACTGCGTCCAGAAGATGAGAAAGTCTTAAGCGACACAGGAGACACTGAGATCCTTAGAGATCTGTCAGAAGGAGAGATGCATAACATCTCATTCGACGAGTCCCAGCATAGAGTTGTGCAATCTCGTAGAGTGTCGACTCCGGAAGATCATACATCTCCTGCACAATATGAGGAGCGAGTGATCTTGTCTGATGTGCACAAACATCTAGCAGCATTGGCCGATGCTACCAGAGCGTATGTAGAAGCCACTAGCTCGAGTGTTTACTTTCTGATGGCTGAGAATGAGCGAATGGCAAAGGAACTATAGACGACCAAGTAGGGAGGAGAATTTGTTACAGCATCCACCCGAGCAGAATTGAAGAAGGAAATACTAGATGAAGTGTTGTCCCTTGACACAGTCATGCATGCATTGTATTACAAGTTTGGTACTGTGCATAAGGCAGTCGCCCATCTCAACGGATGGCACCAACATATGCTAGAAGAGCACGTATCTTGTCGAACATGCATGCTGATGTGGATTACATGCAAACATGGATGATGAGATACAAGGGAGCCCTACTTCACTTGCCTAAGATGATGAAGCCTAGATCAGTTGAGTTGAAGGCACACATCCGGAGTTAGATCCGGAACTATGGAGAGCTTTCGCAGCTCTTCACTAATCTACAGGTTTCCCATGCACGTGTATTCAAGAGTATGGATGTTTTGGTGTGCGCACATGCGATCCCATCTATTGGGACTCTCACCCAGGTGAAGACAAAGACAATGATGCGCATGCTTTTAGATGAGTTGGACAGAGGAGCCCGAGCAGTGTACTTGGATGCTATGGAGGCAAGAGTCAGGTTCCAGAAAGATGTCACCTTGGAGTACACGGACACCATCACAGACTACCGATCTTGGCATCAGTTCACTACTATCAATCATCGCGAGGATGTCGAAGAGATGGACTTCCCACGTTTTTCCAAGTCACAGTGATGTCTTGCATGGCTTGCTCAAGCCATTTTTCTCACATGGGTACATGTGCATTGTAATGTAACGTCTTGTCAAGTGTAAGTTCAAGTGTCGAGAGTTGGATGTAATAGTCATAGAGTAGATGAAGAGTCATGAGGGTAGATGAACTGTCATAAAGGGAATGTCAAGGGTCACGCCACCCTTTGCTATAAATAGTCCCTTATAACTCATTGTAAAGGCTTTTGGTCATCCAATATTCGATAGGAGTTTCTTAGAGAAATCTTGGACAGGATTGTAACGCGCCTTGGCTTCTCCACTGCGCAGAGGTAGTATATCTCTTTGAAGGAGTAGGCGGTTGTGGTTGTAATAGTCCACTATTGGAAGTAGTGGTTGGACATGGATGTATTGTATGACTGGAACTTACACTTCTTAATATAACAGAGCCAACATGTTTTCATGCATATGTTGTTATTGTAGTTGGACTATTCTGGTCGCTGTAGCAATGTATGTTATTTAACTTACGCATTTGTGTATGAACTGTTTTGTATGAAATTGTATGAATATTGTTGTAGATTTGTTGTTGGTTTAAACATCACTTTGGATTTCTCGCCATCTTTCTTTCTAGCTAGTGATGCATCTTTTCTCATGTGTTCCCTTCCAAGCTGAGTACTATTACATTTTCTCAAGGGGTGAACTCACCTCACTCCCCGTGTGTTAGAACCTCTCATGCACATTCCTTGACTCGCTGCAGCTGTCACACCCTTTCTACCAACAGGGACATCTTACTTTCCTCTCTATGAAATCACGGTCAAGGAATTACCGTACGACCCACTTTTGGGACTCCTACACCAAACGGTCTAAGGTCTAATTGGGACTTCTTACCGGCGAGATCCCCTGACATGTTGGCGGTCCAACACTGTCAAAATTTCTGGTGCTAGAAGAAGGGCTAGATGACAAGCTATGTCCTCTCGTATTGTTTTGAACCTTTGCATATCTATCATGGAGTCTTGCGCTCTTCTCCCTCTGCGATGTTTTTCACATGTCGAATCTGTTACCATCATGAGGGAGTTTTTCAATCTCTTGTCCACATACATGTATGATGGTGAAGGCAAAGTGGTCTGGCTTGAGTTCTTACATGATTTTATTTCCATGCTTCATGAGGAAGATGGATGTTCTGACAAATAGGCTAGTCTGCTACTTGCATACACACTTCGTGAATCTCCACATCGATGGCTGTGCAGCCTACCGGCTGATGACGTGCACTCACTTGAGAACTTTTGTGATCTCATTGAAGACACTTTCTATCATTTTGATCTAGAACATCTTGACCAAAAACTGTTACAACAACGGAAGGCTCTGCATGAATCACCTATGGATTTTTGGCAGTACTTTCGTGATTTGCAGTTTCAAGCTCCAAAGAGCTAGATGAAATTTTCTATCTTTGGGACCCGATTCGAGTACTATCTTAAGAAATCTTCTTGTCCCAAGAATAAGTTTGAACTCAAGCCTCGCTCAACATTCTTCAATGATGGAGCTACGCAATCATAGACAGATGCGGTCAATGTCACAAGTGATTGTCCTTTGTCCCCTCATCAAACAGCTCCAACACTGGAGAGTGATGTGGGAGATCATGCTCATACATCTGTTCAGCTGTTACATCCTCCCAACATCACTTCGCTTAATTTCATGCAGATTTGGTTGTGAGTCCATCGAGTTGTCATATGCATTTTGTACCACAGCCTCCGTCTTCGTACTCGGCTGTTCCTTCGGATGATACTGTCTTGTGTTCTTCCATTATGGACTCTACACTATTGTGAACGAGTATCAAGCCATTGATGGAGTTGGTGTTTCACAACCAACATGCGCTGTCATTCATGAAGAGTATGACTGGGAGATTGAGCATCAACACTCGATGAAGGATGACTTCCTTCCATTCGAGCCTCCTTCATTATTTCCTAACATCTTTGGTGAACCTACCATCAATGATTTCGCATGTGTATCTTCATCTACAGATGCACCCATTGTTGATCACTCACAGGACACACCGGATGTCAGTCCATTATTTGACAATGGAGAGGATGAGTTATTCATTGAAAATCCACTTGACCTTTCGTCTGCGTTTTTCGGAAACACAGAGGATGAATTTGTTCGCTTCTCATCTACCCCTTTGTTTGACTCATAAGATCATGAGGATGCCAATGAAATCATTGTTTTTTCTGATCATGGCTATCATGATCCATTTACTCCCATATTCGATCATGATCATGATTCTATTGTAGTTGATTTTTCGAAGCCGCCGTTTATGATGATCTAGCTGACAATGAAGTCGAAACCCCCCAGATTGTCAAGGCACTTCAACCCGAGCTGATGGTTATGTCAGGCCCTCGCTGTCCTGAGGTTGGTTTCACTTCTTATCAGGAAATTGTTTAATAAGCTGAGGCTCCTCATCACTCATCTATATGCATTGAAGATCAATCTCACACAGAGATCATGTTTCCTCCACTCGAACTGCATGACCCCATCGCTCATGCATTGGAGGAATATTACATTGCAAGCACACGTGCGCGATGCAAGTTGTCTTTGTTTCTTTCTTTTTCTTGCATGTCACAGCCAAGAGTATGTGTATGCTTCAAAGCTGCACGCAATATGGCACAACACCGTGACAAGTCCATGGACTACATGTCATGTACTTGCACTCACTTATGTCCCGTGGACACTTCGAAACATGAAGTGTGTTTGTCTTCATTGTTATATCTTTCTTGTCTGCTGGTTCACACAACCAGCTTACTCACGGACCAAGCCTTCATGAACATAGGTCAACCAATGCACTAGTGGCTGCATTGGAAATATCACTTCACATGATCGGGCCCATGCACCGTTAGCTTAGGAGTAGGAGTAGTGTTTTCTTTCAGTTTGTTTGCTTGCATGATTGCTTGCTTTTATTGTTTTTTTGCCTACTTGTTTGCTTACTTTTCTTTCGCATTTGCTTCTACTTCTGATTTTCTTTGTTGTCCATTTGCTTGTTTTGTTCATAGGTTAGTTTCACATGAAACCATGTATGACTCTTGAAACCATGTAGCTATCGTTACTTGGTTATCTATCATCTTGCCTCTGTATGAAGAACTTGTTACTTTTAGTCCATAATACGTCGATGGAAAATACATACTGTTCAAAGTGAACCTTGGTGAAAACACAAATCTTGCGCGCTAACTAGTGTCACCTACTCTAGTCAGTTGTTTTGGGTTAACCCTTGTCATCTCAGTCAAGTAGAGTAAGGTGAGGGGGAAAACCTTAACAGGCACGTCATAGGTTTATAATAAACTACTTCTATGAAGGAACAACCTCTTCTGCTCTCAATAAGTTGGGATCCCTCTTCCGCCTCTGAAATGAATAAGTGCTATGCACAGTTATGAAAAAATGAAAAGTGAAAATGAAAAAAATGAAAAATGAATAAGGTGAAAGAAGAGAAAGGATTCCTGCACAGAGAGGTGATGCAAGTAACTCCGTTGGGGTACTGACTAGGTTCACTGGCAGTAGAGCGATGCTTGTGTTCTTGTGTACTCCGTTGGGGTATTGTCCAGGCCTGCTGGTAGCAGAGCAACACTAGAGATGGAACTAAGACTCTGATGACTATACTGCTTGTGCACCAATATACCCCTCAACCCCAATCAAAAAAACTGTGTTTCCTTGGCTTGGAATGTGTGTCAATCGACTAAGAGCTTGGCAGATGCTACATCTTACAATTAGGCTAGTGTGAACGAAGATGAACTGAGAACTGAACAATACTTTCGGAGGTGTTAGACTTACTTTTCATGAACGAGGTCCATCAGAGAGCTGGAGTTCTACCAACGTGTCACCAAGTGTTGTAGCGGCTACAACCACCCTCTAAAATTTTGCCTTAGCTTCATTTTGGAGCCTCCCTACCTGTTGGCTTGTAGGGGCTTGACCCAGGTTCGGAGATGATTTAGCCAAATAAATCCCAGTACTACTGGGCCTTTCAACAACAGCCCGCGGAATGCGGACTGAGGTCTCACCCGAAGTAGTATGGGAGGGTGATAGAACTAGGTTTCCGCACCCTAGGGATGTCTGATGATTTTCGGTGGTTTGCGGTTTGACCTTGCGCGCACGTCGCTACGTGCACCTATCAGTACTTCACAGCCTGCGATGCTGCCTTCGCGCGACCCTACTTGGGGCTTGATCCGTGTTATCACCCGATATTAGTTGATCACTTAGCTTATCTGTACGTGTTTAGTTATACTTAACAGTGCTCATCATTCATATAAGTGCGCACGATAAATAAAACAATACAATTGCAAAAAATATCAACCATATAATAACTCAAAACGGATACACAATATTTGGAATCAAACTTCTCTTTATTATCTCTTTCCTTGGTTATAGACCCGACTCTACCCTGCGCACTCAGCTGCAGGGGTCCACGCACTCAGCTGCAGAGCCTCTTCCTACTACTACGACCCAAAAACACTTAGACTTTCTCTCTACGCTTGCTATCTTCTAGATTCCATTCCTTCGCTACTTTACAACTTAGAGCCTCGCTCTATTTATACAATCCCATGGTCCGTGGACCATGGGTAGGCCAACACTAACTTCAAATCTTAGGGCGGACAACCCTATGACTCTAACATACAATTTGCGCTTCGTGCCAGCAATTTGCGGAGTCTTTACAACAATAGTACTCAAAGCTTGGGCTTTGAGCCCAAAAAAATGCTGTGGGGGGATTCCATGCCCAACAGGCCCCCAACACAAACATTGTGACTCGCCCTCAAGCCACTGTATTGGCACGACGATCTTGGTGTGGAGTCCCTCCAAATGTTCTTGTATGGCGCTGATGTCTGCTGCGCACTGAGCTGCTACTTGCTAGACCTGCCGCATTTGTTCCTCCATGTCTGAATTATGTCCTTACATCTGTACCGGCATCCATTACGTATGTTTATAGTCCTGTGCCCCTGTCCGACTCCTCGGGTCGCGAAGACTGTGCTTTGGCCAGTTAGTCAAGTAGCCGGCCCATTCGTGTAGGGCTTCATGTGGCTGCCGTTTACTTTGCCTCGAAAGGGTTCTCCATTTAGTTTGATTAGTTGGATTGCACCTCTATTTATGACCTCGTTAACCATGTATGGTCCTAGCCCCAGTGAATTCTGAATTTTCCCGGAAATTTTTCAAACTTACTGTCATACACCAGCATTAAGTTGTTTACCTTGAAGGTGCGAAACTTGATATGGCAGTCGTGCCAGGCTTTTTCACGCTGCTTTTTTACCTGTTGATGAAATCTAGCCAAAAACAGTTCTTCCTCGAGCTTCTACTTGCATTAGCCTTTCCTCCAGAGCTTCATGGTCCATCATCCCTGTGAGTGCTGCTATTCGCAGACTAGGTACGATATATTCCATCGGCATGAAAACTTCCACACCATAAACTAACTGGAAAGGTGTTTGTCCCATCAGATTCTTGCACGTTGTCCTGTAAGCCCATAGCACGGCATGTATGCGCAGGTCCCAATCGTTTCGCTGCACGTTGCACACTTTGGTTAGCGCAGTCTCCAGTATTTTGTTGAATGCCTCTACTGTCTCATTAGCTTGTGGGTGGTACGGTGTACTTTTCTGATGATACACCTAGAAATCTTCTGTGAGCGCGTTGATGGTTTCGTTCAAGAAATGTGTTCCATGATCACTCATTAAGATTTTTGGACAGCCAAATCGGGTCAACACGTTTTCGAACAAAACTTTGCAACCGTAGTGGCCATGCAGTCTTTGACACCAATCGTGTCAGGTACTTCGTCGCGGTGATGATGTAGCATGCGCCTGTCTTTCCCTGAGGTTTAATCAGTCCCACAAAATCGATTGCCCATTTTTCAAACGGTTGCAGTGTCATTTGTGGATTTAATGACATCTCGTCCCTCCGCGATGATTTTCCAGTCCTTTGACAGATATCGTAGGCCTTACAGTGCGCTTTCGAATCTTGGTGCAGGGATGGCCACCATAACCCTGCACAAAGAATCTTCTGTGTGGTCATGCATCCTGCATAGTGTCCTCCTGCAGCACCCCCATGTGCTTCTGCGAGGATCTGGCTTCGTTTGAATTTAGGTACGTATCTTCACAATATCTCATCATTTCCCATTTTGTATAGGTGCCCTGTGATGACAGAAAAATCCACCTCGCACACCACCAATTCCTTCTTCTGTTGGATAGAGTATTCCTTCGTCGCAATCCCTATTGTCAGAAAATGGATTATATCTTCGAAGTGCCCATCCACGACACGCACCGCAAAGAGCTGTGCATCAGGTAGGCCCTCCTTCAAATTAGTGGGTTCCTCGCCCGTCTCAATTCGCGACAAGTGATCTGGTCCTGCGTTCAGGCATCCAGGTTTGACTATGACCTAAAAATCATATTCCTTGAAAAAATAAGAGCCACCTGCATATGCGCCCCCCTAACACAGGCTTATTGACTAGGTATTTCAGTGCGGAATGGCCGATTTACAACTTGAAATGTCCTTCGAGTAAATAGTGTCGGTATTTTTGGAGTGTGTACACCATCGCTAAACCCTCGCTCTCGGTGGTGGAATAGTTCTTTTCGTCTTTAGACAATCTCTGACTTGCAAACGCGATCGGGTGATCCACGCTTTCTGTGCCCTCCTGCGTGAGTACTACTCCTAGCGCAATACACGAAGCATCAACATGTACATGAAACTCCACATCCCATTTTGGGAAGACCAGGATTGGAGCGGAGGCCAGTTTCCCCTTTAGGACATCCAAACTCTTCATGCAATCGTCATTCCAACAATATGTAACATCCTTTTTCAATAGCTTTTCCATCAGCGTTGTTATTTGGGCATAACTTTTGATGAACTTCCTATAGTATCCGATGTGTCCTAAGATAGCACGTAGTTGTTTAACAATTCGTGGTGCTTCCAAATTTAAAATAATGACAATGTTCGTAGGGTCCACCATCAGTCCTTGCTTGCAGACCACATGTTCCAGCAGGTTTCCAAAGGGAATGAGGAATGTGCACTTCTTAAGGTCAGTGCAATCTGTTGTCAGCGACAAGTATCCAGCATCAAGCGTAAGATTGCTACATGGTGCTTAACTAATCCAAAGACAGTCCAATCATCTAGATAGACCTCCAAGAACTTGTCGATGTATTCTTTGAACGCAGCCACAATGATGCACGAGAAGATAGCTGGGGCATTCTTCAGTCCGAACGGCATAACGGTTTATTGAAAGCAACCCCATTCTGTTGCGAAGGTCATTTTGCTCCTGTCTTCTGGCGCGATCTTGATCTGATGGTACCTTGAGAACCCATCCGTGAATGAGTATGCTTCCTGACTGCCAACATCCTCTAGTACTTCATCTGTGAACAGTGTCGGGAATGGATCGTGTACACAAGCATTGTTCAACTTCTTGAGGTCCACGCATATTCTTATTTCACCCTTCTGCTTTTTCTCCTGTACTACCATAGGACTCACCCAGTCGGATTATTCCATTGGCTCAATAATTTTGGCTGCGAGCATTTTGTCTAATTCTTCGCGGACCTTTTAGTTATATTTCGGATTCAAGCAGTAAGGCCGCTTCTTAATCGGCTTCGCGTCGGGTTTTAGAGTGATCTTCATCATCCCTAAATCACCAACGATCCCTTTTAAGTCTGTAATTTTGGTCAGGAACAAGTCTTGATATTCGCGGAGTAACTCAACGACCTTATCCACCATGGCATCATCCCAATAGTCCCTAAGCGTTGCGTACTTCGGCTCCACCTCCGTTCCAATGTTTACCTGCTTCGTTTTTAGTGGTGCGGTGATGTCAGGATCCTCAATCGATGGTCCTCGAACCTCGCGACAGCCTTCCATTTCTGGAATGTTAATATTTTGTGGGTCCTCATCATCCTCCTCAACATTTACATTGTAACACTCCAGCGTGCAGCTCAACTGTGTCGCCCATTCTGGCTGAAGTACCTCCATTGGTTCCTGGGGTATTTTGAAGATAGCTGCTTTTATTGCCTGTAGCACATCGTCAACAGTATCCCACCAACGATCTTCAAACGTGAAAGTTAACAGAAATCCCTCACGCAAGATATCCCATTCGCTCGTACCATGGCGGAGCTCCATCTTAGTATACCAATTCATGGGTATGACATCCAGGGTATGATAGAACAAATGTACCCATTTAGGCTGTGGCTCTTCCCCATAGACCTTGGTCCATTTCGCGAGGTGTGTGCGTGGATCATCCCATTTGTCATATTTGTCTACTAACCATATCTGTGGTTTCCCAAATCGTAGGCGCATCATCCTTCTACATCCGTGCCCGTCCTCAAAAATTCTATGATGTGTACCCCACCACCTTGTGGGTGTCGCACGCAGCGCCCATTTTAGAGCATCGAACCGCTACTATTCTGGCACTGCGCTTTCAAATTTTTTCAGAAATTCATCCACCGTTGTCAACCCGTCATACATAGGCAGATCCCTTACCTCTGTTTTCACGCAACGCAATGATCTTACCATCATGTTGCAATTGAGTGTGGTTACCTCGTGTAACCGGTTCTGCCATCGTTCTATTTCCTCATCCAAATTTGATGTGCAGGAGCTTTCGCACTCCCACGAAATTCGACCATCCATTGTAGGATTCACCCAATCCTATTCCCGAGCAGTTATTTTGTAGATATAGTCTAGCTCATCATCGCTCTCATTTTCGTGCACGTTTCTGTGTAGCGCGCTCCTTCCGCAGGGTCTAAAGGCACCACTATGTGTAGTGAATTTTTCTCAAAAATCATTTTGTGCTTCTTCAGATTTATTACTCCGTTCATATTGGTGGCCCAGTCTATTCCTAGTAGTGTAGGATAGGGACTACTGTTATCAAAAATCTCTATCACTTCAAAATCCGCTAGCGCTCTTGCACCTTCAATATCCACTGTTACTCCTTGCAATCTTCCCCTGGGTAAGATCTTCTGCTAGTTCGACATTCGTAATTGGATAGGAGACCATTGTAGTGTGGGTCTGCCCATGCGTTCCCATGTTTGTTTCGGCAGTACATTTGCGTCCGATCCTAGATCCAGAATTACCTGATCCATTTCATACTCTCCAATTTGCGCAGTCAATCTCATTTCCCTTCCTGTGCGCAATGCATGCTTTCCAAGTTTCCGGACCACGCGCAGTTCTCCTGACGCACCTAGTGATAAGTTCCTGTAGTCCTTTTACAGCCTTGCTATCACGTAGCAGTTTCATGCATGTCTCCAGAAAGGTAGTGAGCATTGAAGGATCCATGTCTGGATCTAGTTGATCTTTACTACCTGAAGTGGATGCCTCTAGGAGGCTCTTATTAACTTCCATGAATGTCTCCTTCGTGCGCTCCAAATCAAATTCAGGTTCCTTTGTAGGAGCCTTGCAAACCCACACACTTTATTCTAACTGCTTACCTTTGTCATCTCCTGTCGTGATACCACTTCATACACTATGTTTACATTTAGGTCCTCTTCGCGCAACTCAGACCTCATCATTTGCAAATTCTGAGTCGAGGGAGGCTGGAGTACCCCTTTTTTTTGTAGCCTCGCTATCAATGTAGGGTATTATTTTGCCTCATGATCAAACTGAGTAAGGTACAAACATGGCGTTCTCGTCGGATTCGTACAATCATGGGCATATTGTCCTGGCCCTCTGCAATTGTAACAAATTAGTTGTCTGCGACCCCTTCCTGGTCCCATTCCACCTCGACCTCGTTCGTGCCCTTGAAATCTAGCACGCGCCATTCCTGAATTTGGATCAAGGGCTCGCGTTTTGGTCTGTACCCTGTAGGCAACAGTTCGATCCATCATGAGTTTGTAGCTTCTACAGGTGCGTTCATCATGGCCTACCAACCTGCAGAAATTACAAAACAATTGCTGGGATGTCTGCGTATACTTCTGCAATAGATGACAATTATCCGTAGTGTGTTTTCCTCCTATCTGAAAAATTGCGCACAATATTGCAGGCACCACGCTCGGTCCTTCTTGTGCCTCCAGTCTTAGTGGCATCAGCCCTCCTCTCGCCAAGTAATTCGTGAAGACTGGACAATGCTCCTTGTCATGCCCCTAGATTTTTCATTTTATGCACCATACCTCCTCGCATGCTTCTGGATGAGGTGTACTATCATGTTTCAAACTCTGCATTTCCAGACACAAATTTTGCAATTGCCTGTGGATTTGTTGGACTCCCAGACCAGGATCTTGTATAGGGGTCTCATGCAATCTCATTGCCATCTCCGAAGCTTCAGCTTGGGTGGAAAGCTTTTGTTGTGACAGCGCCGTCCATAAATGCGGTGTTAATGACGCTACAAACCATGCGCGGTGATATCCATCCATCAAAGTCATGTTGGATTTGTGAATCATACTCTTCAGTCTCTGGTCTAGATCCCAGCGGGTCTTGCCCAAGAGCATCACGATCTCCTTAAACCCGATAATTGATTGTGTCTTCGACTTTGGCCTGCTAAATTCCCTATTCAGTGCGGCCTAGATTTCTACGATTCCTACATTTGGATGGTCATTAGAATGCTTAATGTACCATGTTAATGCACAATCCTGCAATTCGCTTACCAGTGTAGCCTTCTTTATATTGTCATCTATGACTCCTTGTGCTTCCCATACCGCCCTTACCATGAACTAGAATTGGTCCGGATCTTCACTACCTACTCCTCTGAATACCAATAGTTTGATCGCTCTCGCCATACTGAACTATGGTGGTGATGGAGGTGGTGTGGGTGGAGATGGAGGTGAAGATGGTGAGGCAGGTGGCGGTGTAGGTGGAGGTGGTAAGCGCGGAATTCACTGCCTTATCAGACTGACCACGCTTCTCGTAGAAACTTTCGTGAGCTCTTCCTCGCTTTCCCATGAGGGTGAAATTAAGGGAATAGTTTCTAATTCTTCACTACTTTTGTTTTTGTAGATCTTCTCACTTCATGTAGTCCTAAACATTAATTTATTCACATAACCCTCTTTTCACACAATAGCATCTTAATCCAAGTGTTCGAAGATTTAATATACTTACGATGTAGCTAATGGTCATATCTACCACGAACTCAATGATAAATCCTCCTATAATTCGATCGAGACAATGGTCCATAGCTCACACGATCTTATCTTCTCATGCTTCTAGTCTGCGCACTAATTCTGGAGTCCACACGATTGGTTTGTCGAGCCTACACCTTCCCTGACTGTCTTCTAGCTTCGCGATCCACTCATACAGCTCAGAAGGAAAGGATGCAAAGAAAATTTTGTGGATTTCCGTATATAAGTAGCGCTCCAACCACTGTTCCTTAGATACTCGCGGATTCTTGTTTTCCTGCGCTACAAACTCGTGAATCTTCTTGTCCAACCACCCTTCAATTTCTTTCTTTGTTGGATTCCAGTGACACGACATCAGACATCCCTTATGCAGATCCCGATCCCGACAATAGAACCATTTTTTGGCTTGTAGGGGCTTGACCCAGGTTCGGAGATGATTTAGCCAAGTAAATCCCGGTACTACTGGCCCTTTCGGCAACAACCCGTGGAGCGCGGACTGAGGTCTCACCCGAAGTAGTATGGGAGGGTGCTAGAACCAGGTTTCCGCACCCTAGGGATATTTGATGATTTTTGGTGGTTCACGGTTTGACCCTGCACACATGTCGCTACACACCTATCAGTACCTCGCAGCCTGCGATGTTGCCTTTGCGCAGCCCTACTCGGGGCTCGATCCGCATTATCACTTGATATTAGTTTATCACTTAGCTTATCTGTACGTGTTTAGTTATACTTAACAATGTTCATCATTCATATAAGTGCGCACGATAAATAAAATAATACAATTTCTAAAGATATCAACCATATAATAACTCAAAACAAATACACAAGATTTGGAATCAAACTTCTCTTTATTATCGCTTTCCCTGGTTACAGACCCGACTCCACCCTACGCACTTAGCTGCAGGGGTCTGCGCACTCAGCTGCGGACTCTACTAGGCCTCTACGTACTCAGCTGTAGAGCCTCTTCCTACTACTATGACCCAAAAGCACTTAGACTTTCTCTCTACGTTTTCTATCTTCTAGACTCCATTCCTTCTCTACTTTACAACTTAGAGCCTCGCTCTATTTATACAATCCCATGGTCCGTGGACCATGGGTAGGCCGACACTACCTTCAAAACTTAGGGCGGACAACCCTATGAATCTAACATACAATTTGTGCTCCATGCCCGAAATTCGTGGAGTCTTTACAACAATAGTAATCAATACTTGGGCTTTGAGCCCCAAAACATGTTGTGGGGGGATTCCATGCCCAACACTACCAACCTTTTCGTAGTAGCATGTCTTGCTTCGTCAAGTACATAAGCTTCATGTGATTTTCTTGTAGAAAGATAGCCTGTCCATCAAAGCTTGTTGCATTCCCCTCACAGGTTATTTCTCCAGACTTGGTCTAGTTGCAGGCTAGGTAGTTCCCTCCAAAAATTGTGCAATTTTGTCTAGCAGCCTACTGGGCTCTAGAATTGTCCAAATATTCCAGTTAAGCTTCATCTAGAAAATTGCGCAATTCCTCCTAGCAGGGTTTCTCAGCCCAGGAATTGCACAATCCTAGGTAGTAGTCAGCTGCTCTGCCCATAAATTGCACAAATCTCCTAGAGAGCCAGCCTAGCTCCCTCCGATAAATGTGCATTTTTTCCAAGCAATTGAGAAAATTGTTGCATGTGCAGTTGAGTTGACCGGTTCCACCCGGGACCAAGAAAACTTGACTTGCATGCATGGGTTGTTTTTTCCCGGAATAGAAAAAGAAACATGCAAAAAGAATCCCTAGATTTTAGGGTGCTATTTTTAGCAGTTGGATGTTACATGCAAAGATCATTTTTAGAATCTTTCCTCCAAGTCTCTCTTTTTCCTAGATTTGTGGCATGTACGTCATGAGCTTCAAGCTTATTTATTCGATGCTTCAAAGCTCATTTCTTCACATCGATCTTGGAGCTCTAACATCCCACAGCACATTCAGGACTCTTCGACACATCTAGCTTAGCTATTCACGAGTAAGTGGTCTTAACTTGTATTTTGTAGCATTATTGTCTCTTTTTGTGTTTTCTCTTGTGTGAGTGTTGCTTTCTTGATTTATTTGAATGCTTTTTTTCGTTTACATGCATACTAGCTTGTACTAGCACCGTTTCAGTTTTTGTTAGCATCTCACCGGGGTGGCATGCATGAAACTATTTTGCACGAATGATCGTTGATTCGACGACCCGCTTCACCCACATGCATGTTGTTCTGTTTTTTGAATCTTTCATTCACTGTTTTCATGCATGATCATTTGCTTCTGCTTACACTTAGTATCGCCATGCATTCACCATCACATTTGCTTTCAGTTTCCCGTTGGCGAGTTTGGGAAGCCTTGTCTCGGACTCTGCCCCACCAAGACAACATTGCACAATCCTGAGAAGGAAGGCTTTGTCTTCCCCTCAGGAAATGTGCATTTCTACCCATGAGCTTTCCTTCAAGCTTGCATTGCGCAATTTTGAGGGACAGTGACTGCTGGCCTAGAAAAATTGCGCAATGCAGTCACTGGGCCTGCAACCATTGCCAGCTGAAATTGCGCATTGAGCAATTACAGTAGCCAGTCAACCAGCCTGGATTGCACATTGTGAAATTCCAGCAGTCAGTCAGCCTCCTCAGACAACCTAGATTTCCTTTTGCATATTTCTGGCAACCAGTCAGCCAGCCTCCCAAAAGAAATTACGCAATACTTTCCAATCAATCCCCAGGTATGTTGCATGTCTTTCCTCAAGTTTGCTTTGGTTTTCGATGATAGATTTCTTGCCATGCATGTTGCTTTGTATCCAAATCTAGCAGGTCTTCATACGCCTTTTTGCAGTTCAGGATCAATGGCCTCCAAGAGAGTAGGATCAAAGGAAACTGATGGAAGTGCTACTGGAGCAGCAGTTGAGCGAGTATCCGCAAGTCTACCGATCTATGAAGATACCAAGCTGATTCTAGAGAAGGACATCAAGCTGAACTGGAAAGACGTCAATGATGCATTTACTAGCACATTTGGGGAAGACCTCGAAGACTGTCGGGTGTATGTGAACATCCACAAGTCCAGCTTGTACCAGATTGCATGCAGGTATCCCGTGTTCCCATGTACAGACATGAACATGGGATCGTCTCGCAGACTGATCTCGAGACGATGACATTGAGCAGTTTCAGCGGGACAGAGATTTCTACCTTCATGGCACAAGATTATGATGAGATGTATCAAATGTAGAAGCTTGTGACCATCATGGAGACTCCCTTCAGCTTACCTAGCAACAATGCCAACTCTAGAGACATTTTGAAGAACAGGGTGAAGGAGCCAGATAAATTCAGGATGACCCCCAACCATGTCTACAAGACAAAGATATTGCGGAAGAAGTATCAATACTTGGTCATTTTTTCATGTCGACTTTATGGCCAAGAAAGCACAGAAACCTTCCCACAAAGTTGGGTGATTGCACTAGACCAACTGGCCAAAAAGGAAAAGCATGTAACTGGTCTAGGATGTTGGCTCATCAGTTGAAGGAACATGTAACCAAGGCTCGAAAACCACCCAAAGGTATGCAAACAGAGATCTACATGTTCTCCTACATCTTGGATGCAATTTGTGGCCAACAGGAGTTCCCGGGCATGGACACCGATGAAGACTATTGTGACCACTTATTGTAAGATGTTGTCCGAATGCGGCTTTAGAGGAGTTATCACACGACTATCCGATCATTTTGTCACCCCGGTTTACAAGATGATATTCTAACAAGATCCACCCTACATGTTGAAGGAAACAATGGAGGCACTGATAGACATAGCTGATTGGTATGCCTCACCATCTGGCACCTTCATATGGATGTATAACATGGAGAACCCTCTGCGTGTTCTACCAAAGTTTTCCTTGGACATACTCTTCATTGAGGAAGTAGCATAACACATCTCAGTAGGATTGACAGCTAGGCTGCACCGGAAGAAGAGGGTACCTTGGCGCGCTCTTCTGCTGCACATTGGGTTATACAGGATCTGGAGTTTCAAGCATGTGAATGTCGAAGGAGAGCAGATGAAGAAGTATCCATTCGACCTCCAAAGTTACAATCTGTATGACCTGCATTGTCTTGTGAAAGATCATTGCGAGAGAGTACAATTCAACTGGATCCACAGGGCATGTCATTGGGCAAAGGAGGACCCATGGAGATATTTTCACAACTCCTCAAGACTTAATGAACTAGTTAGCTTTGCTGTGGAATGGTTAGCGAAGTAATGTGAAGCAGCATTTGGGGGAGCACTAGAAGAAGCAACAGTAGCAGAGGTGAACATACCAGTGCGCGACAAGGGAAAGAGTAAGATTGTTGATCACATGGAGGAAGAGAAAAGATGTAAGTTTCGAGAAGATCCACTTGTAGAGAAAGCAACTATGGCTATAGAGGCAAAAAGGCAACATCATGAAAAGTGAAATGCGCAAAGGCAGAGAGAGAAATGGAGAATGGAGGAAACCGAGAAGGAGTTGGATGAGTTGAAGGAGCAACTCTGGAAGGAACAGGAGTTTCAAAAATAGGAGAGGGAAGGGCATCAAGAATAGGTACACCAAGGGGCACAACTTGTGCAGATGGATGAAACAACACTCGTATAGGTAGTGGACTCATCAAAACAACTGGCATCAGGAAAATAAGGGAGCCATCATAGGAGCAAGACATTGCTCAGGAGATAGAGGGAGCACTTGAACAATGGATTTGGATATGGAGTGGTAGGAATTAGAGCAAGACACCGACCTCATGCCTCGCCACCAAGAGGTCGATCCACCATCTGCACCGCATCTAGAAGACGAGAAAGTCCCAAGCGACTAAGGAGACACTAAGATCCTTGGAGATCGCTGGAAGGAGAGATGAAAAACATCACATTCAACGAGTCTCAGCATAGAGTTTTTCAATCTCGCAGAGCGTCAAATCTGGAAGATCATACATATCTTGCGTAGTATGAGGAATGAGTGATCATGTCTGACGTGTGTAAACATCTAACAACATTAGCCGATGCTACCAGAGAATATGCCGAAGCCACTAGCTCGGGTGTTCACTTTCTGATGGCTGAGAACGAGCGAATGGCGAAGGAGCTACAGACGACCAAGCAGGGAGGAGAATTGGTTACAGCATGCACTTGAGCAGAATTGGAGAAGGCAATACTAGATGTAGTGTTGTCCGTTGACACAGTCATTTGAGCGTTGTATTCCAAGTTTGGTACCGTGCATAAGGCAGTCGCCTATCTCAACAGATGACAACAACAATGTGCTAGAAAAGCACGTATCTTGTCAAACGTGCATGCCGATGTGGATTACATGCAAACATGGATGATGAGATACAAGGGAGCCCTATTTCACTTGCCTAAGATGATGAAGCCTAGAGAGGTCGAGCTAAAGACACGCATTTGAGTCAGATCTGGGACTATGAAGAGCTCCCACAGCTCATCACCAGTCTACAGGCTTCCCATGCATGTGTATTCAAGAGTATGGATGTTGTGGTGCACACATATGTGATCCCATCTATTGGGACTCTCACCCATGCGAAGACAAAGTCACAAGTCTGGCTAGGTCTTGACTCGTACTTTGACGAGTCGATGCACATAGCCACTAGCCCATACTTGCCAATCAGTGCAGACATCATGCACAAGTATGTTGCTGGTCCAGACGTGCTAAAGACAATGATGCACATTCTTTTAGATGAGTTGGACAGAGGAACCCGAGCAGTGTACCTGAATTTTATGGAGGCAAGAGTCAGGTTTGAGAAAGATGTCACCTTGGAGTACACAGACACCATCACAGACTACTGATCTTGGCATCAGTTCGCTACTGTCGATCATCACGAGGATGTCAAAGAGATGGACTTCCCATGGTTGTCCAAGTCATAGTGATGTCTTTCATGTCTTTCTCAAGCCATTTTGTCTCACATGGCTACATGTGCGTTGTAATGTAACGTCTTGTCAAGTGTAAGTTCAAGTGTCGATAGTTGGATGTAACAGTCATAAAGTAGATGAAGAGTCATGAGGTTAGATGAACTGTCACAAAGGGGAATGTCAAGGGTCACCCCACCCTTTGCTATAAATAGTCCCTCATAACTCATTGCAAAGGCTTTTGGTCAGCCAAGCTTTGATAGGAATTTCTTAGAGAAAGCGTGGACAATATTGTAACGCGCCTTGGCTTCTCCATTGCATAGAGCTAGTATATCTCTTTGGAGGAGCAGGTGGTTGTGGCTGTAACGTTCCATTATTGGGACTAGTGGTTGGACATGGATGTATTGTATGACTGGAACTTACATTTCTTAATATAACAGAACCAACACGTTTTCATGCATATTTTGTTATTGTAATTGGAATATTCTAGTTGCTGTACAAATGTATGTTATTTAAGTTACGCATTTGTGTATGAACTATTTTGTATGCAATTGTATGAATCTTGTTGCAGATGTGCTGTTGGTTTAAACATCACTTTGGATTGCTCACTATCTTGCTTTCCAGCTAGTGATGCATATTTTCTCATGTGTTCCCTTCCAAGCTGAGTACTATTATAGGTTTCTAAGGGGTGCACTCACCTCACTCCCTGTGTGTTAGAATCTCTCATGCACCTTCCTTGACTCACCACAGCTGTCACACCCTTGCTACCAACAGGGACATCTTACTTGCCTCTGTGCGAAACCGAGGTCAAGGAAGTACTGTACAACCCATTGCTCGAACTCCTACACCAAACGATCTGAGGTCTAATTGAGACTTCTTACCAGGGAGATACCCTGACATGTTGGCGGGTCCAGCACCATTAACATAGAGGTAGTGCAGTATCACACATAAATCCTCCCACCATAATGCTCTTGAATGAAGTATAGCTTGTCTAGTTAGGCCTCAAAGACAGTGTTGGTCATAATGATGATGCTTATAGTTGTCTTATCAATTTGACCCTTCTTATGAGAACTCTTCTATTTGAGAATGATGTTGTACTGGTTGTACAATTATGAATACCTCATTAGTTAAGAGGGAGTGTTGGAAATGTAACTAGTTTTAGTCTTGATAATTGTTATTGTACTTATTTCAATATGTATCCTATGTAACAAACAAAAGAGGAAAATTTAAAGTTATTATTATTAAAGCGTGAGTTTCATGCTCATTATTGATGTTATTCTAGGTAAAATCATGTTCTTCATGCTTCTAGGGTTTGTTAGGTCCTAGGATTTATTGTCATGAGTCAAAGAAGCCAACATCATGTTTATAAGGCCCTTCTTGGCATCTTGAAGGAAATGTAACTAGCTTCGGACTTCATAAATGTACTTTCGATATTTGTATTTATTCAAGAAAAGAAATCTTATTTTTATAATATATGTCAATGAGTTTCTTGCTCATTGAAATAGGTATAGCACTAGTTAAAGTGCTATAGGTGAGTCAAATAGTCAAAAGGAAATGTTGAAGGCCTTGAGGGCATGTTACACCTTGTATGTGTATGTATTATGGTCAAGATAATACCTCCAAGCAAAGTCTCCTCCAAGCAACAACATCCTAAAAGGAAGAAATCCGAAGCATAAAAGTCAATTTGGCCTCAAGTCATCTAGTCGACCTCAAGTCAGCCTAAAATAAGGAGAAAACACCTATATATAAGGGTCATTACACCACTCCAATAGAACACATTCATATCTCTGAAATTAGTGCAGAAAACGAGGAAGAAAAAGGGTGATCAAGTGACAAGAAAGGGAGCCTCTAGTGCAACGTACAAGGATGAGTCTAGGTCAAAGTTGAAAGGACTTTTTTCTAGGGTAGAAAATAGTCACACGTGCGAGAAATAGAGCCTCTTCCTGCGGTCATTACAACACTATAATCAAATTCACATAAAATCATTGGTCGGGCAATCCAAGCATGTATATAAGGCCCCTCACTCAAGCGTAGAAGGAGCTCTCTCAAGTGAAGAAGGAAGAGGTCTACATCACAAAGAAAGCAACCACATGTGCGAAGGTAAAGAAGTTGTCCCTGCTATCATGTCAACCCTCCCATTACAATCATACAAATTAGTTGATTGGTGAAGAGAAGAAAGGAACCATCATAGGAAAAGAGTATCATCAAAGGTTTCTCCTCTATAGAAAGTGCAACAAGGTTTACTAACAAGTTGAAAGAAGAACAAAGTGCCGAAAGGAGGAGGATGAAGTGTCAGGGAATAAAGTGTGGAAATGAGAAAGGGCTTGAATTTTCTTGGAGGATCTCTTTGTCAGGGGTCTGGGGTTTGGCATTGATAAATAGAAGCTTCAATAAGAGAAATTCACTAAAGGGTTTCCCTCTAAAGAGAAGAGAGGTTTTGTCCCTGGTAGAGAGCCAACATCTTGTGTTCTTGTTCTTATGTTTTGGTAGAAGTTTGATGAAGTACACACATATACATTAATAATAAGAAGAATAATAATAAGCTAATAAGGAAAAGTAAAAATACTCCACAAATTGTTATCACGTAACGAAGAATCATACTACACTACTTTGCCCTAGATTCTTCAACATGGAATCAGAGCTAAGGTGGCACATCAAGGAAAGGGCATCTCAAGAACACTCATCAAGGAAGGACATCTAAAAAGTTGAAGCATCAAGCCAAGAAGTCTCTATCACATCAAGGACAATAATGTATACAATCCATCATTCATCAAGGAATTATACAAAGCTAGAAGAAGAGCCTTACATAAAGGCACCTACAAAGAAGAGCAGATTGAAGCAAGACCTACATCAAGCTACAAGTCATCAAGCAAGTCCACTTGAAGAAGGAAACTTGAAGAACATCAAGATCCTAGGTAGACAAGCCATCAAGTCTTCAAGGGGAAAGAAAATCCACTACATCTCAAAATCTATTAAGTAAGTACATGTCCCCTTCTGAATATACATCAATGTCTTTTTCCAAGGAAAACAATAAATTGGTAGGTACCAATAAATTTATTGCATGGAAGAAGAGGACCGATCTACTTCTCAAGGTGAATGAACTCCTAGATCATGTGAAAGGGAATATCACTATCCCTACTAAGGAACAAACTCAAGCCTTAGCCAAGTACAATAAAGATGAAATAAAAGCTCAACAAATTCTGATAGAATCAATCAAAGACTCTCTCATTCCCTATGTCTCCAAATTTGAGACATTGAAATAAATTTATGACAAGCTAGTAGAGCTATTATTGGTATCCACAACCAGAGAAGTAATATCTCTAAGGAATGAATTATATAATATGAAGATAAAAAGGAAGGAATAGCTCCCTACTTCATGAAAATATTTGAAATGAGAGATCAACTTCAAGAGCTTGGGGAAGTCTTTTTTGATAGAAAAATGACAATTGTGGTACTCAATGCTCTACCTGAGGATTCAGGCAACTTCACATCAAGCATATGTGCCAAGAAGGAAGCAACCAATCTCAGCAAAATGTGGTCTCTATGCAGGACAGAGGAAACCAGACTCAAAGAAAAAGAAGATGTGGGATCAAAGGAGCAAGCATTTGTTAGCATGGCCAATAAAAGCATTAAATTTGGAAAATTTGGTCTACGAAGAACAAACAACAAAGACATGTCCAAAATCCAATGTTTTGGATGTCAAGAATATGGACACTACAAAAGGAATTGTCCTAAGCTTAAGAAGGACAACAACAACAAAAGAAGAGGGAAGAATCTCACATGACTCGAGAGGTGAAAGAAGAAGAAAAGAAGTAAAAGAAGGAAGATGCTTCGGATCTATACTATGGCTAGTTCAAATTCTTTTCTTCTTTCAAGGTTTTGAGTAGGATAGGAGCATGTAGGAATAAAATAAAATTACATGGCTAGAAACATCCTCTAGAATCTAGAAGCATGATATACATAGAGTTCTAGATACTCATGAAGATGTAGCACTTATAATAAGACCAAAATACATGGGTAGAAATATTTTCTAGAATATAGGAGCATGGAAGATATAGCTCAAAATATTCATGTATAAGAAGAATACCTAGTATAGGTGTTGGATAGGTAAATCCCCTCTGCGGACAGAGGCGATCCCACTAGCCTAAAACAGAACTAGCCACAATCGATTCACGCTGCCACGCAAGTTCCTAGTTGCACACTAAAAGTGAATTAAGAAGACCAACCTGGAATCCAACGCTATAGTCGAAGCAGAGTTGGTATTCCCGCTCCCTCGCTCCAGCAGGTCACAATCCTTGCGCTCCTTGATTACGGACACCTGCACATGCAAAGGAAGAAACAGATACAAGCATAAAATCCACCAAGGCACAACTATATTTCAGTCAGAAAGGAAATAAATCAAACATCACTATAATAGACGATGAGATTGGAACTATAATAGCAGTCGTTCATTAATGAATAATAGACAGGAAAAGTTACAACCAAGGTTCTGACGTTGAACCTCTCCTCTGGCTGGGCGAGCAACTATATGTGTCTTGCAATGTACCTCCTCTCCGGCAGCATAACCTCTCTATGCTTCACTATCACTCATGACAAGCATAATCACAACTAGCATTCCTCCAAGAACTCAAAAACTCAACCACTAGCACTAGCTTGTCTAATGCATGAGGACAAATATTTATAGATGGAGAAGGTAGAAAGATTCGATGAACCAGGACACCCATTGTGGATTGGCATTATCTCTGAAAAAGCCACTGTGGATAGATGTCAAGGATAGATGATGACTCTCGACCTCTATCAACTGGATTTTACCCTCAAAAGACTTCGTGATCTGAAAGGAAAAATCATATGGGCGTGCTTTTAGCAAAAATCATTACTAAACTGGGCTGGCGCGGGTGTTGTTCTGTGATAGAGCACCAATGGTCGTGCCCTCTTTTGAGGATCTTAGTGATTGGCGCGGGTAAGATACTGTGGACCTGTGCCAATGGAAAAAGAGTACTTTCCAGGGATAATTTGCAGAAGGTGTCTTCAGGGAACATGAAGTACATACTCAGGGGAACATAATGCAAGTGTTTTTGGGTTATGTCACTGCTCACAGGTCCTGGAATGCGTCCTCCAATGTATGGAAACGGGGCGATAGGGGCGGTGACCAATGGTGACAAATTACTGTGTAACAATAGGACCTCATCCATGATGAAAGAAAAATTGATCATGATTAAGAATCTTAGAAAACCTCCACCATCAAAAGAAAAGGAACATTTGCAAGGCAAGGTTCTTTAAGATCCTATGATGGAATCTTCAAAAGAAGATTCATGAACCTAAGCATGTGTCTCATTGGGAATCCCATTCATGGGATTCAAGAAAGAGGATGATATGCAAGCAAGCTAAGATGAAGCAAGAAGGGCCACACCAAAAGATGATTAGAGGAAAAACAAGATGAGGTATGTATGCATCAAAGTTTAAGTCATGTTATCATTTGTATATTATTGAGTCATGGGAATAGTTCTATAAAATGATCAAGTATGAAAGAATATCTTTCACGAAGAACATGCTTGAAGGTATGTACTACAATGCAATGAAGGTCAGCAAACGAATATGCTCACATAAGTAGTATAAAATTGTTGGCTAAGAAGCAAGAAGAAATGATGACTAGTCCAAGAAGAAATAAATGAAGAAATACTCTCACAAGAATCATAATATGGTTGACCTATATATATAAGAAGAATAAGAGATCAAGCATGTGAAGAACACCATGATCACCGAGTATTACTATCTTACAAGATACTTTGTAGATATCTCTCGAGAGAAGGTAGGACAACTTTGACAAAGGAAGGAAGGACCCTTTGACACCTATGAATCCCTTGGAGTTATGAAAGATGAAGATAACCGATTCTACTCTACAAATATGTCGTGATGAAGAAGCCATCCAACAAAAGAAAAAGAAATGTTGAAGTAATATCAGGCTGAAGTCATGATGGGATACTAGGTCAAAGCTTGTAAACAAGATAGTACAATGAAGCATCCATGAGAAGAATATTCTGAAGCATGGACAAGATGAAAAAGGAGTAGCTAGATGACAAGAAAACTTGATGTATGACATGAAATCCAATTTCCACGAAAGAAGCAATGACATGAAAAACCAGGAAGGAAAGTGATCGATGGATGGTGCCCTACCTAGAAGAAGTTCATATAATGACTTCATGACATCAAAGAAAGGAAGGAGAACAAGTAGCTAAAGGACCCACGAAGAAGAAGTTGTTGATGAATGAAAGAGTCCCTAGTTAAGAGGGAGCTCTGACAGGTCCCTGATCAAGATGGGGTTTTGAATCACGCTTGATTAAAAAGGAGTGAAATTTGTGTTTCTCCATCTCATGGGTCATGCACTAAACTAGGAAGTACATCCATAAGTATAGATGAAGGCTATGAATGGAAATGTAGACACAAGATAGAAACTTCATTCTTGTCTTCACTTGGGAAGAAAGAATGGGAGGATTGGGTAATCATCTGGCATCCGATACTCTTTGAGCATGTGTATGGAATACAAGACAAGATTAGGCAAGAGGAACAATATTCTTTGAGGGTTGGGAACCCAAGATAAAAATAGTCATAGAAGGTCACACTCAAAGAACACCCGGGTGGATATGTACCTTGAGAGACAATGATGAAGGTGTCTGTAATTCATTGGTCTCACCAGGATTATAGCTCATGGTCTCATAGAGAGATGGATTTTTTAGTCAAGGCCTTGCACTACGACAATGCTGATGAATATGATGCTATAACAGATGGATTACAAATCTGGTTTCTCTCATGTGAATTCTTCAAGATTGATAATAGCGAAACACCTTGTAATGTTGTACGAATACCTCCCTAGGTAAGAGGGAGCGTTGAAGGAAATGTAACTATGTTTGGTATTCATAAATGTACTTTTGATATTTGTATTTATTCAAGAAAATAAATATTATTTTAAAAATATATGTCAATGAGTTTCTTGCTCATTGAAATAGGTCTAACACTAGTTAAAGTGCTATAGGTGAGTCAAATAGTCAAAAGGAAATGTTGAAGGCCTTAAGGGCATGTTACACCTTGTATGTATATGTATTATGGTCAAGAGAATACCTCTAAGCAAAGTCACAAGCCTCCTCCAAGCAACAACATCCTAAAAGGAAGAAATCCGAAGCATAAAAGTCAAGTCAGCCTAAAAGAAGGAGCATACACCTATATATAAGGTTCATTACACCACTCCAATACAACGCATTCATATATTTGAAATTAGCACAAAAAACGAGGAAGAAAAAGGGTGATAAAGTGGCAAGAAAGGGAGCCTCCAGTGCAACGTACAAGGAGGAGTCTAGGCCGAAGTTGAAAGGAATGTTTTCTAGGGTAGAAAACAATGACGCGTGCAAAGGTAAATAAGTTGTCCCTGCTGTCATAACAACCATCCCATTACAATCATACAAGTTAGTTGATTGGTGAAGAGAAGAAAGGAACCATTGTAGGAAAAGGGTCTCATCAAAGGTTTCTCCTCTAGAGCAAGTGTAACAAGATTTACTAACAAGTTGAAAGAAGAATGAAGTGCAAGGAGGAGGACGAAGTGCCAGGAAACAAAGTGTTGGAAGAAGGAAGTGTCGGGGAACAAAGTGAAGAAAGGAGGAAGGGCTTGACTTGTGCTTGGAGGATCTCTTTGTCAGGGGTCTCAAGTTTGGCATTGATTAATAAAAGCTTCAATAAGAGAAATTCACTAAAGGGTTTTCCTCTCAAGAAAAGAGAGGTTTTGGCCCTGGAAAAGAGCCAACATCTTGTGTTCTTGTTCTTATGTTTTGGTAGAAGTTTGATGAAGTACACACGTATACATTAATAATAATAATAAGAAGAAGAAGCTAACAAGGAAAAGTAAAAATACTCCACAAATTGTTATCAAGTAACGAAGAATCACACTATAGTACTTTGCCCTAGATTTTTCAACAAAATGTAATTGGGAAAAGAATTATTTTTTAGTCAAGAAATTCCTAGAAAATCCAAAAGTACAAGTCAGCTCTAGAAGCTTCAAGTCGGCCTAAAGGAGGGAATTTGACCCCTTGAAAAGGCTATATAAAGGAGCAGTTCAATTTCATTTGGGACACACACACTCAACAATTTGATCTCACAAGAAGAAGTTCGATCTATAGCTGAGAGAAGCAGAAAAGGAGAGTGAAGGTATCAAAGGAAATAAGAATACAGGAAGCAAGGTTTTTTGTTTTTGTTTTTGGGATTTATTTTTCCCAGACATGAAAAATTCTAGGATTTCTGGTGCTGTAGAAGGAGGCTAAAATTGCAGTTTCTAGTTGCAGTAGGATGAAGTACAGTATCTTGTAACTGGAAGGAAGAATAATATATCTTGACCTCGTTAACCTTGTGAATCGTTTTATTGCTATAGGAAGGTATCAAGAGGAAGATGGATTAGTGTTTCTTTATTAGCTACAAGGTTAGAAATACGGTATCAAAATAGAAGGACGAGTTGCCATGTTGAAGCTGGTAGGTCAAAGTTGCAGTTTGAAGCTAGTTGGTGCAAGAACATGGAAGGACTTGTTGGAAGGGATGACTTGGTACTTGGAGAAGGAAATGGTCTATGATTGGGTCTTTGTATCTCATTTGAAGCAGATTCTATAAGGAAGAAAAGTTTTTTCTAGGTTTACCCCTTGAAGGGGTTTTGCCCTAGCTGGGAGCCTAATATTTATGTCCTCTGTTGTTGCTATTTATGTTCTTTATATTTGTTTGATGAAAAGATCTAAATAAAGAAGATAAGAAGATTTAACTAAGTTCACAAGAAAATATTAAGCTTAAGGAAAATTAGAATTAATAAGTTGCCACTTTTAATTTTCCAACATGGACCACTAAAGAATATTCAAAAAATATAATTCTCGGAATTCCCTCATTCAACATAACTACCCGGACCAAAAAGTTCGATTTCCTTGAGAAAATAATTCTTTTTGGCCCAACAAATGTTTGAGTGGGACTTACCACCTTGGAAATGTGACATTTCTCATATTTTTGACTTGATTCCTTTTGGGAAAGGTCCTCAATATTTTTTAATAATTTTTCCACTTGGAGAGAATTTAATTTTCTCTCATTTTAATTTTTTGACAAATTTCTAGCTTAATTATTTTAACATTTTCCATTGGAAAATAAAATAATGACTTAAGAGGGGATTTAAAAAAAATATTCCACCTTAAAAGTGTGTCTATATATAATGTTTAGGAGTTTAGGTGTAAAATAAAGTACTCATACCCCCTAATACTTCTATAGGCAACACTTTTTACATCAAATATTACATAGACAACCCATATAGAAGGGGAAATTTACAATTAAAACATGACCTATAGACTCAACCAAATTTTGCGACACTTGACAAATGATCTAGTATGATAATTTACATACACTCAATAATGCTAGGACTCATCCAGGGCCTTACCATCAAGCCCCACTCTAGCTTTGGGGTATGTGTGAGAGAAAAACGCTGCCAATTATAAGGGTTAGAAAACGCGAAAGGTCAAAAACTCCCTAGAGTGAAACTCTTTGATAAGAATCATAGGATTTCCTAGATGATTTACATGGATTAATAGTCATACTAGAATCATTTTTGCAATAAAGTCCCACAGGGATGCAAAATTTGGGATTACAATGATAATCTGGAAGTTGCATGATGATTATGAATTTGGAATTTTTTATCTGTTTTGCCCTGTACTTTTCATATCGGGGGAGTTGACACATGTGTGATCAACACATCCTAAATCTATTCTTCTACATTCAAAATTCAACTCTTTGAAGGAGCACCCCTCAACTAACAGGTTTCTTGGGGGAATTTAAGATTCAAACATAATTATTATTAAGTTACAAGAGCACTCACCCTTAGAGAGAATCTGATGCTCAATATCAAGATATAATGCATGGTCAAAGCATGTATTTTTTAGGAATATTAGCATCAAGGGGTTGTTATAGAAAATGTTACCCATTGGATTGCATACATATCTAGGAGATCCACTCTTTAAGGCTTGTGTTAGAATTATTTAAAGAATGATCAAGCTCTCATGAAGGCATGTAGCATTTATGCATTGTTTAAGGAGAGTTTAATGGACCGTTGGCCACCTTTTACATATTTATCAAAACACACATCTCAATAATAGAAGAGTTATCCACATCCATAGGGGGTTAATGAGCCTTTACCATGCCTTGCACAATTATTAAAGGCACACTGATTTTAGGAAGTTTTCTATGCAATTTGAAGTGCATTTTTGGAGTGTTATCATGAAAGGATGATACATGGTAGGTTTTCACTTTCCTAAAAGTTAAGAAGACCCTAAATTGTAGAGAATTACCAGTTACTTAGAATTTATCATTATTTTAGTGGGATTGGTTAGTTGGTTGAGGAGCTCCCTAAGGTGAAGAAAAATAAATGTCATAACAAATCTCCTTGGTTTTAGGATATTCTGACACATAGGAAATAGTTAAGTATAACTTGGTTTAGTGTAGAGTTAGGTAAAGTGTGTTTCTTTACTATGTACTTTTGTAATTTACACTCTGACGGTCATGATATGTAGTGATCCGACGGTTCATTCTCTCCTCGGTATTACCGACACTTGATTCGTGGCTTAACACCCGATTGATCCATGATCTCTATTTAAAGAGCATGGAGGGTCATTTGTAGGGTGACCGTTCATGAGAGAAGCTTATGTAACTTTTATTTCTTTTACTAATAAATTGCCTGAAGTGGCCGCGTTGGCTCAGGTCATGCACTGTTTCCCTCTTTGAGGGTTTTAACCATGTCAATAATACTAGTGTATTGATCTATGATCTATTTGTGAGCGGTGTCCTTCGGTGTTCTTTCTGAGGAACTTACCCTGTAAATTCCTACATGGTATCAGAGCTATTTGAGGGCCTCATCGGTTGGTGATCCAAATCTGAAGCTAGTACAACTGCATCCGACTGTCGTGTCCTAGATCTACTATTTCTGACCGCTTTCAGGCCGAGAGGACTGCTCTATTGTGTTAGGAGCATCTGTTCCAGTGAGGAACAATATTTATTTGTAGTTTTGGTTTTTAATCTCTCTGTCTATTTCGGTTTATTTAGATATTTGTTTTTTTATTACCGGATCTATACCTTTCATTTTTGCGTATGCTCTTTTCCCTGTGACTCTGTGCGATTTTGGCAAATCAGAAATAAAAATGAAGGATTTTTCTCATGCGTATTCTCTTTCCCGCCATGCCTTAGTGTGATCTCGGAAAATCAGAAACATTGAGGAAAATATCTAGTTTCTGGCAAAAGCTAACTTCAAGCCATAAGGTTTGGGTTTTTTTGTATGTCCGTGTTGAGTTGTGTGGTTTTTTGTTTTGTAGGCAAAAAGAGTCTTTTCAAGTAAGCACACACTCCAAATCTTAAGTGAAAAAAAAAAAAAAAAACATTCCTCTACTAACCTTTTAAACTAAATCACTTGATCCAAAGTTACTTTATGAGAATAGAGGTCTTGAGTTCAAGTCTTTCTTTTCGTTGAGTTATTTTTTCAAAAAGCACATGTAACTTTCCAAAAATTACTAACCTTTTGAACTAGCTCACTTGGTCCAAAGTTACTTTATGAGAATAGAGGTCTTGAGTTCAAGTCTTTCTTCTGTTGAGTTACTTTTTCAAAAAGCACGTGTAACTTATTTTTTAAAGTTACTTTATGTAAAAGTGTTCTCACCCATTATAAAAATTGAATCAGTTATAATTATAAAGTCTCTTTGTCTTTTATTTAAGTTACAATTTAGTCGGTAGCTCATAAAGTATCATAAAGTACCATTGTAAAAGTGACTTTTACTTATTTATAAAAGTGGGTCACATATATATTTTTTTTAAGTGAGCTAATTAAATTAAGTTTGGAAATGGGGGGTACCTTTTTCAAATATAACATTATCATTCACTTCCGCACATTCACACACTTCGTCGACATCTTCAACAACGTTTCTTCAAAAAGCCATAATTTCTTCATCTGGAAGCCATTTTCAGAGCCCTTTTTTTTAATCGGCCTAATTTTTTGAGATATTTCCATCGGAACACTTAGTTTCATCATCTACAACATCAGTCAAAATGGAAAGTCCATGTCAAGTTATTCTTGACAGCACCAACTACTTCCAATGGGGGTCCTACATTGTGGATTTACTTAGAAGTAAAGGTCTTTACTGAATAGCCTCAGGCCAAGAAACTAAACCTAAAGATGAAGATAAGGCAGCCAAATGGAAAAATAGGTAAGATCAAGCACATGGGTTGATAGGGATGTCTATTTATCTAGACCTTAGATTCCATATTGCAGAACTTGATACCCCTAATGAAGCAATGAAACAACTCACTAAAGTTTTTGGAATAAAAAATGAAATTAGAGCCCATCAACTCGAAAATGAGTTGCTTACGTTAGACCCCAATAATGTTTCTTCCATTGAAGATTTTTTGTCCAAGTTCAAGACCCTTATACTTCTCTTGGAAGGTGTTAAGGTTAAGAAAGAAAATGGTAGCCTTATCTATTCCATTCTTACTAAGTTGGGACCAGCCTACTCTGTGTTTGTTTCCACCTTCCATTCTACTAGAGAAACATTTATTTCTCAAGGACAAGACTACAAGTCCCCCTCTTTTGATGCCTTTTGTGATTATTTAATAAGAGAAGAATAAAAACTCTTACATCTTGGTCTTCTTAATCTTAGAAACTCTTATAAGAAAGCCTTAGCCATCTAGCAGCAACCAAATTCAAAGAATCCTAAGAAGCAATATCCCAAAAAGAATGGTCCTAAACAAAACAAGGGTCTTAAGCAATTTCAGTCTCAAAATGGAAAATCAATTCAACAAAATGATAAGGAAAATAAAATCAAAGGAAAGAAGACTGATAGACATTGCAACTTTTGTAATCGAGATGACCACTTCAAATCCAAATGCTTTAAGAAGATGGAAGCCTTGGAAGAAGCAATGAAGAAGCACAACATCCATTTGGAGCACTCTTCAACTTCAACTTCATCTTTAGGAATGGCAATTTCTGCATGTGGTTTTCAAGCATCTCAGTCTAGTTATGCATTAAATGTATCTTCTTCTTCTCATTCACATGAGTGGTTCATTGATTTTGGAGCTTCTTATCACATGGCCAAAAACTAAGCCATGTTTTTTTCTTTAAATGATTGTAACACCAAAATTATATATGTTGGTGATGATAGATCTCTTAGTGTTGTAGGGACTGTGTTCCAACTTTATCCTGAAACCTTCTATCTGTATATCAGATAACTCATTCAGGTGAAGGTAAAATTGTTGAATTCTCACCTCATGATGTTGTAATTAAGGACTTAAGAGATCCTTGAAGGATTTTATCTATTGGTATTGCTGATGATTCTACAAGGTTGTATAAGTTTAACAACTTTGGGTCATCAACTCTTCCCTTGGTATTTGTTGCTCATAATGATGAAGTGAGCAATATTTGGCATGAGCGACTTGGTCACTTAAACTATCACTCCCTTCAAAATCTATGTAAAGAAAATATGGTGACAGATCTTCCTATGGTATCTTGCAGAGATGGTGTTTGTTCCGGATGTGTACTCGCAAAACATCATCCAGATAGTTTTGAAAAACGTGCCTCTTGGCACGTCTCAACCCCTTTACAGCTTGTTCATAGTGATTTACGTGGTCCACTTCCAGTTGTTTCATTCTCTGGCTACAAGTATTTCTTAACTTTCATTGATGATTTCTCCAGACACACTTGGGTATAATTCTTAAAACTCAAAAGTGAAGTATTTAACATGTTCTTGGCCTTTAAGGCCTTTGTTGAGAAACAATCTGGACATCAAATTCTTAAGCTAAGATCTGATAATGGTGGAGAATATGTTAACAACAAATTCATCAAGTTTTGCACTAAGCATGGAATTCAAATGCAACATACTGTTCCATATACTCCACAACAAAATGGTGTAGCTGAAAGGAAGAATCACACCTTAAAGGAAATAGCTAATTGTTTGCTTCAATCTAAAGGACTTAGTCTTAATTTTTGGGTAGAAGTAATTAACTGTGAAAATTACATAGTAAATCACACTCCTACTATGGTTTTAAAGAATATCACTCCAAAAGAGGCATGGAGCTCAATTAGACTAGATGTAAGTCACTTTCGTGTTTTTGGAAGTGAAGCATGGGCCCATATTCCTAATGAGAAACATAAAGCCTTAGAACCTAAGAGTGAAAAATGTATTTTTGTTGGATATTTTGAAGATGTCAAAGGATATATACTTATTCCACTTAATTCCAAAAATGTTATCATTAGAAGTGATGTAAAGTTTGCTGAAAATATATCGGCCTACGAGCCTAGTTTAGCAGATGTGACACCTCTCTCTATCCCTTCTACTTCTGAAAATATTTCTTCTTCAGATGATGACAACAAGGATGACAATCCTCCCCCACCTTCTTAGGATCCTCTTCTGCTCTCAGCCTCCAAAATGGGCCTGTGCTACTCAGGATGCGACAGGTGCTCTTGCAGGCGATCCTAAAGATCAACGACGTACACGTTCTAAGTTCGCAAGAGCCTCTTCTTTACTGGCTCAAGCTTCAATGAATTGTGATCATGACACCTTTGCAGAAGCTTCAGGAAATCCAGATTGGGACACAACTATGAATGAATAATATCATTCATTATTGGCAAATGATACATGGGATCTTGTTCCTCTTCCAAAGGGATGAAGACTTGTTAGATGCAAATGGATTTATAGAACCAAGTTTGGACCAGATGGAAAAGTTGATAAACATAAAGCTCGTATTGTTGCTAAGGGTTTTTCACAAGTTGAAGGTATTGAATATAGCGAAACCTTCTCCCCTGTTGCCAAAATGAACTCTATCCGCCTTGTTCTTTCCCTTGTTGCCTCTTTCAAATGGGAAGTCCATCAGATGGATGTTAAATCTGCCTTCTTTCATGGGGACTTGCATGAAGAAATCTATATGGAACAACCTCTTGGCTTTATACAAACAGACTCTAGCCTGTATGTCGGCCTAAGAAATCCCTTTATGGTCTCAAGCGAGCCCCTCGGGCTTGGTATGCCAAAATGGATAGCTTCCTTTTAGATACTGGCTTTTTTAGGTGTCATTCTGACAATACTGTCTACACCAAGAAAGTAGGTAAGTATATTATCATTCTTTTTCTTTATGTTGATGATCTTATCCTTACTGGTAGTGATCCCAACCTTATAAACCATGTGAAGTCCAACCTTAAAAGGTAGTTTGAAATGACAAACTTAGGACACTTGCATTATTTTCTTGGTCTTCAAGTATTGCAATCCAAGGAAGGTATTTCCCTTTCCTAGTCCAAGTATGCTTGTGATACTTTACACCACTTTCACATGGAAGACTGTAAGCCATCCCCTTCTCCCTTTCAGTTTGGAGCCAAAATTTCAGTCACTTCTACTTCCCCTAAAGTTGATGCTACCTTATACTATCAGCTTGTAGGAAAACTTTTTTATCTTACCCATACCTGTCCTGACCTTTCCTTTGGTGTTGGCCTTATTTCCTGGTTTATTCAAAACCCACATGAAAGTCATTTGAAATAATCTAAAAGGATACTTGTTATGTTCGAGGTACAATTCAGCTTGGGATTCATTACATTGCAGAAGCATCTCCTCTATTGGTTGGTTTCACTGATTCGGATTGGGCTGGTGACCCTGATGATCGGATGTCTACTGCAGGTTATGTCTTCACTCTTGGTTCTGGACCTATTACATGGGCTTGCAAGAAAAAAAGTTCCATTTCTTTTTCTTCAATAGAAGCAGAGTATCGTGGCACCATAGAAGCTAGTAAGGAAGCCCTGTGGCTTCGTCATATCCTACCAGAGTTTGGCTTTCAACAATAGCGCCTAACTACACTTTAGTGTGATAATCAAAGTGTGATTCAACTATGCAAAGATCCAGACCAACATCAATGAAACAAACACATTGAACTACAAATGCACTTCATCAGAAATCTCATTCATGACCATGTTCTTGAAGTGCAATACTGTTCAACCGATGATCAAGTTGCAGACATCTTTACAAAGGCTCTCACAGAGGCGATGTTTACTAAAATTCGATTTATGTTTGGATTTCAGGAAGTTGTCACTAAGGGGAGATAGGTTCTAATGCCTCCTCCCTTCTCCTATTGTGTCATATTTTCACATCCTTCAATCCTATCCCAAGTTGTTCTTAAGGGGGGATGTTAGGATATTCCGACACATAGGAAATAGTTAAGTATAACTTGGTCTAGTGTAGATTTAGGTAAAGTGTGTTTCTTTACTATGTACTTTTGTAACTTACAATACGATAGTCATGATATGTAGTGATCCGACGGTTCATTCTCTCCATGGTATTACTGACACTTGATCTGTGGATTAACACCCGATTGGTCCATGATCTCTATTTAAAGAGCATGGAGGGTCATTTGTAGGGTGACCGTTCATGAGAGAACCTTATGTAACTTTTATTTCTTTTATTAATAAATTGCCCAAAGTGGCCGCATTGGCTTAGGCCGTGGATTGTTTCCCTCTTTGAGGGTTTTAATGACGTCAAGAATATTGGTGTATTTATCTGTGATCTGTTTGTGATCGGTGTCCTTTGGTGTTCTATCTGAGGAACTTATCCTGTAAATTCCTACACTTGGCTAGAAAAACAAATGCTCTTGTATGGTCAATGAATCATATTTCAAGGAGGTGTTATGAATAGGAGACTAACAAGTGGCATAAAAGAATCATTCAAACCTTTTTTCATGCATATTACTATTTTCAAGGAGTTACCAGCCTTAATAAGATTCTATAATGTATATTATATTGTTTTTCTAGGAAAATGGATCTAGAATCCACTTATTTTCATTTTACTATAAGAGAGTTTGAAATCATATCTATATAAAGAGAAAACCTCTAATTTATTGAGTATAGTTGGATTTATGAGGATATCCCCTTCAAGCCTGGTTGAAGATTTACTAGGTAGAAGAAGTTAAGGGACTTGTAAATGTAAGGTTTTTCATATTTTTTGTACTTTCATGGATTTATTTGGTCATTGATATTCCTTTTGCAAGTTTTTTGCAATGATATTTTGGAGAAGGTAAATTGTGTTCCATGAATGAATAAGGTTGGGGTGATGTTGAATTAATTAGAAGAGTTGTCAGAGTTTTGTCCTAGAGGAATGATGGTGAATGCATTTGGAGCTAGGGATTCTTTCACTAGTTTTTTCCTAGATGATGCTACTACTCAAGAACCATGGACCGAATTTTCTCTCCCCTGTAGGGAATAATGGCCTAGAGAAGGATCTTTCACGCAGACATAGCGGAAAATTGGTTTTTGTTTAGTTGCGGGGATGAGAAAAACACTAGAAAACACCATACTGATCCTGGAGTTGGTGGGGAACCACAATTAGAGGTCCTAGCATTTTGGTTTTGTCCATCGTGATGAATATGGCCGGCCTTGGAACACACATGTGGTCATGGGAAAAGTCAGAGGGATGCTCAATTTTTTGTTTGTTGCTAAATTGTTGCACATCTACAACATCTCGTTTCTAGTCTCTATGGTTGTGAGACAACCAATAGGTCTAGTCTCCTTTCAAATCTAGCTTCATTTTGTGCAGAAGACCAAGCCACTAATACTGACAACGGGCCTCAATTTTATTGGTTGCATTATGTGCTCTTGGAGGTCGGTATGGAAAGAAAGCCCATTAGGGCTGAGATTTTCTTTTCTCTTTCCCACAACTCTATTATTTGGTGTATGGGGGTCTTTACTGCTCGAATTTTTTGGCCCTCAAGTTGCTTTTCCTTTTTTCCTCTAGATTGGAGTTGATCTATCTGGAAAATGTTTTTCCTCCCCTCGTTGGGGCTAATGGATGGGTTAGATGAACCGTTCCAACCCCATCGAACTTTCAGGTGCAGTTTCAACTTTGCGTGCATAGATCCACACGCTTATCCATCTATTGGAACCTAGATCTGAGTATGTCTAATTGCAGATATAGATCAGAAGTAGGGTTTTTGCACAAAGGAGGACACAACTTTCCATATATTCATAAAAGACCTAGATGAAAGATCCATATAGATTTGGGTCAATGATGAAGATTGGGTGGAGAACGTCAAAAACAAGATAAAACATTAGGAGGGACACCCAATATTTGAGCAAAGACTCATCTCAGAAGATGCATTGGTATAAGACAAGAGGACCCTCAAAGAATATAAATTAGGGGAATTTTGAGGTATAAAATGGGCCTCCTAAGGAAACTATAAAACAATAGTGGAAATAATAAAATAATATTAGATTACAACATCACATTTTAGGGAGGAAAAATAAAAAACTAGTTTTTCAACTCATATTTTCAACTTATCTCCCTATGGGTTTACTCAAATTTTGAGTGGAAACACTCATTGGATACAAAATTTGATTCCTCACCCAAGGAGTACCCATGTTGCATACGTTTTATGGACCCTACCCTAAAAATGAGAAATATATGAAAAACATGATTGCAATCACGCTTTTTCATGTATTTCTCATTTTTCATGTAGCAGGGTCCATCGAAAGTATGTAATGTGGGTACTTCTTGGATGAGGAATTACATTTTTCATCCAACAAGTACTCCCACTCGAAATTTGAGTAAAAAATTAGGGAGATAAGTTGAAAATATGAGTTGAAAAAGCAATAGTATTATTTTGTTATTTTTTAATATTTTTACATTTTTACTCCAAAAATGGCAAATCATCCCCCATGGTTGAAATCATCATCTTGAATCTTATTGGTTCTTATAAAGTTTATTTTGGTTGTAAATTTTTCTTAGGAGGCCCATTTTAGGCCTCAAAATTCCCCTAATGAAATATGTAGAGGCTCCACTCTTTCCTTGGTATTAGTATTACGTGGAGGATAAAGACTTGGACCTTTAGCCTCTTACAAAGAAGCAATCAGGGGGTGTGCAGAACATGCGAAGGCTACAAACACAACTAGGAGATTGCATGGGACTTACATAGTGTAAAAGTTGGAGAAACACCCATATATTGAGATCTGAAACTCACATGTAAATAACATGTTCACATATTTTCATAAAGAGGTTGTAATTTGCAGATTCAACAACGTCTGGCCTAAAAATAAGGATCTATACTGATGGATTTATACAAATCGGACTACAGAATGTGATATCTACTTATGTTCAAAGGGTTTCTTCATTGGCCACCCTTCCTAGTGTTAAGAGCCCTATATATTATAGGATAAATTGGTTATTATCTGTTGATTTTTATATTAGATATTGTAAATAATGTGGATTCTGCAAATTATTTCCAAGAAAAAAGAAAAATAAAAAATAGAAAAGAAAAGAAAAAACAAAATGAATGGGGATACAAAAAAAAGGGATATATATATATATATATATATATATGAAAAAATAAAAGAAATAAAAGATATGAAAAAAATGAAAATAGCCCCAATAAGTGAGCTGGTCCAATTGCCACTTCATTTCAAAAAAAAAAAACATGATTAGAAATAACTTTAGAAAATCAAAAAATGTGCAGCTAGTCTAAATGCCACATTAGAGTTAAATAAGTATGCTTAATTGTTTAATCCCATCATTTAAGCGCAATTAGATTAGGTGAATAAAGTATGTTTAGTTATAATTAATTTTTGTATCGCACAGTGTAATCGTGGTCAAATTAGTTTAATAAAGTTAATTTAATTAGTGTAATCACACTATATAATCACAATTATAATAGTTTTATTAAAGTTTGTTTGAGATGACACATTTGTTGTTTTGTAATAAAGTTTGCACAACAATGAGCAACCGTGATCTTACTCGCCTAGATCAAGGGCGGGTGAAGACTTCGGACCCCCTCTACCCCTTCAACAGTTAACCAAGGGGGAGGGTCCGAAAAGTTGTTTCCCTACATACATCTTATGCCACGTTTCACCCCCAGGCCCATTTTGGATACGCCTCCTCCAAAACCCACTTTCCCTATTCCCGCCTATTATGACCATTGACCCCACGCTCCCTCACTCCACTCCTCTTCCACCAAGTGGTGCCTCCCATCTCCACTCCACTCCAATACAATTATGCCACATGAAACTCCCCATCCATTTCCCTCCCATCTTTGTCACATCCCTTCCCTCTCCACTTCAACTCGCCCTTGCCAAGTGGCATCTCCATTAAACCTCCCGCCAAATCGTTAAAGGCACCATTTAATAACCTACCCGTTCCCGTATCAGCGAACCTGCTCCATTAAAACGACTTAATCCCAATGGTAAACAAGTTTGTTTATTAATAAAGCATGGATCCGTTCTGTTAGAACCTTCCTTTGTTGTTCCAAGACACCGACATACCAAAACCTGTTACAATGCCCAATTAGCAAGAAAACTTCCACTGCAACCAATCACCCAGCCACCGGTCTTCATCTCGCTGATTCTCGAGTAATTCCAAATGTCTAGATCTTTCCTTTCCAACATGGCTCCTAAAGGAAAATATAAATCTATAGAATAAAACCCCCTTCTAACCCTTGTAATTGACTTGGAACAACCCCTGGTAGATCAAAGTATAAAATCCTTGAAACCAGTTGTGAGTTCAACCTCTACAAACTTCACAACTAGTTAAAACAAAAATTCATAGATATTAGTGATGAATTGGGTTTGTGGCACTCCTTCCTACCCGAATTCATTTTTCCTCATACCTACCATTTTCCTAAATTCGTTTCATGGTGCCAATTCCGGTACATTCCCAGTCAGAGGGAAATTGTAGCCCAAAATAATGATGTTCTTTTCACAATTACCCCTGATTCCATAAGCCAAATGATTCAGATTCAGAATTATGCCTCTCTGAAACCTTTTTTAGTAGATTCCCTCATGGAATTCTACAAGAACCTCACTTTCCCTCACATAGCAAAGATCTTTGAAACATTTCTCCTTGAGGATGCTCAATTGCCTAAGAAAAACCCCCCTTATCCATCCTCCATGTTCCCTGAAATGACAAAGCAAATAATTTCCATAGTTTCTTGCTTGGGCTATCAAACCGATCAGTGGGTTGATGAGGCCATCATAGGATTTTTATCAGTCTTCTCAACAAGTGAAAATTCCTAAATCATTTTCAACTACAGTGAGTTTCTAGCAGATGCCATTCATGAGAAGTTCCTAAAGTTTTCTATAGAGGGAACCTTTAAGTATGCTTTAGTTCTAGTTTATTTATTTTTTATTCCAGCAGGCATACGGATTTCAGTTTCCCTTATAGAAATTGGACGAGCAAGGAAATGCCCAATCTTTAATTCATTGGACTTCCTTGGTAAGGAAGCATTCCAATGATTTTACCTTCAGTGAGTATGTTGACCAATTTTTGTATACAATATCTTTCCTATTGAATAGTGATCTTGAACTAACGATAGGACCTGAGATAAAAATATTTCTACACCTCAATGAGCAAACCAAGATAGGTGATTGGTACCTGTACCAGAATTACACTGAGATTAGAGTGTATGGGTGCGAATTTCCTCCATACAAGTTTCCCAAGTTTGTCCCTATGAGAATTTTTTACTAGAATATATTAGACATATGATTAACATGGATGAGTTGGACTTTGTGGAAGCCAAGAAGAAATCTCAATTCAAGATTAAAACATAGGTTAGGCGTTTTATTTTCAATGCCAGGACAACAACCAAATAAGAAGATATTCTCCTTAAGAAGATGAATTTTAAACTTAGCTTTACCTAGTCATATGACCCCTTGGGAATAATTTCAAAGATGAGAGAGAAGACTACTCCCTACACTCATACTCCCACGACAGAAATAGAAAAGTATATGAATCAGGATCAATGGCAGGAGAATACTTTACAAGAGGCAGAAGAATGGGTACCCTCAACAACAACATCATAGACTCCAATACCACAGGAGAATCAGGACAAGAGGCCAAGAGAAGATCTTTCCCCTTCAGTCACAAAAATCTAGGGAAAGGAATTCAAAATTTACAAGAAGAGACAGAAAGTCAATCCAATAGGAGAATTTTTGGAGGAAAATGTACAATCCACCATTGTTTTGACAGGCCCCCATACTTCTACCAGGAATGAAGATATTTTTATAGGATCTCCATCCTCTTCGGCCTCCCAAGAGCCACTGGATACCTCTCAGTCAGGGGAATTGTTTCATGACCAAATTGAACCAAATATATTTGCCAAGTATAGAGAAATTAAAAAGAAGAACGAGATGCTAAAAGCTACAACTTATTCATAGTTTTGGAAACAGACAACATCATCACATCATAGGCTTCTCTCTACCTTTGACACAGAGGAAGGAAATATGCAGATAGCCTTCATTGAGGCTGAGGTTCCTTTCCCCAAAACTCCAGGTGATTACAAAAAATTCGTCTTTTCCTTTAATGTTGATCAAATCCATCCAATTGATCAGATGGACTTGCACAAGCAAATAGGGGAGATGCTATATTCGACCTTGACAAATTCAGCAATGGCAGCTTCCAGGATGCAAGATTCTGTCAATAACATTTAGTCCCAAATCAAACTAGAAAAAATATCTTCCTTAGCTAAAGACACAAAAATCAAGTCTCTAGAGGATCTAATAATAAAACCGGGATATGATGTCAACAATGTGAAATATGCAGAGGAGATTATTATAAGAAATAATGCTGACATTACAACTCTTAAGAAACAATTCAAGCTTCCATCTACTAAAGATCCACATAAAAAGAAGTTGGACAACTAGAAAAAAAAATAAGACATGTTCGGGATTGTTATTGAACATAATGGACAAATCAATGAGATGGAAACTGAGATGGAGAAACTGCTTAAGGAAAGAGAACAATCAACACAGTTGGCAACCATTCCAATCCCAACAGTTCCAATTGCATCTACATCCACAACAAGAGCATCAATTTCAACAACCATCACAGTATAGGGACATTCTACAAACTCATCAGGAGAACTAGTAAAATCTATGGAGGACTTGTCTATCAGAGGGTAGGAGATTGAAAAGCTAAAAGCTCAGATAAACAATCTCCAAGAATAGAAATTAAAGATTGATAATGTGTAAATAACAGAGCTTCAAAAGACTCATAGGTTAACCCAGAGAATTGAACAGTTAGAGAATGAATCTACCACGGTCCAGACAATTGCACAGGCAAAGGAGAACATTTGGGTGGAAATGAATGAAGCTACGGATGAAATTTTGCGTTCCATTAAAATAGTTTTCAAGCAGGAGTAATTAGTGCAGAGATCAAAAGAAGTTATTGAAGGAATAAAATAAAGTTTGGGACAGAAACTAGGTGAAGCCACTGCCCTAATAAGGATTCTAAATTCAAAGACAAAGGAGGAACTTGAGGAATTTGAGATTACATATAGGATAGAAACAATCCTTGAGGTGAGAACAATCCTTACAAAATGGAACTTGATGCTACAATTGGAGAAAAAATGCCATAACTTGGAGGCCAAAGTTCATAAGTTTCACAGAAAAATCAATGTACTAAATAAAAAAGGGTTTCCAGGTTTGAAAGGAATTAGAGATAAGTTGGTCAAGTTAGATGATTATCAGCAAAAGTTGTTTACAATAGCCAAAGATAAGTCAAGGTTTTCCACAATAAAGGGAACCATCACAGGAAAAGATTTCATGGAGGGTTTTAAATTCGATTTACTTATCAAACATGAGATAAAACATTTGTTTGTAATTAAGCCCACCTTCTAGACATATATGGGGTAGATGAAACCTATAGGAAGCTAATTAAATTTTCCACCCCAGATGACGACAAATGGGATCAACTATGCCAACTACTTGATCCAGGTGGATGTTGGTGGCCACCCACATATCCCATTTGGACCCCCACAACTGTCTCTTTCAGTTTTTCAGTTTCCTTAATTATAGCGCAGTTTATTATTTTTAGCAGTTTTTCGGGTCCTAAACTTCCAGAGCCGTTTTGAGGCCCTAAACGACGTTTTTTGGGAAATCCACTAACATCAATTTTTTTGATAAAAATCATCTTTTCCGTCGTATTCCTTGGAGAGATCTTTCCAACGGGCTATCATGTGCGTCAAACGGAGATAATACGACCAATTCGCGACCCCGGGAAGTTGGCTGTCCAACTCACCCCAAAACGGGGCCCACAATTTGGTGTTTCATCTTCTAGGGTTAGGTTTTGGAATGTGAAGGGTTTTCCATTGTTTCTCAATAATAAATAGGCCTTCGAGCCTCATTGTAAACACAGTTCGAAACAGTTCAGAGGCAGCCGACACATCTCTTCTCAGAGATAAGCTACCATCGCCCTAGCTGGGTTATTTCTATTTGTAAGCATATTTCAGTATTCTCCATTAATGAAATGAAGTATTATTTCTGCTGCATCTCTGTTTTTATGGTTATCGCATCTCTGTATTTATGGTTATCTCTGTAATCTATTGCGTTCATGCTTAAATCTGGATCAGTGGTATCAGAGCGGTCTGCCTTTTCTCTGTTTTTCTTTGCATGTCCCCAACGAGGTCCGGATATAAGGAGTTAGGGCTTGAATTGGTCGAACCTTTGCAAGACCAGCCTTGCAAATCTCGACGACCTCCCATGGCGAATGAGAAGAAAGACGAGGGGGTAGGAGATCCTATCAGAATCTTGCTCGAAGAAGCCCTCGAGCGACAAAGGAACGCGATGATGGATAGCTTTTCGCAAATCCTTCAACGGCTACCCAGAGGCGATGCATCGGCTTCCAACAGCTACTCTAGAAATGCCACACCGTTTTAGGTACAAGTTAATTTTGAAATCCCCATCTTCAAGGGTCAAATAGACGTAGATGCCGTAGATAAATGGTTAAATCTGCTAGATGGGTATTTTTCTGTTCATGAATTTTCAAGTCGGGAAAAGATTGTTTTCGCTCTTCTCAAAGCAGCCCCCCACGTCAAGGACTAGTGGGAAACATACTGCAAGCAGAAGGATGAAAGTGCAGGCTCACTGTTTTCAGCCGCCCCCACTTGGAATGACTTCTGGGATGCCATCAAGGAGCAGTACTACCCTGTCAAAAGCTATGAGGACAAATACATCAAATGGACCACACTGCGGCAGGGACGAGACCAAGATGTACCAGAGTTCACAAATATTTTTCATACCCTTCGCACACAGTTGGGTATCAAAGATTCTGAGCTGCATCTAGTACTCAAATACTGCGGCTGCCTACACAGATACATCTAGGAAGAGATGGAGTTCTTGAACATCTCCTCACTCGGCACAGCATACCGATACACTGTCAAAATCGAGCAAAAGTTCAAACAGAAGAAGCGAGACTTTGGATCTGCAAATCCGAAGCCCAAAGGACAAAGCCAAGGCGGGGTGACCCAAGACAACCCCTCTAAGCTGCAAGAAAAGAACACCACAAAGCTGAAGAAGGACACATGAAAGTGGTGTGAGTTCCACAAGAGTCCCACTCATAACACAAGTGAGTGTCGGACCAAGCAGTCGGTGGTGGCCGAGTTGAAGGCTTCCGAATCAAATGCATGTTCTGACTCTGAGCCGGAACCCGACAAGGGGGATGGAAAAGGGAAGCAAATCATTGATGGGGATCCTAGTGCCACTGTTGCCACTGCCAAGATCCAGAAGAATGAGCCCGAAGAGCCAGAGGAGGGGGAACGTCTTTTCCACTCACAGATGTGGGTGAAGGGTTCACCGCTGCAATTCATTGTCGATAGTGGCAGCCAAAAGAGCCTCGTTTCAACAGAGGTCGTGAAGCGGTTGGGCCTACCAGCTATGCCACACCCACAACCGTACAGTATCGGGTGGCTTCACGAAGGACTAGATCTCAAATTTCACCAGCAGTGCCGCCTTCCCTACAGCATCAAGCCCTTCACAGATGAGGTATTGTGTGATGTTACACCTCTGGATGTTTGTGATGTACTATTAGGCCAACCATACTTGTGGAGGCGACATGCTGTGTATGAGTCAAGGCCTCGCGCTGTCATTATTTCTTTGGATAATTCATTATACAGGATACCAGAGGTAGCTCCACCTACCACCACCTCTTTGATCATTGCTAAGAAAGGCAGCAAGCTCATCTCACAGACTAGGAAATTTATTTTCTGTCTGGTTCGCTCCCAAAGTAAGGGGAAGATCATTGCTACATCCATGACCCCCGCAAAGGGTTCCTCCACGCAGCAGCAACAACATAGGGATAAAGTCATGACAGAACACAGGAACAACTTCTCCTTACCCAGAGGGGTACCACACAAGTTTCAGGTGGGCGAAAAAGTTTGGTTACATCTACAGAGAGAACGCCTTACCAGAACCCATCAGAAACTCAGACCGCTTCGACATGGTCCTTACACCAGTAACAAGGCTGTGGGCAACAATGCTTTGAAGCACATCATTCCTCTATTCCTTCGCTTGCACCAATTTTTCAATGTGGACCATCGCTGACCATGCTTCCCACCATTTCTGGACACATCAGAGATTGCAGAGCAGTTCACTGGAGACCCAGCTCAGCAGAAGCTTCCTCATCTCAAGGAGGAACTCAACGCAATGGGGACCATTTCTTCCTAAGGGGGGAGGAATGATCCAGGTGGATGTTGGTGGCCACCCACCTATCCCATTTGGACCCCCACAACTGTCTCTTTCAGTTTTTCAGTTTCCTTAATTATAGCACAGTTTACTATTTTTAGCAGTTTTTCGGGTCCTAAACTTCCGGAGCCGTTTTGAGGCCCTAAACGACGTTTTTTGGGAAATCCACAGCCAACGATTTTTCTAATAAAAATCGTCTTTTCCGTCGTAGTCCTCGGAGAGATCTTTCCAACGGGCTATCATGTGCGTCAAACGGAGATAATACGACCAATTCGCGACCCCGGGAAGTTGGCTGTCCAACTCACCCCAAAACGGGGCCCACAATTTGGCGTTTCATCTTCTAGGGTTAGGTTTTGGAATGTGAAGGGTTTTCCATTGTTTCTCAATAATAAATAGGCCTTCGAGCCTCATTGTAAACATAGTTCGAAACAGTTCAGAGGCATGTAGCCGACACATCTCTTCTCAGAGATAAGCTACCATCGCCCTAGCTGGGTTATTTCTATTTGTAAGCATATTTCAGTATTCTCCATTGATGAAATGAAGTATTATTTCCGTTGCATCTCTGTTTTTATGGTTATCGCATCTCTGTATTTATGGTTATCTCTGTAATCTATTGCGTTCCTGCTTAAATCCGGATCACTACTAGAGTAAAATAGGTGTCCATCCTAAAAAAAAAGAAACAAATTTTCAGGCCAAGTCAACAACAGAATCCTCGAAGATAGTACCAGAAAGCTAAATCAATTTTATTTTCCTATATTTATGTACTATTTTTGTAAACAATATTTTAGGATATTTTATAAAAATCTTGATTTTTCAAATCAATATATTTTGATAATTTTTGTATAAATACTTCATAATTTGAAGTACAAAGGGTTGGAACTTGTACCAAGAAAGAAGACCTTTGATGTAAAGTTGTGTACTAAGCTAAAGTGATCATTTCATTAATACAGAAAGTCATTCTAGGATTCATGTGTCAGGAAAATTGGTGATGTTTTTCCTCTTGTGTAATTATTATTTCTCTGTTTTTCCATATGTTTTTCCTATCTGTATTGTTTAAAGAAAATTAAGGGTTGAACTTGTTTAATTACACTATGCTCTGGCTTATAAACAATATCTTTGTTTTCGAACTAAGATTAAATACATAATTCATTCTCAAATGCTCTATGTTTAGTTGAATCTAAATATTTTCCTCCCTTTCATTCCACCAAAGCTCCAAAGGTCCAACAACCTTCCTACCTTGCCCTGTTACATCTATTATGGAATTCTTGTATCTAATCACCCTAAGGATTTTTGACTCCATTGCCCAATGGCCTTTCCTTGCAATTTCAACCAAACATTTGAAAAAACCAAACTCTAAACCTAATAACTAACATAAAATATCAAAACAACAAATCTAAATCCAATAGAGAGATCCCTCTCTAAGTTTAGAAAGGCTAGATTCTAAGCTTACAAGTGGTTTTGTGGTTACCTCTAGATTTCTTTTACAACCTTAGGAAATTACGGAGTGATAACATTTTGGCGACCATACTGGGGACTTCAAACAAATCTGATATGAATTCAATTTTCCTTGGTAAATTTTATTTTAGAGCTTAAAGTTATTTCAAGTGTGTGACTATGAATAGATCTCATTTAAGGATGTTTTGCAGTTAAAGTTGTACATACTTTATATCTGTAAATATACTATTGCAGATCTGTTTCCTAAAAAGATATACCCCAGAGATAATCCAGATCCTAAACCACAAAAAATTGTAGATAATCCTAAAAAAATTCTCAGAAAGAAGAGTTTAACTAAGAGCCAAGAAAGTAATAATCCACTGCCCAAACTTAATTCTCTCCTTGAAAGTTTAGTAACTATAGAGGATATTGAGTTTGATTTAGCTTTTGAGCATAACCTCTTTCGTACTAAGTCTGACAGCTTTGTACTTGAAACTGTTTTTGATGAAATCATTTTAAAACCTTATATTTTAAAGCATCAACTTGTTAATCCAGGCTCTGATGATGATGTCATCAAACAATTTAATAAGCTTGAAGTGTTGGTAACCGAATTAGATCAGGTTGTGTAGAAATCTCTTGAATCATCTAAATCTTCCCTTTCTTCTTCTATTACCTCATCACTAACCCCACCAGTAATTCCATCTAGTACTATGCTAAAAGTTTCTATGCTAACAAAAAATGGGAAACTCATACCTGTTTCCTTGTTCCCCGTTTCCCCATCTAGTACTATGGGGAAACGGGGAAACGGGTACTCGTTTCCGTACGGAAACGCCCTCCTACCCCATGTTTCCTGCAACATAGATAGAAAGTTATACAGGGAAACATTAATGAAATATATGGTTAGTAGTCAAGACAAACCAAATAATTACCCCCTGTACTATGTGCATTCAGATATGGACTCCTTTATTTTGTATAATGATGAATGTGTAGAGGAGGAAGTGTCACACTTGGAAGCTGAATTGAGTAAGACAGAGGATATAAAATTAGATACTGAGAAACAAGATGAAGAGGGAGAAGCCCTTTGGAATATGGATTTTGATGGGGCTGTGAGCAAGGAAGGAGCAGGGGCAGGTGTTTTCATCTCAAACACACAAACAAATATAGCAAAGGGACATGCTTACAAGCTTAATTTCCAATGTACAAATAATATAGTTGAATATGAAGCATTGATTTTGGGACTGCAAATTTTGAAGAGGTTGGGAGCTAAAATAATTTCTGTACACAGGGATTCTGAACTCATCATTAACCAAATTAAAGGTGAGTACTCGGCTAAACACCCTAGACTAAGAGCTTATAGAAATACATGCTTATATTTTCTACAATGTTTTCCTGAATATCAATTGTCTGTTATCCCTAGAGGGAAAAACATCTTAGCTGATTCTTTGGCTACTTCAGACAGTACTTGAAAAATGCCATTCCATCCCAATAGAAAATATGAGGTGGAAGTAAAACACAGGCCAAATGTTCCAGGTAATGTGAGATATTGACAGGTTTTGGGTATTGATAATGTTAAAATTGGAAACTAGGGCCAAAATTCACATGGGTAATATTACTTATGAAAATTGATATTTTTCTTGGATTCCTCTCTCCAAGAGGTGTAGGATTTATCCAAATATCATCTGATTTCAACATGTAAAAATGAAGATATGAATTTATTTATATTATGGACAAATTGTCAAGGTTGGCCACCAAGTAAAACAAGCATTCAAACCCCCAACTCATCCTCAACGTTGCATATAAAAGGAGGAGACTTCAAGTCATTTTATCATCATCTCATCTTCTCACATCTCTCTCTCCTCACTTGAATGGGTACAAAAATCTGGCAGTTGTCTCTCACACGTGTGAAGGAAGGAGGATTTGACTGTTTGATTGCATTGACCAGTTTGACTGAATTGCAGAGGTTTTTTCTTGGGATGCGTTGACAAATGTTGACCTCCTCTTGATTGTGGATTTGGATGAGGAACTTATTCTTGGTAGGCCACAGATCTGGGAATTGAAATCGAGGTGATTTGACCTCTTATTTGACCAGCGTTGACTGCCCTAGGGCTAGTTGCAGTTTGACTTTCGTTGACTAGGTTTTGACTAGACTTTTTCATACTATTTTGGGTTGTTTGGGCTTGTTTTCGGAGGCCAAAGTTGACTAGGTTTGAACGAGCTCCCTAGAGGAAGAATTCTTTCTTATTTGACCAATGTTGACTTTTATGGTTAAGGCTTTTTTGTTGCTCTCATAAATTATTGGATTTGTAAATTTGTACTATCTCTCTCTCTATTGAAATATTGAAGAATGTAAGAAGAATTGATCAAGGGTTTCCCCACATTGGGGTTTGTCCCTGGCTGGTGCCACATCTTGTTTCCTCTTGTCTTGGATTTTCTTCTACTGTTTATGTTTATGTTCTATCTGCACTTTACTATCATGCTGATGTGATTGCTAAACTAGATATTTATATTGGGTTAATAAACAAATTGAAGTAAATTGCTCTTAAGCATAGAACATACCATTGTTACCTAAAACTAACATGGTATCAGAGGTGAGGTGAAGCCAAATCCCACACAAGAGTGAAAGAGCAATCACCGAAGACAATTGGACAAGGACAAAAGGCTTAATGGGCTCCTCATTCCACTTCCTGGCTGAAGACAAGCTCCATGAAAACTATGACTATCATGGATGGAAGAAGTGTCTTGATCTGACCTTGGAAGAACAAGAATTGTTGGATTATGTGAAGGGTAAAATACCTGAGCCTCCTTCAAATTCACAGCTACTGCGAAGATGAAGTATAATAAGGTTAAAGTCAAAGAAAAGAATATTATTAGAGATTCCATTGACAAAAGTGTGGTGGCCTACATTTGCAATTTGAACACCTCCAAGGGGATCTATGAAACGTTGGTCAGCATGTTCAAGGTTAGTGATGCAAATCAAATTTTATTTCTCAAAAACAGATTGAAGGATATTAACAAGGGCAAGGATGAGGATATTAAATCCTACTTCTTAAGGATCACTGAGATCAAGAATGATCTACTTTCGATTGGAGAGGTCATTCCTGACAGGGAACTTACTATCACTACCCTTGGAGAACTCCCACACGAATGGTATATATTTAGAACCACTATTCTCAATAATGATCGAATTCCAGGGTTTGAAGAATTGATGTCGAGATGCATTCAAGAAGAAACAAGAATGGTGGAGCAAGAAATGCCTTCTAATAGAAGCAACCCCTCTGCTTTTTCCACTCATGCCAAAAGGAGAAATAATGCAGGGTCTAAAGGTCATTTCAATGGAAAGCATGGATCTAAGGGTGGAATGAAGGGTAGGTTCTTTGTTTACAATGAGTTTGGCCACTATGCAAGTTAGTTTCCACATAGAAGGGACACATCACATGATGATGACCACAATCATTCCAGAGGTAACTTCAACAACAAAAATAAAAGGAATGACAGGTTCAATGGCAAAGGAAAAAGGAATGTGGGACATCAAGGAAATGGTCAATCCTCCAAGAAAGAAAGGACCTCCAGGTATGAAGAATCAAATGTTGTTAACAATAAGAAAAATGAGTATTATCTTATATCATCCCTCTCCACTACCTCTCCTCCGGACACTTTGGGGAATTGGCTAATTGATAGTGGTGCCTCAAGGCAATTCATCGGATATAAGGAATCTCTCTCTAATATGATAGAGAAGGAGACAAACTTGGATATTATTCTTGGATACGATGCCACCTATCCCGTGAAAGGAGTAGGGAATGTTACCCTTCAATTGAATCAAGGTAACATGATTCATTTACAAGAAGTTCTATACGTAATTGATCTTAAGAAGAACATGGTGTCCATTTCGGCAATGGAAGACAAAGGATACAAGGTGGCATTCATCGATGGAAAGGTACGTGTTTGGAAAAGGAATTTTAAAGATTCTTCCACCCTTGGGTTCAGGGTTGACAATTTGTATCAAGTTGGAGGAAGTACATTGGGAGCCATGTCTTGCGACACATCTCTACAATCTGAACTATGGCACCAGATGTTTTCCTATCTTCATTATAAGTCTCTTCCTGATGTGATACTGATGGTGACAAGTGTGCGCGAGTTCAAAGTAGAGCATGAAGGTGTATGTCTGGGATGTCCTGAGGGAAAACTTACAAGGGGATTAGTCCCCTCAAGTAATAGCAAGACCACAGATATATTGGAGTTGATCCACTCCGACATATCTAGTATGATGCCTGTAAACTCTTTGGGAGGATACTTATATTATCTCACCCTTATGGATGATTATTCTCGCAAGACCTAGATCTACTTATTGGAAAAGAAGGATGAAGCATTGATCCAAATTTAAATAGGAACACAACAAATTACAAATATGACCATAAATACAGAGGTGCAAAACAAATAATACTTCATTTCATTGATGTAAAATACTGAAATATGCTTACAAACAGAAATGGAAACAAACTAGCTCAGGCGATGGTAACTTATCTCTAAGAGATGTGGTAGCTACATGCCTCTAAACCATCTTACAATGAAGCTTGAAGGCCTATTTATTATTGAGAAATAATGGAAAACCCTAAACATCAAAAAACCTAACCCTAGGAGATGAAGTACCAAACTATGGGCCCCGTTTTGGGTAAATTGGTACATCAACTTCATGGGGTCGTAACTTTGGCATACAATGTCCGTTTGACACGCACAATACCTCATTAGAAATATCTATCTAAGGAATATAACTTTTGAGTGAGCAACATTCGTCCATGGACCCATGTTGCTCCCTGTTTTCCCAAAAAACATCGTTTAGGGCCTCAAAATGACTCCGGAAGTTCAGGACCCGAAAAAAAGCCAAAAATAGTAAATTATACTACAGATAAGGAAACTAAAAAACTAAAAGAAAAAATGGTGGAGGTCTAAGTGGAATAGGCGGGTGGCCACCAATATCCATCTAGATCATTCCTCCCCCCTTATGAAGCAATGTTCCCATTGTGTTGAGTTCCTCCATGAGATGAGGAAACTTCTGTTGAACTTGGTCCCTAGTGAGCCACTTGCCCTGGTGAAGGAGTTGGCCTACTTTGAAAACTCGATATAGTTGGATTCTTTGTTGTCGATTGTTTTTACTCTGCATGTCCATGATCCGATCAGTTGTGGCCTGTTCCATGCAATCTGGATTTAACTCTGTCAGTGTGAGTTGTTCTGTGATGTCTGATGTGTCTATTAAGGGTGGGAAGTATGGTCGAAGGTGATCCACATTGAACATTGGGTGTAGGCCAAGGAATGAAGGAATGCTGAGCTCAAATGCATTGTCTCCCATAGCCTTGGTAATGGTGTAAGGATGATATCGGAGTGGTCTGAGTTTCTGATAGGCTCGGGTAAGGTGTTCCTTTTGCAAATGCAACTAGACTTTGTCGCCCACCTGAAACTTGTGTGGCACCCGATGTTGATCATGTCGCTGCTTGTACTTCGCATTTGATTTCTCCAGAATGTCGTGTACCTAATGGCAGATATGTTGGATGTGCTCAATGAAGTTGTTATCGGTTTTGGACTGGACATGAGCCGAATCTGCCTGGGTTTCTGCAAATGGCATGGCCACATCAATGGGACGTAGTGGTTAGAATCCTAAGCCCACCTGAAAGGGGCTGTGGCTAGTCGAGCTGTGGAGAGCCCAATTATAGCTGTTCTGGACATAGGGGAAGCTCTCATCCCATGTGCGTGGATGCTTTGAGTTGTACAAGCACAGAATGTGTACGATCATCCTGTTGACGACCTCTGTCTGGCCATCAGTTTGGGGATGGAAAGCTGTGGACTTAGTGAGTTTGGTGTCCAGCATTGACCAGAGACTAGAGCAAAATGAACTAAGGGACCTACTATCCCGATCTGAGATGATAGATTGTGGGATCCCAAAGTGTATCCACACTCGTTCAAAGAAGAGTTTAGTAGTGGCTTCTACTGTGATGTTCTTCTTGCAGGCCGCCATAATGGCCATCTTCGAGAATTTGTCGACGACCACAAAAATACAATCATTGCCATTCTTAGTAGAAGGAAAGCTTGACACGTAATCCATGGAGATTAATTCCCAAGGTTGACTAGGGGTAGGCAGCGAAGTATAGAGGCCTTGCTTCTTAATGGTTGGTTTGGCAATGGTGCAGGAAATGTAGAATTTAATGTACTTCCCGACATCTTGTCAAAGATTTAGCCAATAGAAATACTTCTGAAGTATTGCCACCATTTTCTCGACCCTAAAATGCCTAGTAGCCCGACTATAGTGCACTTCCCAAATCATCTTGGCATGCTCGCTTGAAGGAACACAAAGGCGACCCAAGTGGCATAACAGGGAATCCTAGAGGTGAAAATATGGAACATGCTGACCTACAAGAGCGTCTAGTATGTGTGGCCAAATTTTGGGTCACTTTTGTAGAGAAGTGGCCAATCAGAAGTCTCGTGCCCACAAGAGTTGAGCATAGTGGTTAATGCCATGATCGGTGGTCAGCTGAGGCAATCTGCAACATTATTTGTGCTGCCCTTCTTATACTTGATATTCAAATGGAACTATTGTAGGTATGTGGACCACTTCTGGTGGTGATCATTATGCAACTTCCCTTGCGTCTGTATGAATTGCAGGGGCCGGTGATCTGTGTGGATGACCGTTTCCTTCCCCAAAATGTAATGCTTCCATTGTCGGCAGGCCTGCACAATGGAATACATCGCTTTGTCATAAGTGGGATACTTCCAGACTGTGTCTGAAAGTGTCTCACTATGATATGCCACTGGATGCCCGTGTTGAGTAAGGACTACCCCAATAGCATAATCAGAGGCATCTGTCTCGACCTGAAATGACTGTTGCAAGTTTGGTAATGCAAGCACTGGTGCAGAGAAGAGGCGATGTTTCAACTTTGTGAATGCCTTATGTTGATATTTAGACCAAAATAATTTTGCTTTCTCTCCTCCCTTCATGACTTGACTGAAGGGCCAAGTGATATGAGAGAATCCCAACATGAACCTGTGGTAGAAATTGGCAAGACCCAGAAAACAGCGGAGCTATGTCAGAGTGGTTGGAGCTGGCCAATCTCGAATGACTTAGATCTTGGCTAGATCCACATGCACCTCCCATTCATCAATAATGTATCCCAGATATGAAACTTGAGTCATGCCAAAAGTGCATTTCTCCAAATTGGCACATAGCTTGTGTTTCCGTAGTGTTTGGAGAACTTGTCAGATGTGATGGAGGTTCTCTTCCCAACTCTGGCTAAAGATCAGGATGTCATCCAAGTATACCACTACAAATGAGTTGCTGAATGGCTGCAAGATGTCATCCATCAGCCTCATGAAGATTGCAGGATCATTCATCAACCTGAAAGGCATAACCAACCATTCGAAAAGGCCCTCCTTGGCTTTGAAGGCAGTCTTCCACACATCAGAGGATTTGATTGGTACCTGGTGATATCCTGACTTCAAGTTGATCTTGTTGAAATACTTTGCCCCCTTCAGTTGGTCTAGAAGGTAATTAATTCATGGAATTAGGTACCTATTTTGGACAGTGATCTTGTTCCACGCCCGATAGTCAATACAAAGTCTCCAAGTCCCATCCTTCTTCTGTACCAACACGATCGGGCTCCCAAAAGGCGATGAACTCGGTCGGATGTGACCTTTCTACATTAGTTCCTGAATCTTCCTCTTGATTTCATTGTTCTCCATAATGGAGCACCAATAGATTGGTCCATTGGGCAGTGGTGCACCTGGGGTCAGATCGATGGAGTGCTTGACCTGACAGTGAAGAGACACCCCTGCGGGAGAGGTGAAGATGTCCTCGTACTCCTCCATGACCTTGTTCATCTATTGTTATCATGAAGAGGGGCCCTGTCTGGAGGTCATGGCCACCATCTTCTTCTTTCCTTGAGATCATATCATTAGGAAAACAAATTTCTCAGTTTTGGAAATGAGCTTACTGCATTGTTTTGCAGCAACCAATGAGATGGCCTAGGCGGTACTACCTCCGGTATCCTGTACAACTTATTTTCCAAAGTAACAATAACAGAACGAGGCCTTGACTTATAGACAACATGTCGCTTCCACAAGTATGGTTGGCCTAATAATACATCACAAACATCAAGGGGAGCAACATCACACAGTACCTCATCCGTGAAGGGCTTGATATTGTATGGAAGGCGACACTGCTGGCTCACACGAAGATCCCATCCTTGGTGAAGCCACCTGATGGTGTACGGTTGTGGATTTGTTATGGTTGGTAAGCCCAGCCACTTCACGACCTCTGCCAAAATGAGGTTCTTTTGGCTCCCACTATCGACAATGAACTGTAGCGGGGAACCATTTACCCACATCTAGGAGTGGAAGAGGCGCTCCTCCTCCTCTAGATCTTCGGGTTCCTCCTTCTGGATCTTCGTGGTGGCAACGGTGGAATTGGGCTCTGCATTGATAATCTTCTTCCCTTTGTCATTCCCCTTATCGGGTTCTGACTCAGATTCAGAACATGCATCTAATTCCAAAGACTTTAGCTCAGCCACTAGTGATTTCTTGGCTCGACACTCACTTGTGTTGTGAGTGGAGATCTTATGGAATTCACACCACTTTCCTATGTCCTTCTTCAGCTTCGTAGTGTTGTTCTTTTCTTGTAGCTTTGGCGGGTTGTCCTGGCCCCCCCTGCCTTAGCTTTGTCCTTTGTTCAGCGGTTTGGGGGAACCTTTTCCTTGCTTCGGATTCGCAGATCCAAAGTCTCGCTTCTTCTGTTTAAACTTCTGCTTCATCTTGATAGCGTATTAGTATGTTGTGTCGAGCGAGGAGATGCCCAGGAACTCCATCTCGTCCTGAATGTACCTGTGTAGGCCGCTGCAGTATTTGAGTTCCAAATGCAACTTAGGATCCTTGATACCCAACTTTGTGCGAAGGGTATGAAAAATATTGGTGAACTCCAACACGTCTTGGTCCCTTCCCTACCACAGCGTGGTCCACTTTATGTATTTATCCTCATAGCTTCTGACAGGGTAGTACTGCTCCTTGATGGCATTTTGGAATGAATTCCAAGTGGGTGCGGTTGAAAACAGTGAGGCCATACTTTCATCCTTCTGCTCGCAGTAGGTTTCCCACTAGTCCTTGACGTGGGGGTGGCTTTGAGAAGAGCGAAAGTAATATTTTCCCGGCCGGAAAAATCATGAACAAAAAATAGCCTTCTAGTAGATTTAACCATTTATCTACATCATCTGCATCTATCTGACCCTCAAATATGGGAATGTCAAAGTTAACTTTTACCTTAAAGGGTGTGGTGCTTCCAGAGTAGCTGCTAGAAGTAGATGTGCCGCCCCTGGGTAGCCGCTGAAGGATCTGGGAAAAGTTGTCCATCATCGCATTCCTTTGTCGCTAGAGGGCCTCTTTGAGCAAGATTTTGATAGGATATCCTGCCCCCTCATCTTTCTTTTCATCCGCCATGGGAGTCTATTGGGATTTGTGAGGCTGGTCTTGCAAAGGTTGGACCAGTTCAAGTCCTAACTCCTTATATCCCAACCTCGTTGGGGACATGCAAAGAAAAATAGAGAAAGAGAAGACCGCTCTGATACCACTGATCCAAATTTAAACAAGAACATAACAAATTACAAATATGAACATAAATACAAAGATGCAACAAAAATAATACTTCATTTCATTGATGTAAAATACTTAAATATGCTTATAAACAAAAATGGAAATAAACTAGCTCGGGCGATGGTAGCTTATCTGTGAGAAGAGATGTAGCAGCTACATGCCTCTAAACTGTCTTACAATGAGGCTCGAAGGCCCATTTATTGTTGAGAAACAATGGAAAACCCTAAACATCCAAAAACCTAACCCTAGGAGATGAAGTGCCAAACTATGGGCCCCATTTTGGGTAAATTGGTACATCAACTTCTTGGGGTCGTAACTTTGGCATATGATCTATGTTTAACGTGCACAATACCTCGTTAGAAATATCTATCTAAGGACTATAACTTTTGAGTGAGAAACATCAGTCCATGGACCCATGTTGCACCCAAGTTTCCCAAAAAGAGTTGTTTAGGGTCTCAAAATGGCTCTAGAAGTTCAGGACCCGAAAAACTACCAAAAATAGTAAATTGTGCTACAAATAAGGAAACTGAAAAACTGAAAGAAAGAATGGTGGAGGTCCAAGTGGAATAGGCAGGTGGCCACCAATATCCAACTAGATCAAGTGTTCACCTAGTTTCGTCACTTCAAAGCCATGATCGAAAACCAATCCAAGAAGAAAATCAAGATATTAAGGACTGATAATGGGATTGAGTATGAATCAAATGAATTCCATGATTATTGTAGATAAGTTGGCATTAAGAGGGAGACCAAAACACCATACACTCCCGAGCAGAATCGTGTGGCTAAAAGTTAGAATCATACTATTGTAGAATTTGTTCGTGCTATGCTTCATGATCAAGGGCTTCCCAAGTTCTTATGGGCTAAAGCTGCAAATACCGCAGTATATGTTCAAAATTGATGCCTTCATCAAGCATTGGACTCAAAGATTCTCGAAGAAATTTTTACTAGTAAGAAACTTGATGTCTCTCACTTTAGAATTTTTGGAAGTCCTGTATATTTTTAGATGCCGATAGACATATTGCACCAAGAGGGACTTTCTATGAAAGTAAGAAGTTGAACAGGTATCAAGGATACTTGACCGTCATGAGCACTATCATTCAAAATGAGCCTTCATCATTTAAAGAAGTCGTGAAGAAACAAGTATGGAAGGATGTTATGAATGAAGAATATGAGTCAATTATGAAGAATGATGTTTGGGATATGGTTCTTAAACCCTAGGAAAAATTAGTTGTCACCTCTAAATGGCTCTACAAAATCGAGCATGGAGCTGATGGAAGTGCTAAAAAGTTCAAGGATCGATTTGTTGCTTGAGGCTTCTCTCAAAAGGAAGGTGTAGATTACGATGAGATATTTTCACCTGTTGCCCGATACAATACCATCCGCTCGATCATAGCCCTTGCTTCCTCGCAAGGATGGAACCTACATTAGATGGATGTCAAGGCTGCTTTCTTGCATGGTTTGATCAAAGAGGAAGTCTTTGTGGAACAACCTGAAGGGTTTGAGGTTCATGACCGAGAATCTCATGTATGCAGGTTGAAGAAAGCTCTCTATGGCTTGAAGCAAGCACCCCGAGCTTGGTTTGAGAGGATTGATAGCTATCTAATGAAGCTGAGATTCACTAGTAGCGAAGTTGATCCGAACCTTTACTTTAAGGTTGAAAATGATAAACCTCTCATATTGGTACTTTATGTGGACGACCTATTTCTCACAAGTGCAGACCCTCTCATTCAAAAATGTAAGAGGGAGTTGGCTTTTGAATTTCAGATGAAGGACCTAGGACTAATGCACTACTTCCTAGGGTTGGAGATCTAGTAAACACAAAGAGAAATTTTCCTATCTCAAGGAAAGTATGTTGTGAAGATATTAAAAAGCTTTGGTATGGTGGACTGCAAGCCTGTGACTAGCCCAATGGAACTTAACTTCAAGAAGTTATGTGGTAGTGTTGCTGGACCTAAATTGGGAAATTCTTCTGAGTATCATCAACTCATAGGAGCGTTGATGTTCTTGGTGAACTCTTGTTTGGACATATGTTTTACAGTGAATATGTTGAGACAATATATGGTTGAGCCTCACCATATACATTGCATTGGTGCCAAAAATCTTCTGAGATATCTTTGGGGCACAATCACTCATGGAATGAGATACACTGCCAAAGATGTGAGGCTGCAAGGTTATTCTGATGCTGATTGTGCTGGAAATATGGTGGATCACAAGAGCACTTTTGGGTGTTGTTTTTCTTCAGGTTTTGCTTTGATGTCCTGGATGAGTAGGAAGAAGAAATCGGTTGCCTTGAGCATTGTTGAGGCCAAATACGTAGTTGCTAGTATGGCCTCTTGTAAAGCTATCTGGTTGAGGAAGCTCTTCAGTGAGCTGTTTATACATTTTCTAGATACCACCTTGATCCTCTATGACAACCAGAGTGGGATCCGATTATCAGAGAATCCTGTATTTCATGATCAAGCACATAGATATCAGGTACCACTTTATCCAGGATATGGTACAACGAGGAGAAATAAGGCTCCATCACATTGGGACTGATGAGTAGGTTGCCAATATTCTGACAAATCCCCTTGGGAAGGTCAAGTTCTTAGCCTTCCGAGAATGACTTCGAGTCGTGGAGAGACCCTCTTCTGAGGGTCCTGCATGATATGGACATTGAGCTCTAAGAGCTCCGAGGGGCTTGGGATACTTCTTGGAGCAATGAGAAACCATAGGGTGAGTGGTTCAGCCTTCCCCTAGTGGTTTGCTGTGTACAGGGTGAGTGGTTTATCCTTCCCCTATGATACCCCATGGCGACATGTAGGAAGGATGAGTGGTTCAGCCTTCTCCTGATGAGACATCCTACCCATGCAGTCTGGGACTCATGGGAAGTACCTCTCATCTGGCCAATGAGTAGGGAAATGAGGATAGGGTCCATATCTCTACCGATGGATGCATCGTGTACTACCATACTCCCTATGCTAGGATGACCAATATTGATTTGCGATCAACTGGAACTGACTTCGGGTCGGTAAGAGTGGTATGAGACACTCTCTTTTATCTGGGACTAACTTCAGGTCAGAAGGTAATGGTATGATACATTCTCTATCACTTCTTCTTCTTCGTATTTCAATAGAGTAGTGCATTGATGGCAGAGATAGTACTAACTGGGAGATCGATTAGTGGATGGAGTTCTCCCTAGTTGAGAGGGAGTGTTAAAATTGGCAACTAGGGTCAAACTCCACATGGGTCATCTTATTTATGATAGCTGATATTTTTCTTGGATTCCTCTCTCCAATAGGTGTAGGATTGATCTAAAGATCATCTGATTCTGACATGTAAAAATGAAGATATGAATTTATTTATATTATGGACAAATTGTCAAGGTTGGCTAGCAAGCAAAACAAGCATTCAAACCCCAAGCTCATCCTCAAAATTGCATATAAAAGAAGGAGACCTCAAGTCATTTTATTATCATCTCATCCTCTCACATATCTCTCTCCTCACTTGATTGGGTACGCAAATCTAGTAGTTGTCTCTCACACGTGTGAAGGAAGGAGGATTTGTTTGACTGTTTGATTGTGTTGACCAGTTTGACCGAATTGCAAAGGCTATTTCTTGGGCTGCGTTGACCAGTATTGACCTCCTCTTGACTGTGGATTTGGGTGAGGAACTTCTCCTTGGATGGCCACAAATCTGATCATTGAAATCGAGGCGATTTTACCTCTTATTTGACCAATGTTGACTGCCCTAGGGCTGGCTTCAGTTTGACTTTCGTTGAACATCTTTTGACTCGATTTTGCTAACTATTTTTGGTTGTTTGGGCTTACTGTTGGAGGTCGAAGTTGACTAGGTTTGACTGAGCTGCCTAGAGGAATAATTATGTCCTGTTTGACCAGCATTTACTTTGCTGGTTAGGAATTTTTTGCTGCTATCATAAATGATCAGATTTGAAAATTTGTACTCTCTTTCTCTGTTGAACTATTGAAGAATATAAGAAGAATTGATCAAGGGTTTCCCCACATTGGTGTTTGTCCTTGGTTGGTGCCACATCTTGTGTCCTCTTGTCTTGGCTTGTATTCTAATGTTTATGTTTATGTTCTATCTACATTCTACTATCATGTTGATGTGATTTATAAACTAGATATTGATATTGGGCTAGTAAAGAAACTGAAGTGAATTGCTCTTAAGCATAGAACATACCATTGTTACCTAAAATTAACACATAAACAGTTAGAATTTTTTTACAGTTGAAAGATGAATTTGAGTATGTACATATTGATACAGATAATGATGTAGATGAGAATAAAAAGGAAATAGTGTTAAATGAAACCAATGAAAATCCATAAGAACTTGAGGTTCTGCAATTAAAAGACAATTTGTTGCCAAGAGGATTAGTGCCATTGGAAAATATTTTGATTTTAACGATGTAGCCAAAAAGCCAAAAATAGAACCTGTAGGATCTGAGGTAGAGGGTTGTAATATAGGTAATGAAGAAAGTCCTAAAATATAAAGTTGTCCAAGTCCTTGTCTCCTAAAGAAAATCATAAATGCGTTGAGCTATTAAAATATTTTTTGATGTGTTTGCTTGGAGCTATGAAGATCTGAAATCTTATGATACCAATATCATACAACATACCATTCCCATCAGGGAAGATAAAAAACCATTCAAACAGAAATTGAGGAGAATAAATCCAGTCCTTTTACCTTTGATAGAAAAAGAAGTAAAAAAACTATTTGATGCAAAATTCATTGTACCCCTAAGATTTTCAAAATGGGTCTCTCATTTAGTACCAACAAGAAAGAAAACAGGAGAAATAAGGTTCTGTGTAGATTTTAGGAATCTAAACAAAGTTTCTCTCACTACCCTTTGCCCAAAATGGATGATATCTTACAGAAAGTAGTTACTTCCAGCTTAATTTCTTTGTTGGATGGTTTCTCAGGTTACAACCAAATTCTGGTTCATCTTGATGATCAACATAAAACAACTTTTACTACACCTTAGGGAACCTTTATTTACGTAAAAATTCCCTTTGGCCTTATGAATGTAGGGGCCACTTTTCATAGAGAAATGGAAATTTCATTTGCTGATGAGAAAGATAGGTTCATTGTGACTTACCTGGATGATAGTACTTTCTTTTCAAAAAAAGATGAAGAACAACTATTACACTTGAGAAAGGTTTTTGAAAAAAGTAGAAAATATGGTATCTCCTTGAACCCTAAGAAAAGTCTTTTTAGTTTGGAGGAAGGAAAACTTCTGGGTCATATTATCTCAAAAGAAGGTACCATAATAGATCCTAATAGAGTCAAAGCCATACTGAAAATTGACCCTCTCAGGAACAAGAAATAAATTCAATCCTTCATTGGTAGGATAAATTTCCTCAAAACATTTGTTCCAAACCTTGCTGAGATCTTGAGAGCCATTACAAACATGTTAAAGAAATGTATTTAAATAAAATGGAATAGTGAAGCCAAAAAATATTTTAGTCAAGTAAAGTTAGCTTTAAAAATTGCTCCTATTTTAATTAGCCCTGACTTTACAAAGGATTTCATGATTTTTTCTTTTGCTTCTGAACATACTATTGCAACAATTTTGTTGCAGAAAAACAATGAAGGACATGAAAAACCTACAAATTTCTTCAACAGAGTTTTAAGGGATGCCTCATTAAAGTATAATATCATGGAGAAATGGGCCTTTGCTTTAGTGAAGGCACTGAAATATTTTAGAGTTTACATTCTGCATTCCCATATTATTGCATTTGTCTCAAGTGTTGTAGTAAAACATATCCTTACACAAACTGATCCAGATGGGAAAATAGGCAAATGGATTGTAGTTATTCTAGAATATGACATTGAGATAAGACCTACTAAACTCATGAGAGGTCAAGGATTGGCTAAGCTAATGACTGAATCCAATTTCCATGCACTAGACAAATTTTATAGCTGCACTTGATGAAGAGGAAGAGCTGGCGACTCCACATGTATCAGAAGAATTTGCTACATCTCCATGGTATGCATATATTATATTTGTTTTATAAAATTTACAAGCTCCTCTTGGTTTAACAAAAAAAAACTATATTTCTCAAGTTAAAAGCTATGAAATTCTGCATTTTAGATCAGAACGTGTATTGGAAAGATGTTGGGGGTATTTTGCTAAATTGTTTATTAAAGGATGAAGCAAACAAGGCTATAGAAGAATTTCATCAAGGAGATTGTGGAGGACATTTGTATTGGAAAACCACAGTTAACAAAATCCCATGAGCTATTTTTTATTGGCCTACCTTGTTTGTAGATGTTCATAAGAAAGTTACAACATGCCATCAGTGCCAAATCTTTGAAGGCAAGAGAAAATTGTTGCCTCTACCTTTGAAACCCATTTCAGTTGAGATTCCTTTTCAACAATGGGGTCTGGATTTTATTGGGGAGATCCATCCAAGCTCCTCAACCCAACATAAATGATTTTGACAACCACTGACTACTTCACTAAGTGGATTGAGGCTATCCCAACCAGACAAGCTACAAAAACTGTAATCATATATTTTTTAGAAGGTAATATTGATGCCAGATTTGGATGTCCACGTAAAATCATCACTGACAATGTTGCTGCTTTCAAGTCAAAGAGAATTATGTTGGGAAAAATACTAAGAGGGGGGGCGTGAATCAATATTTTAACTTTTTCTTTTTCAAGCTGTATACATGATTTTATAGAAGCCAACTAGTGTATATCCACGACTACAATGAATGAAACCAACATATAGATAGTAAACTTGTAAAACAGTAAATTCATTGTTTGTTGATCTTAAACCAGTGTGTGATGATTTTACTAGGTAGTAAATAGATGTAGTAAGAACAAAATAAATCAACACACATAAGTAGCACACATGAACACCAATATTTAAGGTGGAAACCCAATGCGGGAGAAAAACCACCTGTTGTTGTCGTCTCTGTCTTCTTTTAATATAAAGAAAAATTGTTTACAATCTTGTACTGGTGTAGACTCATACCAGTACGCAGGCACCCACCTGCAGAAGGCTACAACCTTCTCTCATTCTCCAGCTTCTACTCGAAGGGAGCTACAACCCCCTAGCTCTTGTACTGGCTAATATGTTTACCAGTACGTAGGCACCAGCCAACAGAAGGCTACCACCTTCACTCATTCTCCAGCTACTACGCGAAGGGTGCTCCAACCCCCTAGCTCTTGTACTAGCTGATATGTTTACCAATACGTAGGCGCCAGCCTACAGAAGGCTACTACCTTCACTATTCCTCCAAGGACCACATTTCATAAATTTTCAAACTGGATACTCTTGGTACACAACAACATAATTTGTAGGCCACGTTTCATCAAATTTTCATACTGGACCCATCAGAAACATTGAAGCTCAAAAAAAATTACCACAGCAATACAACCAATCACTAAAATCCATAAACTCTTAAGCAAATCACAATCAATGAATCTGAACCATCAGATCACTGTCACGAGAACACATAACTGAACCTATAACTCTGCATCAACAACCAGAACCAACTGCAACTTCGAAAATCATATGTCAGAATGTATACACTACTTAGAAGTGCCAAACCAGCGTGTATAAGCGCCTTCACCAAGGTGAACCAGCATATAGATCTGCAGATAATAACCTATAACTTCGCAGTTATTCCAGACTTCACATATACCCAGTTCATAGCATATAAAGGATTAACATGCATTAGAAATCCGATATAGACAATCCAGTACATAATGATAAGTCATTTCAGGTCTTATGATCCTGATCCATAATTAGATCTCATCCATAATCAAACACTCAGGTGCATAGTTAGTTCATATCAAGAAAAACATAAAAAACACATAACATGCATATTTATTTTTGATCTAACTCTTCATAAGATATTCATTACTTTCACACCCTCATACTTTGACCTTCAACTCCTTATATAGTTTTAGCCTTTTCTCAATACCTCAGACCAAAACAACACTTAGAACCTATGGTATTCTTAGACGAGATCAAGTAACCATTATTCGACTCAATATTGTGGGATAATACCATGGTATGGACCCTTGGTATTCTTTCACCTTAATTTTCCATCCCATACGTGCTTTTCCTTCTGTGAAAGTGTGTGCATACATATACACACCTTTTGTTCTATGTACCAGCGTGTATATGCTACTTCGACTATGATAAACATCATATACTTCTTAAAACATTCTCTTTCTTCATATTCTGGAGTCTGATTTGTAATCCTTTATTATTACCCCTGAATTGACCTGTTGTATTGTGAACTGCCATCATACATCACTGAATCATTTCTGGCCATCATATATGTGAGTTTCCATCAAGGACAACACCTGCACTGTTGAGATTGCAACAAGATGATGGAGCTTAGTGAAAAGAGTCGCCTTCACTTAGTGGGCCCGCATGCTATTTTTGGCGCAAGTCTATTTTTAGACATATGGATCATGTCTATGGATTGCAGGTTGTTGTTTATGGATGATTGGTCAAGTTGGGAAAAATAGATGGACTTCTATTTTTTATCAAAGTGTGAGTGATCACAGTGTGAGTGATCAAAGTCTATTTTTAGGCTGGCTATCAAAAATAGAAAAGTCAAATATTATTGTCTCATAATAATATTTGGAATATAAACTTGATCTTATTCTCTTGGATCACTTTAGTTTGAGCTACAGAGGTGGCACATGCAGCTGTCAGAAGGAAATACGCTTTTCTTATGAGTCAGTTGAGTTTTTGCATGCATGACTTCAGTTAAAACTCAATCAGTTGAGTTTGGTGGAGTTGATTGTGGAGTTGATGGAGTTGTGTTCAGTTTGACTTGGTTAAACTAGTTGTAATTAGTCTAACTGCAAATAGACTAATGATGAGTTGTTAAACTAATTATTAACTCATGATGCAACTAATGAATACATCAGTTAACTCAGTTGCATGTCAGTGCATGTTCAGTTCAACAGGGACAGGTGGTAGAGAATCAGATTGTTATCAGTTGTGACTATAGTTGTGCACCAGATCTTGCACAATCAAGGGATTGAGTATGCCAATGAGTTTGCTCACGTATTTTCCCAGTATTGTAGCCTTTTCTCACGTCCAATAAAGTGTGAGTGATTATTTTGAGGTGAAATACGAGTTTGGTAAGCCATTCTCATCAGTTCTTGAGAAGGTATTGAGCAGTGGAGGCAGGCAAGCAGTGGAATAGATTTGGAGATCAAATTTGAGCTGTATTGTGTGTAACAGGTGGAGCTGGTACTGGATTGCTTGTGATAAGCATTGTACTTTGTAATGTTACATGGTCTCAATCATTAATATACAGATAGTTTGGGTTTTTAGCGAGATGCTTTCCCCGGGTTACATACTGTGTTAATGTGTGAATGCTCTTGATGTTTTATTGTTATTGATGCTGCTATATTGATGATCAACGTAGAGGAGCTTATGTATTGTGTATGTATTCTGCAATAGTACATGATCAGGATAATCTCTGTTGAATATGTGTTAAATTATTCAAAATTTCTACATAGTATCAGAGCTGTTGATCATCAGATCTACTATTCAGGAAGTGTTTACATTCTATTTCTTCAGGCAGAGTCTGTAATCGGGCCAGGTAGCCTCTGGATTCATCCTTCCTCTGGAAGGTGAGATATCCAGTGAATGCCCATACAGTCAATCTCTGTACGAGAAATATTGTGTTCTCAAGAATCTTAGATCCGAGGCGGTTGAGTTGGTTGCTGGTGGAATTCGAATTTGCAGCAGGGTTTTCTTGGTGACAATGCAGCAATGTCTTTCAACGGATTGTGATTGGAGTATGCTCTTGAGGGCAGCTCAAACTATATTGCATGGAAGGACAGGATGGAGGCAATATTGGATGATAACGGGCTGAAGGAGTTCATAGATACGGATATCCCAAAGCCTACTGATGCTACTCAAGCTGATGCTTGGCAAAAGAAGATCGCAAAATGTCGAAGGATTCTGTTGGAGGGCGTGAAGGATCACATTGTGTCCAACCTCCATGGAAAGGCTACTCCATATTTGATGTGGAAATCATTGACAGAATTACTCCAAAGCAAGAGTGATCAGAGGAAGCTGGCGCTCAAAGATAAACTCAGAAACGTCAAATGCGAGAAGGGTGACAGTATTCCCAAGTATCTCACGAAGTTCACTCAGTGTCGAGATGAGCTGGGAAGTGTGGGGGTTACTGTCGATGATGAGGACTTGGTGAGCTTGGCTCTCCTTGGTCTTCTGAAGATTTGGCATTCCTATCAGGACTCTGTCAATGGTCAGGAGAAATTGCCAGGATGGGAAAGACTATGGTCAGATCTTGTGCAGGAGGAGATCAGGCGGAGTCCCAGGGATGGATCTTCGTCAAAGGGAGATGATGAAGAGAATTGTGCTTTGGCTGTCAAAGAAAAGAAAGGGAAGAGCAAGAAAGCTTCTCAGTCTGGTGCGAAAGGCAAGAAGCAGGATATGTCCAAGGTGAAGTGTTTTCACTGTCACCAGCACAGACACTATGCCACAAATTGTCCGCAGAAGAAGAAGAACAAGCAAGCTGCTGGATCTGCAGGGGGAGAGCCCTTAGCTTCTCAGTTTGAGCTTGATTTTTCATTGATCGCATGCTTGGTTTCAAGTGTGATGGGATCCGTGTGGTTCTTGGACAGTGGAGCGTCTTTTCACATGACGGGAGATAAAGATTTGTTCTCTGATCTAGAGGACAAAGATCTTGGAGTGCACATCGAGATGGGCGATGATGGTAGATACAGTGCGACCGGTATCGGTACCATTTCCTTTGAGAGGGAGTCTGGTAAACCCTTCGTATTGAAGGAAGTCATGCATGTTCCAGGATTGACGAAGAATCTCATCTCAGTGGCGATGTTAGAAGACAAGGGGTATGATGTTGTTTTCAGCGAGGGAAAGGCTTTCCTGCGCAGCAAGACAACTGGTGAGACCCGGAAGATAGGGGTTCGAGTGAGGAACCTTTATCAGTTGCATGTAGATGGATGCGCAGCAATGGCGGGCAAGGCAGAAGGATTGGTGAGTCGGGATGATGGCGAGTTGTGGCACAGGAGATTGGGTCACCTTCACCATGGAGCCTTGAAGATACTGCAGCAGATCACTACAGGGCTTCCTAAAGGCACACTTGCACAGTCAGATCAGTGCAAGGGGTGTACTTTAGGGAAGTTTGTGAAAGCCACCTTTCACAAGAAGGATAGTCGTGCCACGACGATCCTTGAGAGAATTCACACAGATGTGTGTGGACCTTTCTCAGTTGCTTCGACAGCAAAACACAGGTATTATGTGATTTTTGTTGATTATTTATCTCATAAGTGTTGGATCTTCTTCATGCAGAAGAAGAGCGAGACATATTCAAAGTTCTGTGAATTCAAAGCACTGGTCGAGAAGGAGTCGGGGAAGAAGGTGAAGGCTCTTAGGAGCGATAATGGTGGTGAATACATCTCGGACGAGTTCAAGGATTTCTGCAAGGCAGAAGGGATTCGTAGAGAGCTCATAGCTCCCCATAACCCATAGTAGAATGGGGTAGTTGAGCGAAAGAACAGAACGATTATGGGTGTTGCACGGGCAATGTTGCATGATCAGGGCCTACCCCTTCACTTGTGGGCGGAAGCATGCAATATAGTAGTTTATGTGCAGAACCGTTGTCCTCATAGGATACTTGGCATGAGTACACCTGAGGAGACTTATTCTGGTAAGAAGCCTGATCTTTCTCATTTGAGGATTTTTGGTGCTAACGTTTACATGCATGTGACGAAGGATGCCAGGAAGAAGTTGGAGCCGACCGCAAAGGTTGGGATATTTGTGGGGTCCACTGATACGCCCCACAACTATCGTGTGTATTTGCCAGACAGTGGTAAAACTGTTGTGCGACGGGATATAAAATTTCAAGAGGAGAAAGCCATGAAGTGTTCGATTGAGAGGGAGCTACACTTGCATGCAGATGAGGAGCTATTAGTTCCTAAGGATGAACTTTAGGATGTGGATCAGCCATAGGATGAGGTTCATGGAGTGGACGAGTCCACTCATGCAGCGCCAACCATCAGAGGGCGAAAGCGCTTGACAGAAGCTGAGCGACTGGCTCAAGATGCAGAGAAAGTTGTAGGACCACCTACAGCCCAACGCAGGCAGAGACAGTCACCTGATCGGTACACTGGATACATGGCTCTTATGAGAAAGTGTGTTGTGACTGAGCCATCCTCTTTCGAGGAAGCTGTGGAGGATCCCGCATGGGTAGACGCCATGGTGGAAGAGTATGATTCTATTGTCAGAAACAGTGCATGGGAGATTGTTCCTAGATCGGAAGGGAAATCAGTGGTGGGTTCGAGATGGATCTACAAATTTAAGCAGGGAGCTGACGGGAGTGTGGAGAAGTACAAGGCAAGATTTGTTTCCTGAGGCTTTTCACTTATTGAGGGGATCGATTATGAGGAGACCTTTGCACCTGTCGCAAGGTATTCTTCCATACGGACGATTCTTGCTCTCTCAGCGCAGATGGGATGGCACATTCATTAGATGGATGTGAAGATTGCGTTCCTCAACGGAGTCATTGAGGAGGAGGTGTACATTGAGTAGCCCGAAGGCTTTGAGGTCTTCAGCAGCGAGTCGCATGTGTGCAGGCTCAAGAGAGCGCTGTATGGGTTGAAGCAAGCACCACGTGCTTGGTACACATGGATAGACAGCTATTTCACAGGACTTGGATTCTCCAAGAGCGAGGCGGATCCTAACCTCTACCAGATTGTGGTGGAGGGTAAGTTGCTTATCATTGTACTATATGTTGATGATTTGATTCTAACAGGTGATGAGCTGTTGATACTGTCATGCAAGAAGGATCTTGCTACAGAGTTTGAGATGAAGGACTTGGGCCTCCTTCACTATTTCCTAGGATTGGAAATATGGCAGCGCAATGGTGGACTATTTGTTTCTCAGGGCAAGTATGCTTGGGAGATACTGGAGAAGTTCAACATGCATGGCTGCAAGCCTGTTGATACTCCTCTTCCTGGAGGTTGGAGGAAGGAGGATGCCACTTCGGGAGAAGAAGTGGATGCCACTGTTTATCGACAGTTGGTGGGGTCGCTGATGTATTTGGTCAATACACGACCCGATATATGCTATGTAGTTAACCAGCTTTCACAAGCTATGGTTAAGCCTACCAAGCTCTTCTAGAAGGCGGGCAAGCATGTATTGCGCTACTTGAGAGGCACATTGGGATATGGTTTGTGGTACAGACAGGAGGATGAGGTGAAGCTATGCGGCTTCACGGATGCAGATTGGGCAGGGAGCCCAACGGACAGAAAGAGCACATCAGGAGGGGTCTTCAGTATCGGATCGACAACAGTTTCTTAGTACAGCAGGAAGCAGAGATCCGTGGCACTCAGTTCAGCGGAGACCGAGTATATGGCAGCAAGTTTGGCTGCATGCGAGGCTATATGGATGAGGAAGATCTTGGTTGGTTTGTTCGGTTCTCATTTGGATCCTACTGTGATTTACTGTGATAAACAGAGTTGCATTAAACTCTCGGCTAATCCTGTATTTCATGATAGATCTCAACATATTGACATCAGGTACCATCATATCAAAGATTGTGTGCAGCGGAGGATCATGTTACTTTCGTACATTCCAACGGAGGATCAGGATGCTGATATTCTGACGAAGGCTCTCACCAGGAGCAAATTCGAGTACCACCGAGGCAGGATAGGGGTTGTTGATAATCCATATCTTGTCGAGAGGGAGTGTTGAGATTGCAACAAGATGATGGAGCTTAGTGAAAAGAGTCGCCTTCACTAAGTGGGCCCGCAGGCTATTTTTAGCGCAAGTCTATTTTTAGACTATGTCTATTTTTAGACATATGGATCATGTCTATGGATTGCAGGTTGTTGTTTATGGATGATTGGTCAAGTTGGGAAAAATAGATGGACTTCTATTTTTTATCAAAGTGTGAGTGATCACAGTGTGAGTGATCAAAGTCTATTTTTAGATTGGCTGTCAAAAATAGAAAAGTCAAATATTATTGTCTCATAATAATATTTGGACTATAAACTTGATCTTATTCTCTTGGAGCACTTCAGTTTGAGCTACAGAGGTGGCACATGCAGCTGTCAGAAGGAAATACGTTTTTATTATGAGTCAGTTGAGTTGTTGCATGCATGACTTCAGTTAGAACTCAATCAGTTGAGTTTGGTGGAGTTGATTGTGGAGTTGATGGAGTTGTGTTTAGTTTGACTTGGTTAAACTAGTTGTAATTAGTCTAACTTCAAATAGACTAATGATGAGTTGTTAAACTAATTATTAACTCATGATGCAACTAATGAATACATCAGTTAACTCAGTTGCATGTCAGTGCATGTTCAGTTCAACAGGGACAGGTGGTAGAGAATCAGATTGCTATCAGTTGTGACTATAGTTGTGCACCAGATCTTGCACAATCAAGGGATTGAGTATGCCAATGAGTTTGCTCACGTATTTGCCCAGTATTGCAGCCTTTGCTCACGTCCAACAAAGTGTGAGTGATTATTTTGAGGTGAAATACGAGTTTGGTAAGCCATTCTCATCAGTTCTCGAGCAGGTATTGAGCAGTGGAGGCAGGCAAGCAGAGGAATAGATTTGGAGATCAGATCTGAGCTGTATTGTGTGTAACAGGTGGAGCTGGTACTGGATTGCTTGTGATAAGCATTGTACTTTGTAATGTTACATGGTCTCAATCATTAATATACAGATAGTTGGGGTTTTTAGCGAGATGCTTTCCCCGGGTTACATACTGTGTTAATGTATGAATGCTCTTGATGTTTTATTGTTATTGATGCTGCTATATTGATGATCAACGTAGAGGAGCTTATGTATTGTGTATGTATTCCGCAATAGTACATGATCAGGATAATCTCTGTTGAATATGTGTTAAATTATTCAAAATTTCTACATGTACCATAAGGCCAAAAAATGATTGATTTTTGCCACAAGTATCACACCAACTTAGGACACTCTATTGCTTATTACCCACAAGGGAATGGGGTTAGTTGAGTCTTATAATAAGAGTTTAGTCAATATTATTAAGAAACTATTACAGGAAAACAAAAATCGTGGCACAAGAAATTGGTTAATGCTCTGCAGGCTAATAGAATTAGCACAAAGACGTCTATTGAAATGTCTCCTTTCCAATTATTATATGAAGTGGATGCAACTTTTCCTACATCCCTAGGATCCCTGTGCTAAAATTGTTGCAGGAATCACAAGTCAAGCCGAATGATGTACAAAGAAGGATAAATCAAACAATGCAGTTGCAACAAACTAGGGAGGAAGTCTACAAAAAAACTCAGATAATTTGAGACAAAATAAAAAATATCCATGACAGAAGAAGCAAAGTAGATGACTTCCAACTAGATGACATTGTGTTGAGATGGGACTGAAGAAATGAAGAAGAAGGTAAGCATGGGAAATTTGATAGTTTTTGGAGAGGACCCTACAAAATTGAAGCCTTCTGAGGCAACAATGCATTCTTTCTGAAAGACTTGACTGGAGAAGGACTGATAGGAGGACCTGCCAATGGCAGACTACTCAAGCACTATTTTCTTCCAGAATAGATAAGTTTCTCATTCAAGTCATTGTAAATATAATTTTACTATTTTAATGCAAGAGTGGATGGCTAACATTAGGAATTGAAGCCCGAAGAGAAGGCCCTAAGATGTGAGTTTTTGCCAGTATTTACAATAAAAGTAGTTAATTAGGTCAATTACATAATAAGGACAAAATTCCCAATGGATAAAGGCTACTGATCTACAACGTAATTGACACCTCACAAGGAGGATGCCATCCCCATTGGAGCCACTGTTAGGGTCCTATATATTATAGGATAAATTGATGATTATATATTGATTTTTATATTATATATTGTAAATAATGTTTCATTCTACAAACTATTTCATAGAAAAATAAAAAGAAAAAATAGAAAAGAAAAGAAAAACAAAATGAAAGGGGATACAAAAAAAAAGGATATATATATGTGAAAAAATAAAAGAAATAAAAAACATGAAAAGAATGAAAATAGCCCCAATAAGTGAGCCAGTTCAAAGGGCACTTCATTTAAAAAAAAATAAAAAATAAATATGATTAGAAATAGCTTTAGAAAATAAAAAAATGTGTAGTTAGTTTAAATGCTACATTAGAGTTAAATAAGTATGTTTAATTGTTTAATCGCACCATTTAAGCGCGATTAGATTAGGTGAATAAAGTATGTTTAGTTATAGTTAATTTTTGGATCACACAGTGTAATCGTGGTCAGATTAGTTTAATAAAGTTAGTTTAATTAGTGTAATTGCACTGTATAATGGTGATTATAATAGTTTATTAAAGTTTGTTTGGCACGACACATTTGTCGTTTTGTAATAAAGTTCACGCAGCAATGAGAGACCATGATCTCCCCCACCTAGATAAATGACAGGTTATGGCTTCGAACCCTCTCCCACCCCACCCCATTTCACCCTCCCCTCGCCCCTCTGAAATTTAACCAGGGGGGGGTCCAAAACGTTGTTTCCCCGCATATATATTATTCGACATGTCGCCCCCAGGCCCATTTCAGACCCCCACTCCGAAATCCACTTTCCCTATTCCCGCCTATTATGATCGTTGACCACGCATTCCCTCACTCCACTCCTCTTCTGCTAAGTGGTGCCTCCCATCCCCACTCCACTCCAATAAAATTCTGCCACATGGCACTCCCCATCCACTCCTCTCCCATCACTGTCACATCCCTTCTTGCTCCACTTTAGCTCACCCATGCTAAGTGGCATCTCCATTACACCTATCACCAAACCGTTAAAGCCACCATTTAATAACCTACCTCTTCCCATATTAGCGGACTGGCTCCAGTAAAATGACTTAATCCCAATGTTAAATAAGTCTGTTTATTAATAAATCTTGGTCCCGTTCTGTTAGCACCTTCATTTTCTGTTCTAAGACACCGACAGACCAGAACCTGTTACAACGCCTAGTCAGTAAGCAAACTGCCACTTCAACCAGTCACCCAGCCACCAATCTTCATCCAGCCGATTCTCGGGTAATTCAAAATTTCTAGTTCTTTCCTTTCCAGCATGGCTCTCCTAAAGGAAAATCTAAATCTACAGAAGAAAACCCCCTTTTACCCCCTGTAATTGACTTGGACCATCAACCCCTGGTAGATCAAGAATATAAAATCCTTGAAACTAGTTGTGAGTTCGACCTCTACGAACTTCACAATTGGTTAAAACAAAAATCATAGATCTTAGTGATGAATTGGATTTGTGTGACTCCTTCCTACGCCAATTCAGTTTTCCTCAGACCTATCATTAACCTGAATTCGTTTCATGGTGCCACTTCTGGTACATTCCCAGTCATAGGGCAATTTTAGCCCAAAATAATGATGTTCTTTTCACAATTACCCCCAGTTCCATAAGCCAAATTCTTCAGATTCATAATTCCACCTCTCTGAAACCTTTTTCAGTAGATTCCCTCATGGAATTCTACAAGAACATCACTTTCCTTCACAGAGTAAATACCTTTGAAAACTTTCTCCCTGAGGATGCTCAATTGCTTAAGAAAAATCCCCCTTATCCATCCTCCATGTTACATGAAATGAAAAAGAAAATAATTTCCATAGTTTCTTTCTTACTGGGATATCAATCTGATTAGTGGGTTGATGAGGCCATCATAGTATTTTTATCAGTCTTCTCAACAGGTGAAAAGCCCTCAATCATTTTCAACTACAATGAGTTTCTAGCATATGCCATTCATGAGAAGTTCCTAAAGTTTTCTATAGAGGTAACCTTTAAGTATGCTTCAGTTCTAGTCTATTTATTTTTATTCCATCAGGCATACAGATTTCAGCTTCCCTTACAGAAATTGGATGAGCAAGGAAATTCCCAATCTCTAATTCCTTGGACTTCCTTGGTAAGAAAGCATTCCAAAGGATTTACCTTTAGTGAGTATGTTGACCAATTTTTGTTATAATATATTTCCTATTGAATAGTGATGTTGAACCAAGGATAGGACCTTAGATAAAAATATTTCTACACCTCAGTGAGAAAACCAATACAAGTGACTGGTACTTGTACAAGAATTACACTGAGATAAGAGTGTATGGGTGTGAACTGCCTCCATACAGGTTTCCCAAGTTTGTCCCTATGAGAATTTTTTCACTAGAATATATTAGACAGATGATTAACATGGATGAGATGCACTTTGTGGAAACCAAGAAGAAATCTCATTTCAAGATTAAAACACAGTTTGGGCCTTTTATTTGCAATGCTAGGACAATAACCAAAGAAGTAGATATTCTCCTTAAGTAGATGAATTTTAAACTTAGGTTTACCTCATCATATGACCCCTTGGGAATAATTTCAAAGATGAGAGTAGAACATAAGACTACTCCCTACACTCATAATCTGAGGCTAGAAATAGAAAAGTATATGAATCAGGATCAATGGCAGGAGAATACTTTACAAGAGACAGATGAAAAGGTACTCTCAACAACAACATCACAAACTCCAACACCACAGGAGAATCAGGACAAGAGGCCAAGAGAAGATCTTTCCCCTTCAATGACAGAAATCCAGGGAAAGGAATTCAAAATTTACAGGAAGAGATAGAGATTCAATCCAGCAGGAGAATTTTTAGAGGAGGAAAATGTACGGTCCACCATTGTTTTGATAGCCCCCATACTTCTACCAGGAATGAAGATATTTTTATAGGATCTCCATCCTCTTCGACCTCCCAAGAGCCACTAGATACCTCTCAGTCAAGGGAATTGGTTCATGAACAAATTGAACCAAATATATTTTCCAAGTATAGAGAAATTAAAAAGAAGAATGAGATGCTAAAAGCTACAACTTATTCACAGTTTTGGAAATAGACAACATCCTCACAGCATAGGCTTCTCTCTACCTTTGACACAGAGGAATGAAAGATGCAGATAGCCTTCCTCTAGGCTGAGGTTCCTTTCCCCAAAACTCCAGATGATTACAAAAAATCCATCTTTTCCTTCAATGTTGATCAAATCCATCCAATTGATCAGATGGACTTGCACAAGAAAACATGGGAGATGTTATATTCAACCTTGACAAATTCAGCAATGGCAGATTCGAGGTTGCAACATTCAGTCAATAACATTCAGTCCCAACTCAAACTAGAAAAAATATCTTCCTTAGCTAAAGACACAAAAATCAAGTCTTTAGAGGATCTAGTAATAAAATTGGGATATGATCCCAACAATGTGAAAGATGCATAGGAGATTATTAGAAGAAATAATGTTGGCATTGCAACTCTAAAGAAACAAATCAAGCTTCCATCCACAAAAGACCCACAGACAAAGAAGTTGGACAACTAGAAAAAGAAAAAGAAGACATGTTTAGGATTATTATTGAACATAATGGACAGATCAAGGAGATGGAAACTGAGATGGAGAAACTTCTTAACGAAAGAGAACTAGTCTACAGACTCATCAGGAGAACTAGTCAAAGCTATGGAGGACTTATTTATCAGAGGGCAGGAGATTGAAAATCTAAAAGCTCAGATAAAAAATCTCCAAGAACAGAAATTAAAGATTGATAATGTGTACATATAATATCTTCAAAAGACTGATAGGTTAACCCAAAGTATTGAACAGATAGAGAATGAATCTACCAAGGTCCAGACAATTGCACAGGAAAAGGAGAACATTTGGGTGGAAATCAATGAAGCGACAATTCAAATTTGGCCTTCCATTGAAATAATTTTCGAGCAGGAGGAATTAGTGCAGAGATCAAAAGAAGTTATTGAAGTAATAAAATAAATTTTGGGACATAAACTAGGTGAAGCCAATGCCCTAATAAGGATTCTAAATTCAAATACAAAGGACAAAATAAAGGAATTTGAGATTGTAGATAGGACATAAACAATCCTTGAGGTGATAAGTGTCCTTATAAAAAGGAACTTGATGCTACAGTTGGAGAACAAATGCCATAAATTGGAGGCCAACATTCAAATGTTTCACAGAAAATTCAACGTACTGAATCAAAAAGGGTTGCAAGGTTTGAAAGGATTTGGAGATAAATTGGTCAAGTTAGATGATTATCAGCAAAAGTTGTATACCATAGACATCGATAAGTCAAGGTTTTCCACCATCAAGGGAACCATCACAGGAAAAGATTTCATGGAGGGTTTGAAATTCGATTTACTTATCAAACATGAGATAAACAATATGTTTATAATTAAGCCCACCTTCTAGAAATATACTGGGGTAGATGAAACCTATAGGAAGCTAATTAAATTGTCCACCCCAGATGAATACAAATGGGATAAACTATGCCAACTACTGGAGTAAAAAAGGTGTTCATCTTGAACAAAAAGAATCAATTTTTCAGGCCAAGAATCCTCGAAGATAGTGCCAGAAATCTACACCAATTTTACTTGTCTATATTTATGTACTATTTTTGTAAACAATATTTTAGGATATTTTGTAAAAAAATTGATTTTTCAAATCAAGATATTTTGATAAGTTTTGTATAAATACTTCATAATTCGAAGTACAAAGGGTTGGAACTTGTACCAAGAAAGCAAACCTTTGATGTAAAGTTGTGTACTGAGCTAAAGTGATAATTTTATTAACACAGAAAGTCATTCCAAGATTCATGTGTGAGGCAAATTGGTGATGTTTTTTCTTCTTGTGTAATTGTTATTTCTCTGTTTTTCTATATGTTTTCCAATTTGTATTGTTTAAAGAAAATTAAGGGCTGAACTTTTTTAATTACACTCTGCTCCAGCTTATAAACAATAATAGGAAATATGCTCCCCAAAATTATTTGAAATTTTGGCATCCCTAATAAATGAAGAAGTCATTTAACAGAATAATAATAATACTAAAAATATTACTACATCTAAATTTAAAGAAAATATATGATGACATATCAAAATTGGACAAGGAAATTAAGATATTGTGGATATCGAAGTATCTCTTTATTTTGACTAGTTTATAGATGAAAATCAGCATTACTAAAATAAGAAATTTTACTAGTTTCATGGTGAAATTAAGCTTTTAGGAGTTTCCAAAACAAAATGAAAGAATATGTCATCTTTATGACAAGACAATTAGAAGGGTTCAAAAATAAATGTACAATCTCTTAATAGGCCCTACTTATAAAAATCTTTTAGATCACAAATGTAAAATATTTGCCACAATACCAACCTTCACATAACATTTAAAGTCATCAAATCCATAATGATCTTAAAATTGTTTTCTTAGTACTTTTTAAAGGAAGAACGTAAAGATTTTCTTAATATTTTTTAACTACAAAAATAAAATAAAAAAACTCTTACATTTTTAAAATTTAATAAATCAATTTTATTTTTATTATCTTATTAAAATTTATTATATTTAAAATTATTAATAACAATTTTTGTTGTTTGTAAATTTATATTTACATTATTATATCTCATTAATGGCTCGTAATAACAAGGCCTTGAATAAATATTTAAATTACAAATAATTAAATGAAGACTTTTTAACATATTCATATAGGGTATATAGTGAAAAAAAATGAAATATATGATAGGATTGTTGAGTAGAAAAGAGAGTCTTCACTAAAAACAAAAAAAATAAAATTTATGATAGTGTTGTTGAGTAGCAGAGAGAAAGTCTTAACCAAAAACTGGCATTCAAACATTTTTAAAATCACCATCAAATTATTAGAAACTTTCAAGCAATTTTTTATTTATTTAATATAATAAAAATTATCACAACCACATTAATAAATGTGGTTGATATACATCGATAAATATATATCAAATATCTACTATAAAAACTTACAACATCGGCTGATCTGCTATTGATATACATCAATAAATATATATCAAATATCCGCATTAAAAATATATATAAAACTTACAACATTGGCTGATCTGCAAGATGATCAGCTTCATAATTCTTAGTTCATTGACTCTTATTAATTAATTGAAAGAATACGACCAGGAAAACAAAAGCAGGAATCCTTAGTAAACCTAATTACTAAATATAAATTAATAAACCTAATTAATATAAATAGGTTCAAAGTAAATTTAACTTGAAAACGCATCTTTGGGGATAATCAAGATACAATAAAAGCACTTAGAATGTAAGTGGAGGTCATATATTTTTCTTTAGTTATAAACTTGTTTTTCCTTTCACCTTTTCAGGGTTAAAGATTTGAGCAAATACATACCTATATCAATTTATCCATTTGATACTGCCATATATCAGATACAAATATATATTAATTTCGTATTGATTGTTACCTTTATTTATGTGGTTAGAAGTAGTCTTGAATTCTCGTTCTGATGCCTTGATGCATTGCAACGTCTTTAATTTTCTTCCCCTTTTCAACTTACAAAATCTTCAGTGTGTTCCAAGCTCTAATTCCTCGTCATGTAAGCGAAATTGAAAATCCCATTAACGCAAAACCACTATAGCAATGTGAAACGCATATACTCTGTGATGGTATTGATTGGGAATCCTAGAATATCCATCTCCCTAGACATCCATGAATATTAGAAACGATACCTATTACTTCGTGCATAAAAGCCATAGTTTTAAAACTCCGATTCAGATTTAGAACGGTGTGGGGTCATTTCCAACTCCAACTTCGATTGGGTATCCAGTCAACTTAGTTGATTTCAATGACTTAGTTTTTGTAAAAAATACATTAAATATTTTTTATTTTATTTTATGAAAAAATATAATTTTAAAGATTTTTATTCATATTTCCAAATTCAAAGCATTAAAATATAGAGAGAAGATAACATATGATCATACTATGCTCATGAATATATCTATTATATAAAAATGGCACCCATTGCATTGTCCAATACATGTAATACATAGATATCCGAACAAAAACACATAACCAATGAGGCTCTTAATGGTCTCTACAACAAAATATCATTAGTCACCATTGCTAGAGAAGCCAACATCCTCTCACTTAGACTCTGAATTAGAGTCAAACATGGAAACCCATGGCTCTTCCTCGTCATCAAGATTTCCAACTACAATTGTAGAAGTAGTAGCACTAGAAGGCGCAACAACTACACGCTAAGATAGATGATTTATACACCTGCGTCATGGATGAGTATAGGAAGTGCATGAAACTATAGGACTTAGCGCTAGGCTTGGTACTAGTGGATATGCATTAACTAAACATTATGTTCAAATTATGCCTCTATCTTTAGATCCAAATCAAGACCACTATCCTCGTTAGGGTCAAACTCTGTTGGTTGAATCTTCACTATCCAATCTGATGTTGGATCAATATATTTCAACACAATTGGATCTTTATCAGGTCCTTTGTTCAGCAATTGGTTTTGTCTTCGCTGGAGACTGTACTAGATCATTTAACGATTTTTGTTCCAAACGGTTTCTCTTCTTCGTGTGAATCCTCTCAAAGACAAACCAATTGTGCTCACACCTAGAAGCACTGCGAGTTTGACTCAAAATATAGATTGTAAACTTTTACAATTGAGGATAATGGCTACCAAATGGCTACGATCAACATAAAACAACTTTTACTACACCTTAGGGAACCTTTATTTATGTAAAAATTCCCTTTGGACTTATGAATGTAAGGGCCACTTTTCATAGAGAAATGGAAATTTCATTTGCTTATGAGAAATATAGGTTCATTGTGACTTACCTGGATGATAGTACTTTCTTTTCAAAAATAGATGAAGAACACCTATTACACTTGAGAAAGGTTTTTGAAAAATGTAGAAAATATGGTATCTCCTTGAACCCCAAGAAAAGTCTTTTTAGTTTGGAGGAAGGAAAACTTCTAGGTCATATTATCTCAAAAGAAGGTACCAGAATAGATCCTAATAGAGTCAAAGCCATACTGAAAATTGACCCTCCCAGGAACAAGAAATAAATTCAATCCTTCATTGGTAGGATAAATTTCCTCAAAAAATTTGTTCCAAACCTTGCCAAGATCTTGAGAGCCATTACAAACATGCTAAAGAAATATATTGAAATAAAATGGAATAGTGAAGCCAAAAAATATTTTAGTCAAGTAAAGTTAGCTTTAACAACTACTCCTATTTTAATTAGCCCTGACTTTACAAAGGATTTCATGATTTTTTCTTTTGCTTCTGAACATACTATTGCAACAATTTTGTTGCAGAAAAACAATGAAGGACATGAAAAACCTACAAATTTCTTTAGCAGAGTTTTAAGGGATGCCTCATTAAAGTATAATATCATGGAGAAATGGGCCTTTGCTTTGGTGAAGGCACTGAAATATTTTAGAGTTTACATTCTGCATTCCCATATTATTGCATTTGTCCCAAGTGTTGTAGTAAAACATATCCTTACACAAACTGATCCAGATGGGAAAATAGGAAAATAGATTGTAGTTATTCTAGAATATGACATTGAGATAAGACCTACTAAACTCATCAAAGGTCAAGGATTGGCTAAGCTAATGGTTGAATCCAATTTCCATGCACTAGACATAAATTTTATAGCTGCACTTGATGAAGAGGAAGAGTTGGCGACTCCACATGTATCAAAAGAATTTGCTACATCTCCATGGTATGCATATATTATCTTTGTTTTACAAAATTTACAAGCTCCTCTTGGTTTAACAAAAAAAAAGAAGCTATATTTCTCAAGTTAAAAGCTATCAAATTCTGCATTTTAGATTAGAATGTGTATTGGAAAGATGTTGGGGGTATTTTGCTAAATTTTTTATTGAAGAATGAAGCAAACAAGGCTATAGAAGAATTTCATCAAGGAGATTGTGGAGGACATTTGTACTGGAGAACCACAGTTAACAAAATCCCATGAGCTAGTTTTTACTGGCCTACCTTGTTTGTAGATGTTCATAAGAAAGTTACAACATGCCATCAATGCCAAATCTTTGAAGGAAAGAGAAAATTGTTGCCTCTACCTTTGAAACCCATTTCAATTGAGATTCCTTTTCAACAATGGGGTCTGTATTTTATTGGGGAGATCCATCCAAGCTCCTCAACCCAACATAAATGATTTTGACAACCACTGACTACTTCACTAAGTGGATTGAGGCTATCCCAACCAGACAAGCTACAGACACTGTAATCATATAGCTTTTAGAAGGTAATATTGATGCTAGATTTGGATGTCCACATAAAATCATCACTGAAAATGTTGCTGCTTTCAAGTCAAAGAGAATTATGTTCAGAAAAATACTAAGAGGGGGGGCGTGAATCAATATTTTAACTTTTTCTTTTTCAAACTGTATACATGATTTTATAGAAGCCAACTAGCATATATCCACGACTACAATGAATGAAACCAATGTATAGATAGTAAACTTGTAAAACAGTTAATTCATTGTTTGTTGATCTTAAACCAGTGAGTGATGATTTTACTAGGGAGTAAACAGATGCAGTAAGAACAAAATAAATCCACACACATAAATAGCACACATGAACACCAAGATTGAAGGTGGAAACACAATGCAGGAGAAAAACCACCTGCTGTTGTCGTATCTGTCTTCTTTTAATATAAAGAGAAATTGTTTACAATCTTGTACTGGTGTAGACTCATACCAGTACGTAGGCACCCACCTGGAGAAGGCTACAACCTTCTCTCATTCTCCAGCTTCTACTCAAAGGGAGCTACAATCCCCCAGCTCTTGTACTGGCTAATATGTTTACCAGTATGTAGGCACCAGCCAACAGAAGGCTACCACCTTCACTCATTCTCCAACTGCTACTCGAAGGGAGCTCCAACCCCATAGCTCTTGTACTAGCTAATATGTTTACCAGTACATAAGTGCCAGTCTACAAAAGGCTACCATCTTCACTCTTCCTCCACGGACCAAGTTTCATAAATTTTCAGACTAGATACTCTTGGTACACAACAACACAATTTGTAGGCCACTTTTCATCAAATTTTCATACTGGACCCATCAGAAACATTGAAGCTCAAAATCAAATACCACAACAATACAACCAATCACTAAAATCCATAAACTTTGAATCAAATCACAATCAATGAATCTGAACCATCAAATCACTGTCACGAGAACACATAGCTGAACCCAGAACTCTGCATCAACAACCAGAACCAACTGCAACTTCAAAAATCATATGTTAGAATGTATACATTACTCAGAAGTGCCAAACCAACGTGTATACGTGCCTTCACCAAGGTGAACCAGCATATAGATTTGCAGATAATAACGTATAACTTTGCAGTTATTCCAGACTTCACATATACCCAGATCATAGCTTGTAATGGATTAACATGCGTTAGAAATCAGATATAGACAATCCAATACATAATGATAAGCCATTTCAGGTCTTATGATCCTAATCCATAATTAGATCTCATCCATCATCAAACACTCAGGTGCATAGTTAGTTCATATCAAGAAAGACATCAAAAACCCATAACATGCATATTTATTTTTGATATAACTCTTCATAAAATATTCATTACTTTCACACCCTCATACTTTGACCTTCACCTCCTTATATAGTTTTAGCCTTTTCTCAATACCTCAGACCAAAACAACACTTAGAACCTATGGTATTCTTAGACGGGATCAAGTAACCATTATTCAACTCAATATTGTGGGATAATACCATGGTATGGACCCTTGGTATTCTTTCACCTTAATTTTCCATCCCATATGCGCTTTTCATTCTGTGAAAGTGCGTGCATACGTATATGCGCCTTTTGTTCTGTGTACCAGCGTGTATATTCTACTTGGACTATGATAAACATTGTAAACTTCTTAAGACATTCTCTTTCTTCAATTTCTGGATCTGATTTGTAATCCTTTGTTGTTACACCTGAATTGACCTATTGTACTATGAACTGCCATCATACATCAATGAATCATTTCTGGGTATCATATATGTGAGTTGCCATCAAGGACAACACCTGTACCATAATGCCAAAAAATTATTGATTTTTGCCACAAGTATCACACCAACTTAGGACACTCTATTGCTTATTACCCACAAGGGAATGGGGTTAGTTGAGTCTTATAATAAGAGTTTAGTCAATATTATTAAGAAACTATTGTAGGAAAACAAAAATCTTGGCACAAGAAATTGGTTAATGCTTTGCGGGCTAATAGAATTAGCACAAAGAAGTCTATTGAAATGTATCCTTTCCAATTAGTATATGAAGTGGATGAAACTTTTCCTACTTCCCTAGGAATCCCTGTGCTAAAATTATTGCAGGAATCAAAAGTCAAGCCAAATGATGTACAGAGAAGGATAAATCAAACAATACAGTTGCAACAAACTAGGGAGGAAGTCTACAAAAAAACTCAGATAATTCGAGACAAAATAGAAAATATCGATGACAGAAGAAGCAAAGCAGATGACTTCCAACTAGATGACATTGTGTTGAGATGGGACTGAAGAAATGAAGAAAAAGGTAAGCATGGGAAATTTGATAGTTTTTGGAGAGGACCCTATAAAATTGAAGCTTTCCGAGGCAACAATGCATTCTTTCTGAAAGACTTGACTAGAGAAGGACTGCCAGGAGGACCTGTCAATGGCAGACTACTCAAGCACTATTTTCTTCCAGAATAGATAAGTTTCTCATTCAAGTCATTGTAAATATCATTTTACTATTTTAATGCAAGAGTGGGTGGCTAACATTAAGAATTGAAGCCCGAAGAGAAGGCCCTAAGATTCTAGTGAGTTGCTACTAGTATTTACAATAAAAGCAGTTAATCATGCCAGTTACATAATAAGGACAAAATGCCCAATGGATAAAGGCTACTGATCTACAACTTAATTGACACCTCACAAGGAGGATGCCATCCCCATTGGAGCCACTGTTAGGGTCCTATATATTATAGGATAAATTGATGATTATCTATTGATTTTTATATTAAATATTGTGAATAATGTTTCATTCTACAGATTATTTCATAGAAAAATAAAAAGAAAAAATAGAAAAGAAAAGAAAAACAAAATGAAAGGGGATACAAAAAAAAGGATATATATATGTGAAAAAATAAAATAAATAAAAAACATGAAAAAAATGAAAATAGCCCCAATAAGTGAGCCAGTTCAAATGGCACTTCATTTAAAAAAAATAAAAAATAAATATGATTAGAAATAACTTTAGAAAATAAAAAAAAGTGTAGTTAGTTTAAATGCTACATTAGAGTTAAATAAGTATGTTTAATTGTTTAATTGCACCATTTAAGCGTGATTAGATTAGGTGAATAAAGTATGTTTAGTTATAGTTAATTTTTGGATCGTACAGTGTAATCGTGGTCAGATTAGTTTAATAAGGTTAGTTTAATTAGTGTAATTGCACTATATAATGGTGATTATAATAGTTTATTAAAGTTTGTTTGGCACGACACATTTGTCGTTTTGTAATAAAGTTCACGCAACAATGAGCAACCATGATCTCCCCCACCCAGAGAAATGATAGGTGATGGCTTTGAACCCTCTCCCACCCCACCTCCTTCCACCCTCCCCTCGCCCCTCCAAAAGTTAACCAGGGGGGGTCCAAAACATTGTTTCCCGGCATATAGATTATTCAACATGTCACACCGAGGCCCATTTCAGACCCCCACTCCGAAATCCACTTTACCTATTCCCACCTATTATGATCATTGACCTCGCATTCCATCACTCCACTCCTCTTCTGCTAAGTGGTGCCTCCCATCCCCACTCCACTCCAATAAAATTCTGCCACATGGCACTCCCCATCCACTCCTCTCCCATCACTGTCACATCCCTTCCTGCTCCACTTTAACTCACCCATGCTAAGTGGCATCTCCGTTACACCTATCGCCAAACTATTAAAGCCACCATTTAATAACCTACCTCTTGCCATATCAGCGGACTGGCTCCAGTAAAATGACTTAATCCCAATGGTAAATAAGTATGTTTATTAATAAATCTTGGTCCCGTTCTGTTAGCACCTTTATTTGCTGTTCTAAGACACCGACAAACCAGAACCTGTTACAATGCCCAGTCAGCAAGCAAACTTCCACTTCAACGAGTCACCCAACCACCAATTTTCATCTAACCAATTCCCGAGTAATTCAAAATTTCCAGTTCTTTCCTTTCCAGCATGGCTCTCCTAAAGGAAAATCTAAATCTACAGAAGAAAATCCCCTTTTACCCCCTGTAATTGACTTGGACCATCAACCCTTGGTAGATCAAGAATATAAAATCCTTGAAACTAGTTGTGATTTCGACCTCTACGAACTTCACAATTGGTTAAAACAAAAAATCATAGATCTTAGTGATGAATTGGATTTGTGTGACTCCTTCCTACCCCAATTCAGCTTTCCTCAGACCTATCGTTAACTTGAATTCGTTTCATGGTGCCACTTCCGGTACATTCCCAGTCATAGGGCAATTTTAGCCAAAAATAGTGATGTTCTTTTCACAATTACCCCCAGTTCCATAAGCCAAATGCTTCAGATTCAGAATTCCGCCTCTCTGAAACCTTTTTCAGTAGATTCCCTCATGGGATTCTACAAGAACATCACTTTCGTTCACAGAGTAAACACCTTTGAAACATTTCTCCCTGAGGATGCTCAGTTGCTTAAGAAAAATCCCCTTATCCATCCTCCATGTTACATGAAATGAAAAAGAAAATAATTTCCATAGTTTCTTTCTTACTGGGTTATCAATCCAATTAGTGGGTTGATGAGGCCATCATAGTATTTTTATCAGTCTTCTCAACAAGTGAAAATCCCTCAATCATTTTCAACTACAATGAGTCTCTAGCATATGCCATTCATGAGAAGTTCCTAAAGTTTTCTACAGAGGTAACCTTTAAGTATGCTTTAGTTCTAGTCTATTTATTTTTATTCCATCCGGCATACAAATTTCAGCTTCCCTTACAGAAATTGGATAAGCAAGGAAATTCCAAATCTCTAATTCCTTGGACTTCCTTGGTAAGAAAGCATTCCAAAGGATTTACCTTTAGTGAGTATGTTGACCAATTTTTGTTATAATATATTTCCTATTGAATAGTGATGTTGAACCAAGGATAGGACCTGAGATAAAAAAATTTCTACACCTCAGTGAGCAAACCAATACAAGTGACTGGTACTTGTACAGGAATTACACTAAGATAAGAGTGTATGGGTGTGAATTGCCTCCATACAGGTTTCCCAAGTTTGTCCCTATGAGAATTTTTTCACTAGAATATATTAGACAGATGATTAACATGGATGAGATGTTCTTTGTGGAAACCAAGAAGAAATCTCAATTCAAGATTAAAACATAGGTTGGGCCTTTTATGAGTGTAGGGAGTAGTCATTTGTTCTACTCTCATCTTTGAAATTATTTCCAAGAGGTCATATGACCTCTTGGAAATAATTTCAAAGATGAGAGTAGAACAAATGACTACTCCCTACACTCATACTCTAGGCTAGAAATAGAAAAGTATATGAATCAAGATCAATGGTAGAAGAATACTTTACAAGAGGCAAATGAAAATGTACTCTCAACAACAACATCACAAACTCCAACACCATAGGAGAATCAAGACAAGAGGCCAAGAGAAGATCTTTCCCCTTCAATGACAGAGATCCAGGGAAAGGAATTCAAAATTTACAAGAAGAGATAGAAATTCAATCCAGTAGGGGAATTTTTGGAGGAGGAAAATGTATGGTCCACCATTGTTTTGATAGGCCCCCATACTTCTACCAGGAAAGAAGATATTTTTATAGGATCTCCATCCTCTTCGACGTCCCAAGAGCCACTAAATACCTCTCAGTCAAGGGAATAGGTCCATGAACAAATTGAACCAAATATATTTTCCAAGTATAGAGAAATTAAAAAGAAGAATGAGATGCTAAAAGCTACAACTTATTAACAGTTTTGGAAGTATACAACATCCTCACAACATAGGCTTCTCTCTACCTTTGACACAAAGGAATGAAAGATGTAGATGGCCTTCCTCTAGGCTGAGGTTCTTTTCCCCAAAACTCTTGATGATTACAAGAAAACCATATTTTCCTTCAATGTTGATCAAATCCATCCATTTGATCAGACAGACTTGCACAAGAAAACATGGGAGATGTTATTTTCAACCTTGACAAACTCAGCAATGGCAGATTCGAGGTTGCAAGCTTCGGTCAATAACATTCAGTCCCAAATCAAACTAGAAAAAATATCTTCCTTAGCTAAAGACACAAAAATCAAGTCTTTAGAGGATCTAGTAATAAAACTGGGATATGATCCCAACAATGTGAAAGATGCATAGGAGATTATTAAAAGAAATAATGTTGGCATTGCAACTCTAAAGAAACAACTCAAGCTTCCATCCACAAAAGACCCACAGACAAAATAAGTTGGACAAATAGAAAAAGAAAAAGAAGACATGTTTAGGATTATTATTGAACATAATGGACGGATCAAGGAGATGGAAACTGAGATGGAGAAACTTCTTAAGGAAAGAGAATAGTCAACACAGCTGGTACCCATTCCAATCACAACAATTCTTATTGCATCTACATTGACAAAAGGAGCATCAACTTCAACAAACATCACAATAGAGGGACAATCTACAGACTCATCAAGAGAACTAGTCAAAGCTATGGAGGACTTGTTTATCAGAGGGTGGGAGATTGAAAATCTAAAAGCTTAGATAAAAAATCTCCAAGAATAGAAATTAAATATTGATAATGTGTACATAGAAGATCTTCAAAAGACTGATAGGTTAACCCCAAGTATTGAACAGTTGGAGAGTGAATCTACCAAGGTCCAGACAATTGCACAGGCAAAGGAGAACATTTGGGTGGAAATCAATGAAGCGACGATTAAAGCTTGGCCTTCCATTGAAATAATTTTCGAGCAGGAGGAATTAGTGCAGAGATCAAAAGAAGTTATTGAAGGAATAAAATAAATTTTGGGACATAAACCAGGTGAAGCCAACGCCCTAATAAGGATTCTAAATTCAAAGACAAAGGACAAAATAAAGGAATTTGAGATTGTAGATAGGACATAAACAATCCTTGAGGTGATAAGTGTCCTTATAAAAAGGAACCTGATGCTACAGTTGGAGAACAAATGCCATAACTTGGAGGCCAACATTCAAATGTTTCACAGAAAATTCAATGTTTTGAATCAAAAAGGGTTGCAAGGTTTGAAATGATTTGGAGATAAATTGGTCAAGTTAGATGATTTTCAGTAAAAGTTGTATACCATAGACATCGATAAGTCAAGGTTTTCCACCATCAAGGGAACCATCACAGGAAAAGATTTCATGGAGGGTTTGAAATTCGATTTACTTATCAAACATGAGATAAACAATATGTTTGTAATTAAGCCCACCTTCTAGAAATATACCGGGGTAGATGAAACCTATAGGAAGCTAATTCACCCCAGATGAATACAAATGGGATCAACTATGCCAACTACTGGAGTAAAAAAGGTGTTCATCTTGAACAAAAAAGAAGCAATTTTTCAAGCCAGGAATCCTCGAAGATAGTGCTAGAAATCTACAACAATTTTATTTGTCTATATTTATGTACTGTGTTTGTAAACAATATTTTAGGATATTTTATAAAAAATTTGATTTTTCAAATCAAGATATTTTGATAATTTTTGTATAAATACTTCATAATTCGAAGTACAAAGGGTTGGAACTTGTACCAAGAAAGCAAACCTTTGATGTAAAGTTGTGTACTGAGCTAAAGTGATAATTTCATTAATACAAAAAGTCATTCCAAGATTCATGTGTGAGGCAAATTGGTGATGTTTTTTCTTCTTTTGTAATTGTTATTTCTCTATTTTTCCATATGTTTTCCAATTTGTATTGTTTAAAGAAAATTAAGGGTTGAACTTGTTTAATTACACTCTGCTCCGGCTTATAAACAATAGTAGGAAATATGCTCCCCAAAATTATTTGAAATTTTGGCATCCCTAATAAATGAAGAAGTCATTTAACAGAATAATGATAATACTAAAAATATTACTACATCTAAATTTAAAGAAAATATATGATGACATATCAAAATTGGACAAGGAAATTAAGATATTGTGGATATCGAAGTATCTCTTTATTTTGACTAGTTTCAAGATGAAAATCGACATTACTAAAATAATAAATTTTACCAGTTTTATGGTGAAACTAGGCTTTTAGGAGTTTCCAAAACAAAATGAAGGAATAGGTCATCTTTATGACAAGACAATTAGAAGGGTTCAAAAACAAAAGTACAATCTCTTAATATGGCCTACTTATAAAAACCTTTTAGATCACAAATGTAAAATATTTGCCACAATACCAACCTTCACATAACATTTAAAGTCATCAAATCCATAATGATCTTAAAATTGTTTTCTCAGTACTTTTTAAAGAAGAAAATAAAGATTTTCTTAATATTTTTTAACTACAAAAATAAAATAAAAACACTCTTACATTTTTAAAATCTAATAAATCAATTTTATTTTTATCATCTTATTAAAATTTATTATATATAAAATTATTAATAACAATTTTTGTTGTCTGTAAATTTATATTTACATTATTATATCTCGTTAATGGCTCATAATAACAAGGCCTTGAATAAATATTTAAATTACAAATAATGAAATGAAGACTTTTTAACATATTCATATAGGGTATATAGTGAAAAAAAATGTAATATATGATAGGATTGTTGAGTAGAAAAGAGAGTCTTAACGAAAAACAAAAAAAATTAAATTTATGATAGTGTTGTTAAGTAGCAAAGAGAAAGTCTTAACCAAAAACTTGCATTTAAACATTTTTAAAAATACCATCAAATTATTAGAAATTTTCAAACAATTTTTTATTTATTTAATATTATAAAAATTATTACAACCACATTAATAAATGTGGTTGATATACATAGATAAATATATATCAAATATTTACTATAAAACTTACAACATCGGCTGATCTGCTATTGATATACATCAATAAATATATATCAAATATCGGCATTAAAAATATATATAAACTTACAACATTGGCTGATCTGCAAGATGATCAGCTTCATAATTCTTAGTTCATTGACTCTTATTAATTAATTGAAAGAATACGACCAGGAAAACAAAAGCATGAATCCTTAGTAAACCTAATTACTAAATCTAAATTAGTAAACCTAATTAATATAATAGGTTCAAAGTAAATTTAACTTGAAAACGCATCTTTGGGCATAATCAAGATACAATAGAAGCACTTAGAATGTAAGTGGAGGTCATATATTTTTATTTAGTTATAAACGTGTTTTTCCTTTCACCTTTTCAGGGTTAAAGATTTGAGCAAATACATACCTATATCAATTTGTCAATTTCATACAGCAAATGCCGTTTGAAGATTTGAGCAAATACATACCTATATCAATTTATCAATTTGATGATTCATCCCTTATGGTTCATGAGAGTTGAGAGCCGGGAGCGCGGTAAACGGGGAGCCGATGTCGTTTGAATAGGTGTCGCAAGCCATATCTCTCATCCAATCACTGCAACTATCAATCCTCCATTGCCAAGGGACGCAAGGCTGCATGCAGCTCCATGCATGAAGGTATGGGTTCGCCGTGGTACGTGGTCTAACATCCTCTTTTCAGCCATGCAAGGTTTTTACTCGGCCAGAGATCCTCTCTGTTAAATACTGTCTCTTGCCACCCATTTGCGTTTTTTTTTTCTCCCCCTCTGCCCTTGCGGGCTAGAGGTTCCGACGTCATCACAGTCTACATACTATTTCTTTTTCTCGGCATCGTCTCTTGGCTGATTCTCTTACTCGGCTCTCTAGTTTTTACGCACTTGCGGTCTCTCCAGACAAGGTCAGGTATCATCTCTTATCTCTGTTTCGGCATGTAATGATTAGCTGTTAAATCTTTTAGATGGTCTTCACATAGAAGTAAGACTTCTCACAGTCATTGGATGACTAATACTCACGTTCCAATAGATAATCATGCTAAAATCCTTTTTGAATAGAGTAAAAGCTTCGTTTTACATCTATAGCCCCTGCACAGATATTCGGTTCCGCATTGGGAGGTATTGGTGTATTATTCATGTCTATTGTTGTTGTTGTGACTGCAACAACCAAACAAAGGCATAGAACTATTGGTCTTTTGCTTCATATAGTCTATAGTGTAGGATTTGTGAATTGCAGGTCTCGAACTCGTGTTCGAATCCCTCTGACTTTCCTCTCTCGGTATCGGCCTATTGCCGGTTCCCCTACCGGTATATCACCGGTTTTTCTTTTCAAATGAGATTTTCCGCCCACTGATAATGGAGCATTAATAATTTGCCTGCATTTCTGTCATCCTTCCCTGCACTGATGGTTCTCGATGCTAGGTAACATGACATATTGACGGTGGTATCGGCTCTCTTCTGCCACCTTCTCAATTCAAGCCGATCTTAGGATTAATGCCCCATGTCCTTGTGGTTTCTTTTATGGGGTTGGGGTACATTTACACAGGCATCTCATTAAAATCCGACCTGGTCGACCTGACAAAATCTTTGGGAATCCTTCTGATGGATCGTCCTTCTATAGGCTCTTCTATCCAGTGATCATATCATCCAGGTTTATTTGGAGTACAATAGTACCCCGTGTCAGGCTTTCTACAACATTCTATCTGTTTTTCTAATGTCGGTTGATAGTGACTCTCCGGCCACGAGGGCACTTTTTTCGGCTGCCATTGAGGCTGAGAATGCACATGAATCCTCTATTCAAAATCCGAAATGGCATGCCACGGTGGATGAGATGCTTCTCCCTTCTTGTCAGGCCATTTCTCCTCCCTTTTGCCTGGATTTGGAAGCGGACAAAAAGGGTCCTGTCTCCCCTAAATTTGGTACAGACCATGAAAAGGGAAACCGCCTAAAAAAAGCATGGAATCCGATCAAAACCATCCCACCTCCAAAAGCAGTCTCTGTCTCCAGTGCGACTTTGTCTGAACGTATTGAAAGTCTTCAGAAGCTCGCTCTCATCGGGAAATGGCACTTTCCGGAGATGTCTGAGATTGATATGAGATCATGGCTATCCTCAAAATGGCTCCCTCTGATTGGTTATACTCCAGTCATTTCTAGGTTGATGAAAGACTGGTTCTCCTTTCATTTCTTAAATATAGATGACCTCGAAATGATTCTTAACAAACCTTGGGTCGTTGGCAGGAGCTTTTTGTTTTTATCTCGATGGTATGTGGGTTTCGACCCCCTCAAAAACACTCCATCAAACTGCATGATATGGGTGAAGCTTCCAAATTTACCGCTGGAATTATGGTCTGTTGAAACTCTAATGGAGATTGGAAATTCAGTGGGTAAATTTATTTACGTTGACCCTCGGGTCAGAGGCGAGAAAGATAAAAGGATTGCATGGGTGCTGATTGAAAAACCCTATAAAGGCGGATATCCGGAACATATTCAGATCAACTGGGAAGGCTCCACGATTTGCCAACGACTCGACTATTGGGGAATTCCTTTCCGGTGTTCTCAATGCCATCGCACAGGTCATCTTATAAACAATTGCAGGTATCATCTCAAGCGGAATTCCAAGCGTTTTCCTCGCCATAGGGGAAGAATCAATGCAACAGAATCTCTGTCCGAAGATGCAGATGGCCTTCTCGTTCAACAGCCTTCCCAGGCTAAATCCTATTCTCAGTCCCTTTCTCAGGAATACTCCCAAGAACTGCCCTCACCGGTACTGGAATGCCCCCCCATTCCGGAGCCCATTGAAGATAACCCGGTGCCCTCTCCATCTCCTATGAACAAAGGGGATTTTGCAGTTGGATCGCACCCTATCATGATTAGTTCAACGCCCCCTTCAACGGCCACGCCTTCCGCTCGTCCCCACAGAGGCAAGGAACCAATGCCTTCTCCTACGCCTGCAAACTCCCCATCTGAGTCTCCGATTAATAAATCGGACAGTGACATTGATTTCCTCCTCCACAGGAATCCTTCAATCCTCGAGCCATTAACCATCCATAAACCTTCATTTCCCTCCATCAGCCCCAACTCAGCCAAGAATATTACTGTTCGGAAAAAGAAGAAAGGGGATTCTCGCCATTTTAGAGGCAGAACTATTGCTTCTGACTATGGCATTACTAATCTCTCCCTTGTTGAAGTACCAATCTCTGATTCTCCTATGCCTCAGCCTCTTAGAGCATGTATGGCTGGACAGCCATCCAAATGACCTTTCTGTCTTCTCTGAATATCAGGGGACTGGGTGCCGCCCCCAAATTCCAGGCGCTAAAAGAGATATTCGTAGCTGCTCACTCACATATCATATTTATCCAGGAAACAATGCACTCAAGCAAGGCATCTATTGCTTTCTTTCGAAGAATGTTTCCAACCTGGTATATCGTTGCTTCCGACGCTGATGGACTGTCGGGAGGTCTGGCAGTCATGTGGGATCCGATGCGGGTCAAGGCAAAGGCCTATAAATGCTGTGCGGGCATTCTTCTTTCTGCTCTGGTCAGAGGCCGGCCCGAGATCATAAATATTCTGAACATTTATGCGCCGTATAGGAACAAAACTTCCTTTTGGGATCTGCTGTTTGCATCGGAGATCCTTGATATCCAATCCCTATTGATAGCTGGGGACTTTAATATTGCTTTAAACTCTAACGAGTGTTGGGGTATCTGCAGGAAATCTGATCCATTTTCTGATAGGCTTCAGGTGGAGTTCCTCAATAGGAACCTGGTCGATATCATCCCTCAAAAGATGGCTCCGACATGGAACAATGGCAGATCCGGCTCGGGGTACATTGCCAAACGTCTTGATCATTTTATTATCAATGCCTGCATAATTGAGCAATGGGGAATGCCAGTCGCATGTACAGGTTTTGATTACATGTCGGATCACTGCCCCATCTTCCTTGAATGGAGGGATATGGATCGTAACCTAGGTTACTGGTTCAAGTTTAACAGGATCTATCTTAACGACGAGTCTTTCAGCGCTCTCATCACCAAAAAATGGGAAGAATTAAAACAGTTGGAGCGGACATCCTTCTCCACCTTCCGTGAAAAGATCCAAACACTGAGGGTGGCGGCCAAGGACTGGCTAATTAAAAAGAGGAGGTCGGATAATAAGGCGCTTCAAGACATAAAGAAAGAACTGAGGAGTTTAACGGACTCAGTCCCCTTCGAGTCTCTGTCATTTGATCAAAAAATCCACTTCAGATCTCTGGAGAAAATGAAATAGGAGTTGCTGCTCAAAGAAGAATCATCCTGGAGGCTCAAGAGTCGAGCGATTTGGCTCAAGGAGGGCGATCGCAACACAAGATTTTTTCACAATTTTGCAAACGGGCGGAGGATAAGGAACTCGATCTGGAGGATTAAGGATGAAAATGGATCCTTCGTTCATTCCCAACAGGAAATTGAGATGGAGGCAACGAAGTTTTTCCAGAAACAATATAAGAGGCAGCCCAATGAGATAAATGATGTCTTCTGGATGATTGAACAGGTACCTGTTATGTTAAATGAAGCCGACAATACAGAATTTCTTAAGGCCATCACGGAAGAGGAACTTTATGAAGTCATAAAAAAGTTTCAAAAGGACAAAAGTCCTGGGCCAGATGGATGGCCGATCGAATTCTTCGCACACTTATATGACTTGTTCAAACTCGACTTGCTGAGCATGGTAGATGCGACCCGTATGTCGGGGAATATCAACAACGACCTCTCTGCAACTTTTATAGCACTTATCCCTAAGAAGGAACAGAATGATTCATTTGCTGACTTCAGGCCAATAGCATTATGCAACATCCTCTTCAAAATCATTTCGAAGATAATTGCTGAGAGAATGAAGCCGTTTCTAAACTCCTTCATTTCCAAGGAACAACATGCATTTTTAAAACATAGAAATATCCTGGATGCTGTCGCCTCGACTCAAGAATGTCTATTTTCGGTTTTATCAAAGAATACAGATGCTGCCATTCTAAAGATTGATTTGGAAAAGGCTTATGACTGTGTGGACTGGGGTTTCCTCCGCATCCTCCTTGCAAAAATTGGTCTGAGATCTCAAGGAATTAATTGGGTGATGGCCTGCGTTGAGAACATTCAATACTCTGTCATTATTAATGGTTCCCCATCAGCTCCCTTTAAGGTGGAAAGAGGACTCCGTCAGGGATGTCCTCTCTCTCCTCTCCTTTTTATTCTGGTCATGAGCACTCTCAGTTCGCAGATCAACAAAGCTGTTGCAGAGCATAGATATGCCCCGATCAAGATTTGCAAGAACATCTTTCTTTCACATAATTTGTTTGTCGATGACATTCTAACATTTTCCAAGCTCTGCAAATCAAGTTGGTTATGCCTTTCAGGCATCTTTCTGAAATTCCAAACAGCTACGGGCTTGCTCATTAACAGAGCCAAATCTACTTTATATTTCAACGGCACAAATCTGGAGCTTGCGCAATGGATTGCTACGCTTTTTGGTGTCAATTTGGCATCAATCAATGATGGATTCAAATACTTGGGCTTCTTTCTCAAGCCAAAAGCGTACCGGAATCAGGATTGGGCTTGGCTGATCGACCATTTTTACAGGAAGATTTCAAGATGGGAGATGCGATTTTTATCCGTTGGAGGCAGATTAATTCTCATCCAATCTGTTCTTGCCCAGCTTGCGGTTTATTGGGCTCACCTTTTTCATCTGCCTGCTGCAATCATAAGGAAAATGGTCTCTTTATCAGCAAATTTTCTTTGGGGAGGGCGTTCTCATCATTCTAAGATCCACCTGGTCAAGATGGACATCATTTCCAGGCCCAAACGATCAGGCAGTTGGGGTCTCCTTCATATGCGGTCATTTGGCCGGGCACTCTTATGCAATTCTCTTCGCAGGGGCATTTTTGGCAATGGCATATGGAGTGCCATCATTAATCAAAAATACTTGAGAGGCAGGTCTATGGTATATTGGTACAGGAATAAGACTCCTGGTTCCAAGAGAGGATCCGCTATTTGGCTGGGATTTAAAAAGGTTCAGGCCCTCTTCTTCGAATTTCTCAGGTGGCGCTTTTCCTCCGGATCCAATATCATTATTGGCGTAGATGCAACTGTTTATGATCTGGAAAAAAAGCTCTCTCCTGATTTGATATCTTTTCTACACACTCGGGGTATGTTCACTTGGGACAAATTAATACTGTCATGGTCATCCTCCTCGCCGATTTGGAAGGGTGTTGAGGATCTTGGTCTTCCTCCTTCGTTGGAACAGTCTTGGGAGCTGGCCATAAAGTTTTTTACAGACAAGGGAATTATCCAGACAGGTGATGTTGATGAACTGATATGGTCTAAGCCGAATTCAACTCAGCCTATCCGGGTCAAATTTTTATATGATGCTGCCTCGTCTTATCTACAACCGCGGTCATCTCCAATCTTCCCCTACAAATTTTGGAAAGCCCACTGCCCGCTTATGGCAATTTTATTCTCCTGGCTGCTTTTTTCTAATCGAAACCTCTCATGGGAGGTCCTACAGCGAAAGGGATGGTCGGGTCCAAGCAGATGTGTTATGTGTCGCCAAGCGCCGGAAACGAACGTCCATATGTTTTTTCAGTGCCCAGCATCGGCACAAATCTGGTATGAACTTTCGTTATCTCATGGATTTGCTCAGCAGGTCTTCGCTTCTGTGCAGGAGGGTTTCAAGTGGTGGTCAGCTCAATGTCAAGAATGGCGAACTTTATTCATCATTACCTGTTGGTGTCTCTGGAAGTGGAGAAATGCATGCATTTTTCAGGACTCCAAGGAACCTATTCTCTCTTCTCTCATTTACATATCGGCGATGCTTAATCCAGCATGTTAATGATGGTTTTCTTTACATGTCTTTTTCTCTCTTCATGTTTTCATGTCTTTGCACCTCTTATGCTACAGGATTTCTCTCTTAATTGTTGGAAGTTTTTCGGCTAATGCTTTGTCCTGGCCTATGCTTATATCTTTGGATTCATCAGGATGCGCAATGTCATATGGGGTTTTTTCCTCTCGGCTTCAGGATTCCCCTCTCTTTTGTCTGGAAGAAGTTTCAGCAATTTATTGTCTGGCCTATGCTTATCTTCGGATTTTTCAGCATGTGTATCGACATATGGTTTTCTCTTTTGGACTTATTTTGGCTCCTCTGCCACTACGTGGCCTGCCAATTTCTCTGGAATGTATAGAATTGATGGCATCCGCCTGCAAATTGGCTCTTATGTATCTGCTTTATATTTCCTTAATATATAATATGATGATTTTCACTCTGAAAAAAAAAAAAAAAAATCAATTTATCAATTTGATACTGCCATATATCAAATACAAATATATATTAATTTCCTATTGATTGTTACCTTTATTTATCTGGTTAGAAGTAGTCTTGAATTCTCGTTCTGATGCCTTGATGCGTTGCAACGTCTTTAATTTTCTTCCCCTTTTCAACTGACAAAATCTTCAGTGTGTTCCAAGCTCTAATTCCTCGTCATTTGAGCGAAATTGAAAATCCCATTAATGCAAAACCACTATAGCAATGTGAAACGCATATACTCTGTGATGGTATTGATTGGCAATCCTAGAATATCCATCTCCCTAGACTTCCATGAAGATTAGAAACGATACCTATTACTTCGTGCATGAAACCATAATTTTAAAACTCCGATTCAGATTTAGAACGCTGCGGGGTCATTTCCAACTCCAACTCCGATTGGGTATCCATTCAACCTAGTTGATTTCAATGACTTAGTTTTTGCAAAAAATACATTAAATATTTTTTATTTTATTTTATGAAAAAACATAATTTTAAATATTTTCATTTATATTTCCAAACTCAAAGCATTAGAATATAGAGAGAAGACAATATATGATTATACTATGCTCATGAATATATCTATTATATCAAAATGGCACCCATTGCATTACTAATACATGTAATACATAGAGATCCGAACAAAAGCACATAACCAAGGAGGCTCTTAATGGTCTCTACAAGAAAACATCACTAGTCACCATTGCTAGAGAAGCCAACATCCTTAGGCTTAGACTCTGAATTAGAGTCAAACATGGAAACCCATGGCTCTTCCTCCTCATCAAGATTTCCAACTACAATTGTAGAAGTAGTAGCACTAGCAGGCACAACAACTACACGCTAAGATAGACGAGTTATGCGCCTGCGTCATGGATGAGTATAGGAAGTGCATGAAACTAGAGGACTTAGCGCTAGGCCTGGTACTAGTGGATATGCATTTAACTAACATTATGTTCAAGTTATGCCTCTATCTCTAGATCCAAATCAAGACCACTATCCTCATCAGGGTCAAACTCTGTTGGTTGACTCTCCACTACCCAATCTGATGTTGGATCAATATCTTTCAACATAATGGCATCTTTATCAGGTCCTTTATTCAGCAATTGGTTTTGTCTTAGATGGACACTGTATTGGACGTAGACTAGATCATTTAACGATTTTTGTTCCAAACGGTTTCTCTTCTTCATGTGAATCCTCTCAAAGACAGACCAATTGTGCTCACACCTAGAAGCACTACAAGTTTGACTCAAAATACAAATTGTAAACTTTTGCAATTGAGGATAATGGCTACCAAATGCCTCCTACCATTGTTCTACAAAAACAATAGTTTTCTAATGAGTTAGCTCAACAAATTATATCTAATATTCAAATTATAAACAATTTAACAAAATAAGAATTTGAAAATATAATATGTTTACCTGGCTCATCTGTTTCCTTTGCAATCCTTGCTAGGTTCTTGCCAAAGGTACCTATGGCTCTATTGAAACAAGTGATACATCGGTGTATCTCAAATTGCTTACTCTTTATAGGGACCATGTGCTTAGGGAACTCAATCAATCCATCTTGAACCTCCACAGTCAAAGCTTCTGCCTCCAGAGCTTTATAATGATACCTTGGGTTCAGAAAAAACCTAGCTGCATGTATAGCACGATGGAGTTGAGTGTTCCATATTGATCAATGATTTCCCAAATAGGTGCATACTTAGTGTAGAGCCTCTACTTTACACCTTATCATCCATCATTACCTACTGTTTTCATCACTTTTCTCTCTCTTTTGCCTCATTTTCCACCCAGATCATTACATTAGTTGTCATTAAGCATGATCAAGTGAGCTTTGCTAATGGGTGACTGTTGTGTTTAGTTTTTGACATTTTTGCAGAGATTCCGCAGCTATCTGCTGATTCCGCAGCCATCTGCTGATTCCGCAGCCATCTGATGATCCCGCAGCCATTTTGTTGATTTCAAGGTTACACGTGCCATTTTGCAGAACGAGCCACATGGGCATGTTGGAATACATGTGCTCGAGGTTCCTGTGCCATCAGTTCAGCCAGCCACGTCACCTGTACCTCCGGTCAAAGGGGGTCAAGTTTCGGTCAAATAAAGGCAGCTCAACGTGGAAACGTAAGCTGTTAGGTTATGTCGGTGGAAAAGGTGTCTTTTCAGTGTTTTGTGAGCCGTGGGGGACATGATCCAATGATAGATTCATTGCCCTTAACGACCAGGACCTCCAGCTCGACCATGAACCTTATGACGTGTTGACTGCACTTTTAATTACGCATGAATTCTGTTAATTTTCTGTTGTTAGCTGTACGTATTAGGCTATCTTGCAGATGCCTATATATACTTGCGTCTGCGTACACTTATGTTAACTTTTAGCTGTTGTAATTTGTGACTTTGTGAGAATTTTAGCACGCTTTGAAAACTCTGTTTTATAGTGCTGTTCCAGCACCTTTGACTATGTATTTATGCATATAAAGTAATGGAAACAGTGCTGTTTTGAAGTTCTACATCATCTGAGTTTTCTGTGGGTTGTTTGGATGGAGGGCCCCTGTCCATGACTGCCCGTGTATAAGTATTTCATGTTCATACTTCTGCAATTTCTTTATTTTACTTACAGCATTTCCTTTTCTTGAGTTATGTACAGCTTAATTTCCTTTCATTGCTGCAGCCTTTATTTTCACTGATCAACTTTGTTTCTTTGCAGGTTTTTGACCCGGGATTAAGTGTTTTGTATTTGCTTTAATATCTGATGGTAGTTGCAGTTGTCTTATTTATAATGCTGCCCTTTTTACTCTGTTTTCTAGATTAGTTTTTAGCTTAGTTTTACAAGTTGGATGCTAACCAATTTATGTTCTCTTTATCATGAATGGTTTATCTTTCAGAGAACATAACACTAATCAATTGCAGCTTGTTTTTAAGTAGATTTGGCTTGTAGCACTAATACTTTTTCCCCTTGTTACACATAATCACATATGTAGGAAACAGTATGATGGAAAAGGCTTAGTAGTGTTATAATTCGTCACTTAGAGTTTTTATCAATTCTTGGATTTGTCTTTAGCTACTTCCTAATCGTGTTTTACGCAGTACTATGTGGTAGAAGCAGGGAGTTAGGAAGAGATAACCATTAACATCAGTCCTTGAAGTGATTTTCTTATTTCTTTTATTTGCAGCAATATGAATAGAGACTAATGCCATTAGAATGTGGTCATTTACTTTCAAGTCATTTTTAAGTTATTCATTTCTTTCAAGTTCTTTTCCTTTACAAATTTGGCAAGTAATTAGAAATCACTAATCACACACTCTCACTCACCTAGAACTCACTTTACACACACTTTCACTCATCTGTCTATAATCATTACTCCATCTTAGGAAAAATAAGTTAACCATAAACAACACCCCAAACGACAAAAAAAGCTTTAAGAGGTTGCTTAAGTACATATAGTACACCTTCACTTCATCAGCTTACGAGCCCCAGGTTGACAATTAATACTAGCAATTTAGGAATACTAAATTGACTAAACATTTTGGCGCCGTTGCCGGGGAAGTGAAATTAAGTAGCCATATTCTTAAAAAAAAAAAAAAAAAACATAAAAACAAATTTCAAGGAAAGAAGTTGATAACCTATCAAAGTATGCTCTCCTCTTGCACTTCAAAGTGATCTGGAGGATCAGAAAAGAGAAAGTTATTGATTTAGTAGTTTCTTGAGTATGCTCTCTTCTTGCACCTAGAGTGACCTGGAAGATCAGAAAAAGAACTATTAACTTGACTTGAAGGAAAAATAAAAAATGACATGCATAGAGCTAGAGATTCTAGAGGAAGGATTTTAGCTAGAGCTCGAAGTTAAATCTTTACATGTCCATCTGCTTCAAGGGATAGACAAGAGACACCTCCCTTATCTCCAACCGAAACTCCTAGTCCTCGAATTCCTGGAATTCAAGAGCCTAGAGTTGACTCTCCTACACCTTCTATTGAGTTTGAACCAGGAAGAGACTCTTCCCTTTCTCCTACAGGAAGACCAATTGTAATTGAGGAAGTAGAATCACCTGAAGAGGAAGGAGAAATCTCTTCTCATTCACCCTTTGTAGAGGAACCGGAAGATTTTGAAATTCCTAGGAGAATCATCATGGCAGAGGAAGAAAGAAATGGTAGAGGTAGAGGAGGAGGAGGAAACAATAATAATGGAGGTGGTAGAGGTCCCTTTGGAAGAGGAAATGGGGATGGGGATAATTCATTTGGGTTTCCCATTGTTAATGAGGATTCCCGAGCCACTATGAAAAACATATCACCATCTGTCCTCCCGAATTTCCATGGGTTAAGAACTGAGGACCCTGAAACATTCTTGTTTGAATTTGAAGTTGTGTGTCGAACTTATGACTATCTGGATGATACTCAGAAACTCAAATTGTTCCCTTCAACATTAAAAGATCAAGCCTTGAAATGGTTCATGGGGTTACTCACTCAATCCATTAGGACTTGGGATGAAATGGAACAGACATTTTTGGATAGGTACTTGGACTATTGTATGCCTACTAATCACAAGGACGAGGTTTTTAAAATGATGCAAAGAGAAGATGAGAGCTTAGAAGATCTACTTGAGAGATTTCAGTATAACTTAAAAAGAGCAAAAATGAGTACTTTGGATGAAGAAACCTTAAAAGCCCTCTTATTAAAAGCCATTAGGGATGAATGGATAGATATCTTAAAAATGATGGGGAAAGGGGATATTTCTCAACTTTCACTCAATGATATAGCAGAACTCTGTATCCATCTCTCAAGGGGCAAATCAAAAACTCAAAAAGGGCCTAGAGATCCTTCTCTCCTTAGGGCAAACAAATCTGCAACAGGATCAGTAAGTAGGGCTGAAATCGGCAATATGCTTGATGAATTTAAAACTGACATCTTAGGGAGTCTTAGCGGACAGCTAGATACCCTTAAGATTCACAATAAACAAAAAGCAGAAACTGAAGCTTTGGCTATCTTTTGCCCGAAATGTAGAAAGAAACATGCTTTAAGGGAATGTCCCTTAGATGCACACGTTGTAGAAACATGTGTAATTTGCTCAGAAACTCATGAGACCAAGGATTGTCCTTCAATTCCTGGCCTCAAAGCAGTCTTTCAAGAGGATCCAAGTACACTTGAATCTCTCTGTTTCATTGCAAGGAGACCTTGGCAAGGGCAGCAGAATCAAGGGTTTAACAACTCTATGAATTCGCAATCCCAACCAAATTGGAATCCTTGGCAACAACCTTGGCCTCAACCTCAAAATGCTTTCCAAGCATGGATGCAAAGCATGCAAAATCCTTATGGGAGATTTGCTCAATTCTATCAATATCCTCCATCATTTCAGAATCAGCAAGCCCCACAACTTCCAAATCAAGGTCAACAATTATCATTGCCATACCCTCAACAACAACAACCTCCTCCACAAAATCAAAATTCTCAACTCTCGCTCCAATCCCAGCAGAAGTCAAATCAACTTCCCGCTCAGCCATTACCAAATCCAAATAATAGGAACCCTCAAAATGCCTACATGATGGAAGGTCAACCATTCCCTACCTATATGGTTGTTCCTCTCAATGAAGTACAACTCAGATCAGGTAGAATCTTAGATCAACCTTCCACAAGTGTTCAACAACCAAGCATTTCTGAGGAAGAATCTCTCAAAGTCAATAAAGGTTCTGAAGTATCACTTCAAAACCAAAATATCCAAAAAGAAAAAGAAAAAGAATCAACCTCTACAACTCCCATAGTTGAGCAACCTACATCTGTAGCTACACCTCCTTTCCCTGAAAGACTACAAATCGACAAAGGAGTGGAAAAGCAGATATGGGTGCCTGACTATAGCTTCCTAGATGAATTAAATAATGTATGTATCAAGATCCCCTTGTTACAAGCCATTAAGGAAATTCCCATTCTAGCGAAGACAATAAAGGAGTTGAGTTTGAAGAAAACAGTAAAAAGAACCAGAGATACCAAAAGGATACATCTAGTTGGAAAAATTGCAGACATTATGATGGGTAAGATTACCATGCAAAAATATGTGGATCCCGGTAGTCCTATTGTCAAAACTCATATTAATGGGGTTGAAATCCCAAATACTTTGATTGACTTAGGAGCCGCTATCAACATCATGAGTAGACAGACCATGGATCAGTTAAAGCTTCCTAACCTTCTCTTTACACCTACTTTGCTGCAACTTGCAGATAGATCAATCATTAAACCCGATGGTGTATTGGAAGACATTCCAGTCTCTCTAGATTCTTGGGAATATCCAATTGATTTTATGATTCTAACTCCCAAGAACAATCTAGGAGGACATCCTCTTATCTTAGGAAGACCATGGCTAGCAACAGCTGATGCTTTCATGAGTTGTAGGTCTGGGGACATGTATATATCAGATGGTAATTCCACCAAGAAATTCAACTTGTATCCTCCAGCAAAGGCAATAACAGAAATAGGAGAAGATGAATGGGTAGAGGATGAAGATACTATTCAACCTGTTTTGACCATCTCTGAGATTAGTGAGGACAGTCAAATTCTAAATACTTTAGAAAATTTTGAAGTATCTTTAGAATATGACTCTGAACATTTTCAGATAGATGCAGACATTGAATATCTCTCCTCTAGACAAATGTCTCTCTTCTCAATGGAAGAGTTTGGTAGTTCTACAGTTGAAATCCTTCCAGGGAAACCATTGAACATCAACAGAAACTTGGAAAGATCACAACAAGAAGAATTAACTAAACTTTTGCAAAAACATTCCACTGCCTTTGCATGGGAATACACTGACATGAAAGGAATCGACCCTAAGACTTGTATTCATCACATCCATATTGAAGAAAATAGCAGACCTATTAGGCAACCACAAAGACGGATGAATCCAAACCTCAGGGAAATTGTGAAAGAAGAACTTCAGAAATTGCTCAAGGTAAACTTCATTTACCCCATTTCAGATAGCCAGTAGGTTTCTCCCTTGGTTATAGTGCCCAAAAAGAATGGTAAATGGAGAGTTTGCATTGATTATCGAGAATTGAACAAGGCAACCTTAAAGGATCATTTTCCTCTACCTTTTATTGATCAGGTCCTAGATACTCTAGCAGGTAAAAAGTATTTCTCATTCTTGGATGGATTTAGTGGGTATAACCAAATTCAGGTAGCACCTGAAGATCAAGACAAAACCACATTCACTTGTCCTTGGGGAACTTTTGCCTACCGAGTACTCCCTTTTGGATTGTGCAATGCACCTGCTACATTTCAAAGGGCTGTATTAGGAATCTTTTCAGATCTGATTCATGATTGTGTAGAGGTATACATGGACGATTTCACAGTTTATGGTAATACATTTGAAGAAGCTTTGGAAAATTTGGAAAAAGTACTGGTAAGATGTAAGGAAACAAACCTTTCTTTAAGTCATGAAAAGTGTTTTATGATGTTTACTGAAGGGATTGTTTTAGGAAATCATATTTCAGGAGATGGGATCAAGGTTGATAGATCCAAAGTTGAAGTCATCTCTAAGTTACCTATTCCAAGTTGCCAGAAGGATGTTAGAATTTTTCTTGGGTTTACTGGGTATTACAGAAGATTTATTGAAAAGTTCACTAGAATAGCATCTCCTCTTTTCAAATTGCTTACTAAAGACTGTGAGTTTAAGTGGGATCCTGAGTCTCAATCTGCTTTTGAAGCTCTAAAGACTAGAATATCTGAAGCACCCATCTTAAGGGGGCCAAATTGGAAACTCCCTTTCCACATTTCCACTGATGCTTCAGATACAGCTCTAGGAGCTGTTTTGGGACAAAAGGATTTGATCCCTTATGCCATTTATTACACAAGTAAGAATTTGACTCCCACTGAGTTAAATTATACTGTTACAGAAAAAGAATTCTTAGATGTGGTACATGCGATTAATAAGTTTAGACACTACATAACCGGCTATGAAACCTTTGTCCATACTGATCACTCTGCCATAAGATATTTAATGAACAAACCTGTCACTAATGGTAGAGTTACAAGATGGCTTTTACTCTTACAAGAATTCAACATTATTGTGTTAGATAGACCTGGGAAGCAAAACACAGTAGCTGATTTCTTGTCTAGAATCCAAAACACTAATGAAGATTCTCCAGTAGAAGATAAGTTTCCAGATGAATACTTGTTTGCAGTGACTACCAAGACTCCTTGGTATGCAGATATGGCTAATTATCTAGTTACAGGGAAGCTACCTCTACACTTATTTCCTAATGAGAAAAGGAAAATCATTCGGGAGAGTTCACATTATTCTTGGATTTCTAATGAATTGTTCAAAACAGGGCCAGATTGTATAATCAGAAGGTGTGTTCGGGAAGATGAAATGCCTGACATCCTTAAGGCATGTCATGATGAACCATGCGGTGGGCACTTTGCGGACAAGAGGACAGCCTATAAAATCCTTTCTCTAGGATATTATTGGCCTTCTCTCTTTAAAGATGCAAAGCAGTATGTTAAAAGGTGTGACAGCTGCCAAAGAGTTGGGAAACCAACTCCTTCAAATGAAATGCCTCTACAGCCTCAGGTATGCATCGAACCCTTTGAGAAATGGGCTCTAGATTTCGTTGGACCAATTAATCCTCCATCAAAGCAAAAGAAGTATATACTGGTTTGTACTGATTATGTTACTAAGTGGGTAGAAGCAAAAGCATTGCCTTCTGCCACTGAAAATTCAGTTGTTCAATTTCTTTTTGAGGATATTTTCACTCGTTTTGGTGTCCCAAGGGAAATTGTGACAGATCAGGGCAGCCAGTTTACATCTAGATTGATGGAGAAGCTGATGGAGGAATATAAGATCAAGCACAGAACATCTACTCCCTACCATCCGCAATCCAATGGCCAAGTGGAATATACCAATAAAGTTCTTGAAGGCATTATCACCAAGACTGTTCATCTTCATAGAAGAGATTGGGCGGAAAGGCTCCCTGAAGCCTTATGGGCCTATAGAACCACATGGAAGAACACAACAGGACATTCTCCCTATGAACTTGTTTATGGGAAGGAAGTCCTGCTTCCTATTGAGTTCCAAATCAAGACCTTCAAGATGGCAGTCCAATTGGGAATGAGCCTCTCAGAAGCCCAAAGACACAGAATGGACCAGCTAAATGAGCTAGATGAAATAAGACAAGATGCAATTCTAAGGACCGATCTAGTTCAGCACCAAATATCTAAATGGCATGATCGTCATATCAAAGAAAGAAAGTTTCAGAAAGGAGATTGGGCTCTATTGTTTGATTCAAAGTTCAAAGACTTCAAAGGAAACTTTCAAACTCATTGGCTTGGGCCATATGAGATTGATGAAGTCTTTAGCAATGGAGCAGTTCGGGTGAAAACTATTGATGAATTCCATACTCCTCTTATTGTAAATGGCCATCGCTTGAAGATCTATCAAAAGCCATTTTCAAAAGAAGAGTTTGTCAGATTGTTCAAAGAAGATTCTGCAATCAGGTTGGTGGAGAAGGATTCTTCTCCTCCATCAGCCTAAAGCTTTGGTTTTGAAAAAAAAAAGAAAAAAAAAAAAGAAAAAAAAAAAGAAAAAAAAGAGAAAAGAAAAAATAAATGTATAGGCCTGAAAACCAATCTCTGATTGGCAGTCCTATACAGAAAATTTGAGGTGAAAATCAGGGCCACCTGACACCTCATATTTTCTAAAAAAAAAAAAAAAAAAAAAATCTCTTTCTCTCCTTATTTCATCTCATTTCATCATCACCACCATTCCATCCACCATTTCATTCATTTTTCACTCCACTTCATTTTTTTCATTCATTCACCCATCCACTACATTCCATTCCATCAATAAAGTCATTTTTAGATAGTTAAAATTGTTTTTGTGCAGTCGGAGGTCATTACTGCAGATTCCGCAGCTGTTTGAAGATTCTGCAGCCATCTAACGATTCCGCAGCCCTCTGCACCTGCATAAAAAAAAACACAGCCTGTTTGAAATTTCTTTACAGCTCATTAGTCATCAATAATAAATGGAAATAGTCATGCAACAGCAATCAATCAGTGGAGGGTTAGTGGCAAATCATCAAGGTCAAGTCCAAGCGGGAATCTGAGGTATGTTCAAATCCTAAACTGACTATTATTTCATTATGCAAAGTTTTCTAGGTTATATTTGTGGCCACTAATTGTAATGATTACAGTCATATAACCATATACCCACGTATCTCCCACGTCCATTAGTCCTTGATTACCACGATTTTTGAATTCACTTGCGGCTGTTTCTCTCATTAAAGTTTCGTACCTTAGTGACGTAGCCTAATGTACTACGTCTCTACGTGACATGATCCCGCAGCCAGGTGTAACTCTGAAACCGAAACCTAAGGACATAGCCATTTTTCATTCATTATTCCGTAACCTTTCTACCCTCTTACGCTCATATCATTCCGCTGTTCCATTTCTACTCACTGTTTCATTCCATTTACGCTGTGCACTACGCTGCTACTATACTCTGTTTTTCCTCTACGCTAATTCTATCACCAGTGAAGGTCTGTTACGGCCGTATCCAGAGCTCAAGCCATAATCCATCGTGTTGAGGCCGTAAATTCACTGTGTCAAGGCTATTGTTGAAACCGTATTCAGAACTAGAACCGTGAATTTACTGTGTAAGACCCTTGTTGAAGCCGTGTTCTAGAACAGAGCCGTGAATTGACTGTGTAAGGCCATTTTGAAGCCGTGTTTTAAATAGAACAGAGCCGTAAGAGCCAATGGGGAAACTCCTGAGGGCAGAACCGGAGGGTTCAAAGTTTTTGGAGGGTTATCCTCAGGTCAAAGAAGCATTACAAAAGGCAAACTGGTTACAATGCATTCAGAAGTTCAAAGGCTATCACAAGGAGGTTACGAAGGCCTTTGCAAGGTCCTTCAGAGAAAAAGATAATCACGTGGAGATAGGGGATTTACAATTCACAGTCAATGAGAGCAGCATAGCACAAGCTACCTCACTTCCACAGACTGGAGAAAGGTGGTTTAAGAACCGGTCAGTCCAGGATCAACAGTGGAAACAAATCTTAAAGAACCCAGGTATGGATACCAATATTTTCACAAAAGGGATTCCTGTTTCTTATGTTAAGGAGGAATGGACAACTTTACTCTTATTAGTGTAGAAATTTTTCACTTGTGAGGGAAGATTTGGGGTCTTATATGTTTATCATGCAAAGGTTATGATGCATTTTCTAGGAGATGATATTAACCTCCCATACTTTCTGCTTTCAAGTCTTAAGAAAATGTGTGCAAGTGTCCAAAAGAACCCCAGAAATGTTGAAGCACATCTATGTCATCACGGTCTTGTTAAATTGATAGTTGAGGAACAATTGAAATTAAAGAGGGACACATGGGAGAGGTTTCTCATAAGAAACCATTTTCAAGAGTTGGGAGAAACTTCTGAAGGATCCCCTCAAGTGCCAAAAAGAAGTAGGAGAAAAAGACGAGAGGGGATTAGCCAAGAAACTACTGCTCAAACAGAAACTATTGTTCTTGATACCACTATTCCTGAAACCACTGCCCAAGAGGAAACTGTTCAAGAACAGTTTGATGAGGAAACTAATATACAGCACTCTGAACAGGAAATTGATCCTGGATTTACTAAAGATGATGACCAAGAAGTCCAAGGAATGGTCACTGAAACTCTTTCAGAACTTGCTCAAGAAATTGCTCAGAAAAGAAAAGAAGGGAGAAAGAAACAAAAGCAAGATAAAGCTAAATCTATAGTCCAAAAATCTTACCTCACCCCTGAGCATTCTAGTGAGGAAGACAATCAGCCTTTAGCTCAAAGAATAGCGAAACTTCATGAAACAGCCCTCTCTAAAAAGGTGGAAAAACAGAGTATTACTATTGTGAGAAGGCGCAGCAGATTACAAGGAAAAATGAGGGCCACAAAAGACAAAAAGTCAGTCTTCATTGACTTGAGAACACCTCAAAAAGGTGCTACAAAACCTGACTTTGAGAAAGGTTCTCCACACGCTGGGCATATTGAGACTAGTCCTCCACGTGAGGAAAGTCCTTTTGAACATGAACTTGAGCATGAACATGGATCTGAATTTGATTATGAACCAAGTCCCAAAAAGTCACCTGAGGTTGACCCGGAGCAGCAGAAAGTGTATAATTATCTGGAGACATTGGAGCAAGCAGTTGCTGGCCCAAGCAATGTTCAACCTTTAGAACAACAAGTCCACTCCTTAAAACAGGAAATTTTTGAGATTGAGGTTCTAAATCGACATATCATGCAAGAAAATGAAAAGTTGAAAGAGCAAGCCAAATTGGAAAAGACAATCCATGATAACACCATGCTACATCTGGGCCTGTGGCAAAGGAATAACACAAAGTTAAGGAAGAGGTGCAAGAAGCTAAACAGGGCTTTAATCAATCTGAAATTCAGGTGTTTGATGAAAAGACCAAGGGTCAATATAGCCACACAGAGGAAGAAGAGAAGGCTGGATGTCCTAGCAGAGGCATCCCAGCAGGTGGACTGAACCATGTTTTTGATTGCATGAGGACATGCAATACCCTCGCAGTGGGGGTATGTAGAGCCTCTACTTTACACCTTATCATCCATCATTACCTACTGTTTTCATCACTTTTCTCTCTCTTTTGCCTCATTTTCCACCCAGATCATTAAATTAGTTGTCATTAAGCATGATCAAGTGAGCTTTGCTAATGGGTGACTGTTGTGTTTAGTTTTTGACATTTTTGCAGAGATTCCGCAGCTATCCGCTGATTCCGCAGCCATCTGCTGATTCTGCAGCCATCTGATGATCCCGCAGCCATTTTGTTGATTTCAAGGTTACACGTGCCATTTTGCAGAACGACCCACATGGGCATGTTGGAATACATGTGCTCGAGGTTCCTGTGCCATCAGTTCAGCCAGCCACGTCACCTGTACCTCCGGTCAAAGGGGGTCAAGTTTCGGTCAAATAAAGGCAGCTCAACGTGGATACGTAAGCTGTTAGGTTACGTCGGTGGAAAAGGTGACTTGTCAGTGTTTTGTGAGCCGTGGGGGACATGATCCAATGTTAGATTCATTGCCCTTAACGACCAGGACCTCCAGCTCGACCATGAACCTTATGACGTGTTGACTGCACTTTAATTACGCATGACATTCTGTTAATTTTCTGTTGTTAGCTGTACGTATTAGGCTATCTTGCAGATGCCTATATATACTTGCGTCTGCGTACGCTTATGTTAACTTTTTAGCTGTTGTAATTTGTGACTTTGTGAGAATTTTAGCACGCTTTGAAAACTCTGTTTTATAGTGCTGTTCCAGCACCTTTGACTATGTATTTCTGCATATAAAGTAATGGAAACAGTGTTGTTTTGAAGTTCTACATCATCTGAGTTTTCTGTGGGTTGTTTGGATGGAGGGCCCCTGTCCATGACTGCCCGTGTATAAGTATTTCATGTTCATACTTCTGCAATTTCTTTATTTTACTTACATCATTTCCTTTTCTTGAGTTATGTACAGCTTAATTTCCTTTCATTGCTGCAGCCTTTATTTTCACTGATCAGCTTTGTTTCTTTGCAGGTTTTTGACCCGGGATTAAGTGTTTTGTATTTGCTTTAATATGTGATGGTAGTTGCAGTTGTCTTATTTATAATGCTGCCCTTTTTACTCTGTTTTCTAGATTAGTTTTTAGCTTAGTTTTACAAGTTGGATGCTAACCAATTTATGTTCTCTTTATCATGAATGGTTTATCTTTCAGAGAACAGAACACTAATCAATTGCAGCTTGTTTTTAAGTAGATTTGGTTTGTAGCACTAATACTTTTTCCCCTTGTTACACATAATCACATATGTAGGAAACAGTATGATGGAAAAGGCTTAGTAGTGTTATAATTCGTCACTTAGAGTTTTTATCAATTCTTGGATTTGTCTTTAGCTACTTCCTAATCGTGTTTTACGCAGTACTATGTGGTAGAAGCAGGGAGTTAGGGAGAGATAACCATTATCATCAGTCCTTGAAGTGATTTTCTTATTTCTTTTATTTGCAGCAATATGAATAGAGACTAATGCCATTAGAATGTGGTCATTTACTTTCAAGTCATTTTTAAGTTATTCATTTCTTTCAAGTTCTTTTCCTTTACAAATTTGGCAAGTAATTAGAAATCACTAATCACACACTCTCACTCACCTAGAACTCACTTTACACACACTTTCACTCATCTGTCTATAATCATCACTCCATCTTAGGAAAATAAGTTAACCATAAACAACACCCCCAAACGACAAAAAGCTTTAAGAGGTTGCTTAAGTACATATAGTACACCTTCACTTCATCAGCTTACAAGCCCCGGGTTGACAATTAATACTAGCAATTTAGGAATACTAAATTGACTAAACACTTAGCCACTCTATCATTGTATGCTTCCTTTATTTTCTCATTTTCTTGATTCATAGCCTCATAAATGAAACCCCTAGCCAATATTTCCCCATGCACCAAACGCAACACCTTACCTAGTGGCTCAACAACCTTCACAACCGCTGCTGCCTTTTTCCAAAATATTTCTTCATTAAATTTATTTCTCACATCTTTGCCATCCTATTTGTGAACCCATTGGCATTCATTCCGTTCATCACTGGAAAACATCCTCTGCAAGTTTCTATGTTGGGAAAGCATTGTTTGCAATGTCAAAAGATGAGTTGCAAATCTAGTGATAACAGGCCTAACAAGATCATTGTCCCCTGTGTTTTTCCTCATTAGGTTCAAAATCCATGAGTGATTGTAGATATAATTTTTTATGCTTTTTGCATGCTCTACAGTGTTCATGATCCAATCTATTTTACCAATATCCTCTAGCATGAGGTCTATGGAATGTGCAACACATGGGATCTAAAAGATGGTTTTGTGTTTTTTCTCTAACATTTTACTAGCAAGAATATGGTTGGAGGCATTACCTGTGATGATATGAACAACATTAGCCACCCCCACTTATTGAACAAACTCATCCAAAATTGAAACAATGAGTGTGCATATTTCACCTTATCAGATGCATCAACTGATTTTAGAAACATGGTTCCTCGTGGGAAAAAGATAAGAAAATTTATGATGGTGTAGTTCCTTTGATTAGTCCATCCATCTAACATGATGGTACATCATGTTTTCACCTATGAGATTTTGAAATATTTCAAATATTCATCAATGAACATAACCTCTTTTTGAAAAAGAGATCCCCTTAACTCATGCATAGTAGGGCCTTTGAATCCCTTTCCAGTAGCAATTATGGCATCAAACATAGGTTCATAATATGGCGAACGAGAAGCATTGAAGGGGATATCAACATCATACCACCATGTAGCTATGTAATCATAGGCAATTTCTCTCAATTCTTTCTTCCAATGGTCATCTAAATTACGCTGCATTTGACCTCTATTATCTTGAGGACCATGTGCACTATTAGAGGGATATGAGAGTGTGACAGTGAAATAACTATTGATATCACCCTTCTTTTAATTTTACCATTACCCTTTTCTTGAATAGACTCCAAAGAGGGAGGAACATATTGTAAGGGGTTGGATGCATCAGTGCAAGGGACAGATGAAGAGCCCTCATAATCAAAATTTGGGTTAGTAGCCATCATGTATTTTATACTCCTTTTCCTCCCTATTTCAGCCTCTATTTCTTTTTTCCTAGATTTTTCTTCAAACCTCTCAATTTTTTCTAGAAAATCCTTCATAATATCCCCAATTTGTTTTGTTGGTGCTGCACATGGAACAACCTGGTCTCTAATACTAGCCAAGTGTTGTTTCAGCCTATGAATATCCCCTCCACCTCCCTTAATTTTTTTATGAAAAAATTTATAATGCATTTGATTATCAATCATCTCAGCATATTCCCAAGGAACATCTTTCATTATAGGAGTCATTTGCTAATATTTGGACTTGGAAATGAAAGGACAAAATTCTGAAAATGAAATGAACAAAAAACTCTTCAATGTTCATTTCTTTTAGAAAAAATACTCGTTTCAATTTCCCAATTTGCAAAAAAAAACGCAAGGGGATATTTGAGAAGTGAAAAAAAACATACCTCTAGGCTCTAGCCTCCTCAATCCTACTCCAAAAACCAACTCCTCAATGTTGCTCCAATGATTTCCCAATAAGCTCCTCAATTCTACTCCAATGATTTCCCAATAGGCTCCTTAGTTCTTCGCCAATGATTTCGCAAGAGGCTCCTCATTGTTGCTCCAAAAGCCAACTCCAACTCTTCACAAACTCCTCACAAATTCTTAAACAAATCCAATGAGATAGCTGTGAGGAAATGTGAAGGGGTTGGGTAACTTTATAGGCTTGGGAGAGGGTAGATACATTGAGGAAAACCTAAAAGCAAAAAAAAAAATCCCCTCTCAAGTCTGTCTTTCCCTCCCTTTTCCATTGCGGACCTGCTTGTCCTGGTTGTGATGGGCTCGACTGAGCCATCTAGTCTGGTACTGAAATGGCCGAGTTGGTGTTTGGCTCAGCTAGTCGGTAACGGACTGGCCTTCAGACAAGGTCCAACTCGGTCGACTAGGATGAGTCCCATTTGGATCAACCTGGTTTCAAAACATTGATATAAGTTCCACCATTCATTTTATAAATTCGAAACTATTATATTTCACTTCCAAAACACTTAATTTAATCCATTCGATTGCAACAGAGAAAAATAATTTTCCAATCTTATGAAATTGCCACCCACTAAACAATTTTTCAATTTATCAAGAGTTGAAATTCATTAACCCCAATTCTAATATACACCACGTATACAGGCAAATTAGAAACTACGTGATGAGCCAAAATCAATCATATAATTGATCATGGACAATTATATAATTTGGTATTAGTATTTTAAGATTGTTTAAGTCCCATGTTATTATTATATGGAAATGTCAAATAAAATAATAATAAAATAGATTTTAGAATATATATAATATTTAAATTAAAATTTAATTTGTCATAATGTTTTGTGTATAGAAACCTTATATATAATGTAGCAACATTTTTAGAGAATTATCATCGGTAGGCGACCTTCAACAATCCAACAGTGTTGAGGAAAAGGATGTTGAGATAGATCTGCTCACTAATGAATTTAGGGAGAATAGACCTCATACTCATGCTTGATGTCTATTTCTTTTTATGTTCTATTATAGGTTGGAGAGTTATAGGTAGGGAGCTAAGATGTTACTCTCTTCATTTTTTGTGGTTCCTCTGGTGATTTCACTCCTTTGGGTTTTGGCTTTATTGGTTGTTAAAGTCTAGTTGTTAGTTTGCCGCTTCTTTGCTTTTTGGTTCATAAAAAGACTTTTGTCTTTTTCTATGAAGGGCATCAATTGAAGGGGCACCATCAAATGATTTAGGCATGCCTCTAGACTTTTCTTCTACCCTAGGATTTTCACATATCTTGGATGGTGTACAAAACCACTATTCGGTTTCGTAGGCCCCCTCCTCTCATCTCGCTCATAAGCCTAAACCTTTTCTCTCCTCTACAGATGAAACTTTTCTATCTATTTGTCTTGATACTGATATCAACAGGGTGGTAATCTTATCATCTCAGGATTTAATGGGTTGATACTTTTACATTTAACTCTCCTTCTCTCAAATTAAGTCATGGGTTTTGTCTAATTAGAAATCCCTACTAGGGTATTGCCTGATGATAAGAATATTGGGGAATTAGTAGATACACTTCCACTTTTTGGATGAAGGGGACCTCATTAAGATCCATCAACATGCTTGGGCAATAGGGAGAGTGTTTGGTTTAAACCTTTATTGGAAAATCCTTAATAATAGTAGTTATGGGTGAATTTTGTATATTTTCTTCTCGAACCATGGAATGAAGCATGTTGTGAAGCTGGTTACAGAGGATATTGAGTGATTTATATACTTTGACGAAATATATTTAGTTGGTTTTCATAAAATGATCCTTTGGGTCCTAGTGGAAATGAATATGTGGAAGGGATTTCCAGATGAACTAAACATGTCCATGGGGGCTTCGTCCTTCTGTTAGATGCTCAATTTTTGGAAGGTTCCTTTAAGATGTACAATCTGTCAGCAAATTAGACATCTAAATGTGCCATATCTAGTAATGTTTGATTTTGGTCCAGAAAACACCATAGTGACTTCTGACAAGCACAAGAGGTATTATCTAGGCCAAATGGCATGGTGAAGGGGTCAACAGATGTTAGAGTTTCTCCTTCTCTAGATTATCATCCTCAGACTCCATCCTCCTCCCACCTTACAAGGACACTAAATGATTCTCTTCATCTTCACTGGACACCTATAGGCTGACTCTTTCCGAACTTGACTTCCACTAGTTTTTTAGGAACAAAAGTATTGGAGAAGACTACAAAGGGTTTGGAAAGGAATTTTTACACTCTTTCTTCCTTCCATGATGGGGCAGAAAATGGAAGGGCTAATTCCTCTTGGGCTATACCTAGGGTGGGAACTTGGTCTTTAATGGTAGGTACAAATACTTTTCCATATTTACAAATGATTGAGTCCATTATCGAGTCCATGGCAGGTAATTTCATAAATTCCCTATATGTTGATGGTATCAATATTTTAGATGGAATGGTTAGTGGTCCTGTTGTTTCTTCTTCAATGACTAGTTTTGTTGTCAAGACCTATGTTTGTCCAAACCCTACCCTTCATGTAGGGGTGTTATAGACATATTTGGGCACTGCAACCCCAATCACATATGTCCATAAATCAAGGGCTTTTAAATCCCTAAAAGTGTTGTTTCATACCCTAAAGGAGCAAGGTTAGCTGATTACATCATCTCCCAGAAGTTCTCCATGAAAACCTACTCAGAACTGGTCAAAGCAGGACCACACAGACTGCCCAGTGCTAAAGGTGTGATGCATCTCACCTGCCACATGCAAAAAGTGCGATGCATACTGGAAATCCCTTCTATAGGGTGCGATGAGCGAGAGTAGACAAATGGCACAAGCAATTTGCTAGGTGGAAACCCAGAGAATCTTCTAGGAACTACTCATTTGACACTTGCCTCTCTGAGTTCCCCCAGGGATGAGTAAGAGATCTAAAATCTCCAAGTGGAACCAAGAACTATCAGAGAGATGACACTAATCAAAATCCCAGAAGCTGACTCACCCCCCTATGAATATCTATAAATGGATTCCTCATCCAAGAGATCCAAGGGTTGGAATTTCGTAATTTGCAAAGAGGTGCTGCTGGTTTCTCTTTGAAGACATTGTTGGGTGATCTTGCTTTGTATGAGGTGAAGAGGGCTTTCAAGCTGGGAGGATGGCGCTGGGTCAGAAGAAGTGGTTGTAATCCTCTCTTCTACTACTTTTATTAATAAAGCTATTTGAGTTTTCCTCCATATTCTTTTGTATCTATGAATATTGTGTTGATATATGCATTTGTATGGTCAATATATATCTGATCCTATATTGTTTACAGTGAAAGATCTCTATGCTTTGATGGTATTATTCTGCTGTGAATCTACAGGTGCCCTTTGAAGTGGGACAAGTAAGGAAGCAGTGGCAAGATTCTGTGAAAGGGGAAAGGATACAAGCAAGGAGCCAAGCGGAAGACTGAGGTTGGTACTCTCTGCTTCTGTCTCATCTCTCTCTCATAAAGGAAAAACAAGTGACTTTAATCTGTTTGCTTCTAAGATAGCTACCTGTCTTAGTGGGACTAGTAGCTTTGAATAGACACTAGATTTCCTGATAACAAAATGGCGACTCCGCTGGGGAGCGATTAGTTTGATTTCTTGTCTCTATTTGTTTGATTCATAAACCACAGATAGAGCCTGAAGTTAAGCTAGCTAGCCTTCGAACTGCATTTGCTATGCAAGTGCAAAGTAGATCAACGCTGCTTCAGTCAATCTCCAGGTTTGTTTATGAACTGAACAATTGACTTGCAAACATCCTAAGTGCCCTAGAGTTAGCTTGAGTAACCTCATTAGATCAGCCCTATACTTTGTAGTTACTGACTATCATTTGCTCGGCCTAAATCCCTGAACTAAACAACAAACTGTGACCAAAAACCAAATCAAAGTCTCGTTCCTTGACCATCGCACCCTCTCCTTTAGGAAATCTAGATGCATCGCACCTCCATGTGCAGTAGGTGGGATGCATCCCTGTTTCCCTGTGTTACAGGTGCGATGATCAGACAAGACTAGATCTGCCTCCAGATTTTGGTTTTCTCTTCACTGTCTTCAGTTTTATTCAAGAGTTTTGCTGTCTGTGATCAGTAGACCACTGTTGAAACCCCCTTCTTTGCATCATCCAACCTCCATTGTGCAAAGATTTGTGAATGTTTTTATGTATTTTTTGCCATTCACAGTTCTCATTTACAAAATAGTAGCTTAATCAAACTGTCGTATTTTGATTCGCAAGTGTCGCAAGTGTCATTTTCAGTCAAAGAAAAGAATACTTCTCTTTTTGACAGTCGATTACATTGTTACTCTTGTATTTGATCTGAATTTATAAGTATTTCAAGTGTTGAAAGCAGTTTTCAATTCAAAATCGCAGAGTGCCGCCTTGCCTTCCTGTCATTTTTTGAAAAGAAAATCGTTATTACTGTCGCTTTGAAGGAAGAGATAATTCAGATTTGTATTTAGCATTATTTTTTTCATTCACACATTAAGAAAGCAGAAAACAAATACATGCATGTGCATTTTCATTTAAACTGCTTGTTGATTGTGATTTAGGATAGTGCATCTAGTGTGTGCTCTCTGCTCTATGTTGAAAGGATTTCATTTCTCTTTCCTTAGTAGCTAGGATTCTCATTGCAAAAAGAAGATTAAATGACTATTTATCATCTTAGATTGCATTTTAGGAATTGTATATCTACATCATGCGGTGAACCTTAAAGGTAAACTTCTTAAGAAATATCAACTGTAAAATAAATTTAATGAACATAAAAACGCTTCGGAACCTAACGCACAACATCTAGAATTCTAAGCTAGAGACATATTCCAACGTTGTAAAGCCTGGTAACTGTCGCTTTCATCGTAGGTTGGGTGATTCCTCCTCTTTGAGACGATAAGTGTTAGTACGGACTTGTGCTCCCATGTACCGTCGAGTATAATATATTGGGAGACCACAATAGGCTATATCCTTTATCCTTAGGAAGCTGTGTTTGCTGCCCTATCGATCGCAATGCACTGAACACAACATTCGGGAAGATTGACTGCCGTACCATAAAAAGTATTCTGCAGTTTTGCGATTGGTTTGGTAATCCCTCTATCTAGATTTCCACAGTAGTATCTTTCATTCCTTTTTAGACTCCCTAAAGGAAAAGGTCCATCTGAGCACTTGTCACTTCAGGCTCATTAAAAATCGAAGGCGACTAGAGTCATCTTTAGCTTTTTCTTGACTCTTAAAAATTGAAAAAGCAAGTTGTGTCAAAGCGTCTAAAATTCATTTAATTCGGAATAACATTTTCCCCTCTTATTTTGAGTTGATCAAATAATCCGCAATCGTGGAAGAAAGTCAATCAAAACCCCGTCGTTCGCGGAGATTGACGAGTCAACCATCTTTGACTCTAGAAACGAAACCATTCCGGGCCAAGCGAACTCGTTTAACTGGGTCAAAGTCTCCTGGTTTGTTTGAAACTTGTGTTTCAACATCCTCTGAGACTCTGGTTACTCCAACCATTTCTGGTATCCCTACCTCTACAGAAGAAGTTCCACAGTTACAAGAGGACATTGGAACTGATCCTAGTGTAACAGTAAACACTTCGATTCCTGAACCAACTCAATTTAGAGTTGATTTGGAAGGTGTTACCCCTCCAGCATCTGTCGCTGCAGAATCTATACCTTTCTCGGCACCAGAAATATTTTACGGACCTGATGGTCTGCCCCTTTCACCCGGATTGATTGCTATAGAAGAGATTACGAAGGATCTTCCATCCAGTGCTCCATCACAGTTTGGGACAGGGATCCACCTATATCCTTCTACTTCAGAAGTTAATACTTCTTCACGCAAGTTCCTGTAGAATCGCTAGGAAGTCTTTTGGATAGAGTCGATATGTCTGAACAACCATCAAGATCTAGGACTGTGTCGTCCGATACAGCGGTAGCAGAACCTCCTGCCACCACTTCGACGATGTTCGTTGGTATACCATTTGTCCCAACTAGCTCTCAACTGCTAGAAGGAGTCCACCCAGGGATTGTTTCGACAGTATGGTCTGTTCCCGTTTGTTCATCTGGAATAGTATCTGGAATCTCTTATGTTGAATCTCAACAAATTGATCCTTCACAATAATATCAATTCGGGCAGTCTGGTCTCCAAAGGCCAATCATTCCTTTGAGCACTGGATTGCCGCCATATGGGGGGCACTACACCCTTTCATTGTTCCCTCCAGGAGAACAACCATATGTGAGTTCACAACCGAATTCAGGACAAATTGGAACCGCATCTAGTGGTTGGGTGCCAATATTGTCTCAACAACCAAGAGTACTCAATGCAACCGAGTCTACATGTGTCAAATATCCCCACTACACCGGCTATTGTGACAGTGTCACAAGTACAAGCATTGCCTGTTGCATGCCAACCTCAAGTTTCTTAGGTGGTTGTAAAACAGCCTCTTGTCTCATCGACACAACTGCAATCGCCAGTTAGTGGCTCCTTAATTGGAGCGACTCAGGCTCAAACGGGTATTATTACCCCTCATCTTGGTCAAATGTCTAGTATTGGGCAACAGGAAATGGTTTCACAACCATGGCTGGTGCAACATCAACAACCGCAATTCCAACAAGCTTACCAAGGACCTGAGCAACAAAAATTTGCAGGTAATGGGCAGCCATATATTCAAAACGGTTATCACCAATCGTCTCAAATTGGTTATGCCCAACCACCTTATCAAATTTATCAGCATCAAATACATTATGCTGGTATGCAAAGACCCACTGCTCAGGCGATCCCATCTTATCCTGGGTACGCTTCGCCGAACCTGAATCAACAGTTTCCCTTCGTGGCGACTCTAGAGTTACCAGATCTAAATCGGCTAACGAATGATCCAATCACTTATGCCCCTTGGTGGCCGGCGATTCCTCATAAACTTCCGTCAGATATTCCTAAATTTAATGGAAATCCGGGTGAAGACCCGTTGAATCATGTGATGACCTTTCATCTGTGGTGTTCATCCAACACTCTCAATGATGATTTGATCCAGCTTTGCCTTTTTCAACGAATGTTAACTGGTCCAGCAACAAAATGGTACATCGAATTTCCTAGAGCTTCATTCCATAACTTCAGCGCCCTTGCCACAACCTTTTTAACCCATTTTCAATTACCAATAAGGTATGAAACAGGAACAGAGCTTCTCACCAATTTCAAGCAAACGACAGCCACTCACATATCCGATCATAGTCATGAATGGCAACGTCATCATAGAATGGTGAAAACATATGTTCCTGATCAGCTGCTAGCTGAATGGTTTATTAAGTCATTGTTACCTTCTATTATGGAAGATGTGGCAAAGGGAGGGGCCGTCACTGAAGAGCAAGTTATTTCTCGTGTGCAATATCTAGATTTAATCTATACTCAGTCTGGAACGCTCTACGACAAAATCCCCAATGCTCTTAGACTATATTTTTCCGTTCCTCCTCCTCCTAAATCGAACAAAGACTCTCACACCGCCGATGGTGTGATAGGTACGACGAGCATGAAATCGACAAAGGCTACATCTAAGAAATCCCGTAAGATTTCTGATCAAAATGCGAATGAATAACTTCTAGCCTCGGAGGTTAATGCCATGTCAACTGACAAAGGAAAAGAATCGAAGCAACCAGGGGGCAAGAAGAAAGGGAAGAGAAAAAAGAAGAAACAGGATGATTTGTCTCCTGAAAAATCTTCTGCAAACCCTTCTGGGTAAAAGAAACCTACTCAGCCATGCCTCATATGCGATGAGGATCATTGGACGAGAGATTGTCCATATAAAGCTGAAGTTAAGAAATTCTTCAAGAATTCAAAAACATCGACAGTATTGACTGATCCGTTTCCAAACCAAGGAACTAATCTGGCTGCTAGTGACAATGCTTCCCCATCCCAAGTCCTTATGTTGTCCATTTCGAAACAACAAAATGATGCTTTGATATCGACAAGGAATAAAGATTACGGGAATCCACAGCTGTCAAACAACAAGGCCACTGATCAACCTAGTAGTTCGACAACAACTTCGACCGAAGTTGTGCCACCCATCATTCCTGAGCTAATGATAAAACCACCAAAGGGAGTTGTACACAAATCGACATTCAATCCTCGTGCCAGATTGGCACAGAATTATAATGTAGTAGAGGACCTGGCCCAATCGTCGTCCGATATGTCGACACTTGAGGTACTACAAAACTGTCCCTCCCAAAAGTAGGCTTTATTATCAGCAATAGGTGGGATTGACTCAGCGGATTCCAATCTTGTGGCCTTTAATAATAAATGATATGAACCTCAATTACCAGCTCAACTCACTTTCCTCATTCAAGTGAAAGCCCTCAACAAAACTGTTCATCGAACAATTATTGATGAGGGGGAATCTACATGTATTATGTCAATAAGTTGTTGGAAAAATTTAGGCTCACCACCCCTATAGCGATCATCGACGATGTTAAAAGCATTTTATGGATGAACATACACTCCATATAGGATTTTAAGTAACTTGCAAGTCGAACTAGGGGGAAAAACAATAGAAATTGATGTTGAAGTTATCGATGGAAACCTCGATTACAACATCCTACTGGGAAGGCCCTGGATTTATGCTATGGCTGCCGTTGTGTCCACATACTTCAGAAATATTTCATTTCCCTTCCAAGGGGGAATTAAAATCATCGACCAACAGACATTTCTCCCCAACAGTTCACAAGTTACGGGAAGCATTCCGATGATCCACAGAAGCTCTCAGTCACTTCAAAATATCGGAGTAGGCCTACTAAAAGACCCTGCATTGATGGGTACTTTTGCCCTACAACCTCCAAACAACCTGGCGGAAGTGGCAACGGTAGGAACCTGCAATATGGTATCTTCCATTCAGAAGATTACCGAACATGATATTAGCATGGATCGTCACCAAGTGTTGCCTCCAAGCCCAATAGAAATATTGTAGCAATCAATGTTCTCGGCATGGGAGGCAAACCCCAATGAACACTCGTCAAGCATTTGGGTAGATAGGTCTAAGGAGTATGGTACCTCTTCAGATCCTTGGTCACATGTACATTCTACAGACGAAGGAATTGTTCAGTCAATGAACATATAGGGGGCACCATGGGAAGATTACTACCATCATTCCCATCTTCCAGATTACAATGAAGATTACTCCAGTAACCTTAATCATCCATCAGTCTTTGATTTTCTATCAAATACTGTAAATACAGTGGATTCCAAGTGAAATCTGTCGAATATTGAAGAAACTATCGCCATAAATATCTCGGCTAAACTAGATGTTGTAGAAAATATTCATGCCGGCAATTCTTGTTCTTCTTCAGAACTGGAAATATATTACGCTCTCTTTCACGAGTTCAGAGATGTCTTTGCATGGTCATATGAAGAAATGCCAGGCATTGACTCGAGCATAGTTGATGTCAGGCCAGGCGGTAACTCTCCAAAGGTAGTAAAACTGATTCGTCTATTATTCCATAAGTAGGCTATTGTTATATACAATAGGAGTGATTGTTCAGTTCATCTCCCGATGACTATTCACATTCCTAATTTATTTATTTACAAATTCCCCCAATCATGAAGATTAGGTGTCTACATTCCCCCCCTTAATCTGAAGGGATGTTGGTGAGTCCAAGCATCATTCTAAATCGTTCAAGCTTTTCCTTTCCAAGTGCTTTGGTGAAGATGTCTGCAATTTTCTCATTTGTAGAACAATGACGGAGATGGATTGTTTTTGCCTCAACATGATGTCGAATCAGATGATATTTAGTATTGATATGCTTTGTTCGATCATGGAACTTTGGGTTCTTGGCCAACTTTATTGCAAAGGTGTTATCAATCATGAGTGGAGTTGATTGTACTTGTTTTACCTGCAAATCCTCAAGAATTTTCCTGAGCCACACAATTTCTTTCGTTGCTTCAGCTGCTGCCACGTATTCTGCTTCTGTTGTGGAATCTGCTGGAACTGATTGTTTGCGTGATCTCCAGGAGACAGCTCCTGATCCAAGACTCATAGCATATCCTGAAGTAGATACCCCAGTTTCTTTGTCTCCATCGAAGTCTGAATCAGAGTATCCAATCAAGATGAAGTCGTCCACCTGTGTATACTTGATTCCAAGGTCTTGAGTTCCCTTCAAGTACCTTAGAACTCTTTTTGCAGCAGACCAATGTCCCTCACAAGGCTTTTGCATGAACTTTGAGAGGATTCCAACAGTAAATGGAATGTCTGGTCTGGTAGTAGTGAGGTAGATGAGACTTCCTACAAGCTGTCTATACTTTGTTGCATCCTCAAATTCCTTTCCTTCAACAGATGTGAGCTTTAAGTTTTGTTCCATTGGAGTAGAAAGAGGATTGCACTCTGTCATGCCCAATCTTTTTAACAAATCTCCAATGTATTTCTTTTGAGAAAGAAATATGGATTTTGGATGTTGGGTTACTTCAATGCCAAGATAGTAATGAACATAGCCCAAATCAGTCATTTCAAAACTTTTCCCCAATTCCTTCTTTATGGATGCAATGTAGCTTTCATTGTTCCCTGTCATTAAAAGATCATCTACATATACCACAAGATACACAACTATTTTTCCAATTTTCTTGACAAATTAAGTTGCATCATCAAGATCAAAATGATTGAAGTTGAGTTTCAGAAGATGCTCAGTTAGTTTTTCATCCCAGGCTCGCGGTGCTTGTTTGAGGCCATACAAGGACTTCACAAGTTTGCATACTTTATGTTCATGTCCTTTCACAGCAAATCCTTCAGGTTGGGACATAAAAACATTCTCTTTTAGATCTCCATTCAAGAATGCAGTTTTTACATCCATTTGATGGACTTTCCAACCGTTCTGAGCTGCTAGTGCAAAGAGTGTCCGGATGGTGGCCCATTTTGCTGTGGGGGCAAAAGTTTCCTCATAATCGACCCCTTCCTTCAGTGAAAAACCTTTTGCCACAAGCCTAGCTTTGTGCTTGTCAAGTGAGCCATCAGCTTTGTACTTGTTCTTGTAGACCCACTTGCAGCCAATTGGTTTGGTTCCAAATGGAGGATCAACCAGCTTCCAAGTGCCATTGTTTATGAGGGCATCATACTCCTTTTGCATCGCTTCTTTCCATTCATAATGAGAAGTAGCTTCTTTGAAGGAAGTTGGTTCAAAATCTATAGACAAGTTCAATTCACAATCATAAGTAACATCCATATCAACAGGTGAATTAGAGTCATCTACATCACCTCCATTTTGTTGGTTTGAGTTTCTGGTTCCTGTTTTTCCAATTTCATCAGGATGAACACTTTCAAGTGCCTTTGTCAGCCACTTCGGGGGACCTTTCTGAGATGGTCCAGGCTGCTCTGTTGATTGAGTTGGGACTGAATCAATATTGAGTCTCCCAATTCTATCAATTACATCACTTAAAGCATCATCCGTTGTTGGAGTTTCATGCAGAGGAGATTGTTCTTCAGAAGAAGATTTCACATGTTGATCTAGTATAGGAATCCCCCCTTCAAGATGTGGAATCTGATTATCAAACTCTTGAAATGATTTCGTTTTTGTGAATCTATCCAAGCGATCAAGTTGCCGCTCAACAACATTGTCAGATTTAGATGATTCAAGAAAAATTACATCTCTAGATACAACAAACTTTTTATTTACTTCATCATAGAGGCGGTATGCTTTGGAGGTGTTTGAATACCCCAGGAAGATACACTTACGACTTCTAGCACCAAGTTTGTTTCTATGTACCTTTAGTATCAAAGCATAACAGGTGGAACCAAAGATCCTGAGATGTTTTACCGAAGGAACATGTCCATACCACAATTCATAAGGAGTCTTGTTTCTTATAGCATTAGATGGACATCTATTCTTTATATATGCAGCACATAGAACAACATCGACCCAAAACATTATCTTTACATTTTTGAAGAAAAGCATGGATCGTACCATATTCAAGATTGTTCTATTCATTCTTTCAGATACACCATTCTGTTCGGGATTATAAGGCACAGTTGTTTGATGTTTGATCCCATGTTGGCGAAGATAGTTTTCAAATTCATTTGATGTATATTCTTTTCCATTATCAGTGCAAATAGACCCAATATGAGATTGTGCATCATTTTCAATCCATTTATGAAAACTCTTGAATGTTTGAAAGGCATCAGATTTGTTCTTCAATAAATAAGCCCAACACATTCTGGTGTAATCATCAATAAATGTCATGATATATTTATTTCCATTTGTAGAAGGAACAGGCATTGGACCACATAAATCTGAATGAATGAGTTCAAGCTTCCTATGCGCTCTTGAATGTGAATCATGAAAAGACTGTTTGCTATGCTTTCCTAGAATGCAAGCATCACATTGCTTATGTTTCCTAGGAATTGTAGGCAAACCAGCAACACCATTTTTCTTCAATAAGTGGAGACTGTCATAGTTTAAATGTCCAAATCTAGCATGCCATAATAAACTTGATGGAAGTGTACCTTCTTCATGATGAGAAATATATGAGAAATGTTGTGCATGAGCAGAGGTTCCTTGCAGTTTGAGAAGCCTTCTTCTTCTATTCCCCTCATGACAAGTGAGTGGTCAGATGCTTTTCTTACCTCAAGCTTGCCATCAAACATATGAATGGAGTGACCTTGCTGGTGGATATGGACCAAGGACATCAAGTTTCTCTTGAGTTGTGGGAGATATAGAACATGATCCAGAAGAAAGTCTGGAAGACCAGGCAGTTTAAGCCTGATTGTGCCAAGCCCTGATGGCTTGATTTTTGACTGATCCGCAAAGTATACTGCTCCATCAACATTGTCAGTGAAATCTTCAAAAAAATCTTTTCTATGAGTCATATGACAGGTTGCTCCTGAATCAAGCAACCAATCATTTTTCGAAGAAGCAAGTGAAGCATTAAACAAATCTTCATTTACTCCAATGTTACATTGTGCCTCAATATAGTGAGCGGATTCAGGTGCTTTACCTTTGTCTGTATCATCAGTTTTACCTTTCTGTTGGTTTCTTTTCTGCTCAATTTTGTCCCATGGTAGCTTGCATGTAGAGGCATCATGTGATCCATTTCTTTTGCAGCGAATGCAATGTAATTCTTCCTTTTCTCCTTGAGAATGTTTACCCCCCCTTCCTCTGAAGTATCTTCCTCTTCCTCTTCGTCCACCTCTTCCTCTTGTAGAATCTTGAGCAGGGTGCTTTTCTTTATGAGCAAGGCACACAGTCTCTTCAGAAGATTCAGGGGTTGTCTTCTTTCCAAAGGCTTTCTCTCTTTCAGCAAACTTTTTCACAAGAGAGTCAAAGGTGATATCTTTAAGATTTCCATTTGCTTGTAAAGACTCAAGATAATTGGAGTAGGTAGGATAGAGTGCCTTGAGAAAAGCAATAAGAGGGATATCCAGCTCAACCTTAGTGGATTTGATATCATGCATTATAGACTTTACTTCAGATGCAAGAGCAAGAGGATCATTATTTTTCAGTTCAAGAGTGAAGAGTTTAATCATGAGTTGAACAACTTCAAGTGCAGAATGTGAGTCATAGAGTTCTTTCAGCTTTTGTAAAGCTTCAAAGGCAGTTGAATATGATGAAATATGGCGACTCACCTCTTCATTTACAGATGCTGCGATTAATGCATAGGCTTTGTTGTTCTTGTTTTCCCAAATGACGAGCTCTTTGTCTGATGTAGGCTGCACTGGGTCATTGTCTCCTTCTCCGACACACACTCCTTTCCATAACTCATTGAAGATGAGGGTGTGTTTTATCATCCGGGACCATTCAGGATAGTTCTCCTTGCCAGTGAGAACTATTCCTACCATAGAGATGATTGAATGCATTCTGTAAAAAAAACTTCTGCTGATATACAGTGAAATTGTACTCAAAAGGGCAAAAGATTTCAAATTCTTTATGCACTAAGTTTTCTTCAAATGTCTCCAAAATTTATAAAATATCCTCCCCTTTCCATATCACCTCCCCTTTTATTTTCTTTTAAGCAAGAGCTCCACGCACAAATGAAAACCATTCAATATATATATACTCTGGACCATAGACTTGGACAAGCATATGTATAAACCCACAGTGCACAGTGTTAATACCCACAGTGTTTTCCTCGGATGCGCACCACGTTAATAATATTCAAACCTAAACTTTAATACACATTCGCATTCAAACATTAATTCAACAGCGTTAATAATGCAAATGCATTCAATATTCAACATTCAAACGCTGTGACATGGAATATATAGCGACAAGCGGTTCAATGCAAATGATACCACTCGTCTGGGCAGTGCCATACCATGTTTCCGCTGCGCCATCGAATCGAATCGCTGTAACTTGCCATCAACACTGTAATGCCGGGAATCATCAAAGAGCTTATAACAGGTTCAAACTTCAAAGAGCTTATAATTATTATAGTTTTGAAGTAGAGGACAAGACCAGGGTGGCGAGGAGGATTGTATCAATTAAAGAGGAGCCGAAGCATATTCTTTGCAGCACAAGGAAATGACACCTGCCCCAACGGGAGATTTAGAACATTTCTCCATCTTACTACAGACTTCGCAGGTTAGAACCACTCTACAGTTGTCGTCAATCTTCGAGTCCTCACTCGATGAACAAGGCGACTCTGCGATTTCATGTAGTATACAGATAAGAAATTGGATCAGGCGGAATTCAATCAATATACTGTGCAAGCTCACGGCTCTCTTACCATTGCAGGCACCTGGGATCGTTTGAAGGAAGCAGGAATAAAGGGATTGGACAGCAAAGCGCACTTGAAGATACTGTTACGATGGATGAAAGAGAGACAGAGAGTGAAACTGATCTGCAATTACGTGGGACACAATAAACAATTTTTGTATGTGACAGACAGACAACGCTTTAAAATATGAGACAACGTTTTTTTTTTAAAAGACATACAGACATTCATAGAAGTGCAGAGAGTGAAATGAGCTTGGACAGGTCTGCATAGAGGCACCAACGCATATCTGGGCAGTCAATGGATAGTGGTAGAGCAGCGCTATATCTGGGTAGGCAATGGACAAAGGCAGAGCAATGCTCAGGACAGAGGCAGTGGCAAACTATTTCAGGACAGAGGCAGAGCAGCGCTCAGTGGACAGAACGATAGAGGCGTTTGAGGACAGAGCTCAGGCCAACGTACAGCCCATAGTAGCAAAAATGAAGGGAGTTACAACTATTTTTAGAACTGGCTCTGATACCATGTCAGGCCAGGCAGTAACTCTCCAAAGGCAGTAAAACTGATTCATCTATTATTCCATAGGTAGGCTATTGTTATATACAATAGGAGTGATTGTTCAGTTCATCTCCCGATGACTGTTCACATTCCTAATTTATTTATTTACAATTCCCTCAATCATGAAGATTAGGTGTCAACAGTTGAACACGAAATTAAGATGTATCCAGATGTCAAACCAGTAAGACAATGGCTTCGGCAGGTGCACCCCAAGAAAGTTGCTGCCATTAAGGCAGAAGTTAAAAAACTTCTCCATGCTGGTTTCATTTACCCGGTTCCTTTAACTGATTGGGTATCGAACATTGTTCCTGTGATGAAAAAGCAAGGAACAATTAGAGTGTGCGTTGATTACAGGGATGTAAATCAAGCTTGTCCAAAGGATAACTACCCTACACCCTTCGTCGACCAGATAATTGATGAATGTGCCAGATGCGAAATCTTTTCGTTTATGGATGGATTTTCTGGGTATAATCAAATAAATATCCGCCCATAGGACCAGTCAAAGACTGCATTTATTTTTCCGTGGGGCACATTCACGTACCGTAAGCTACCTTTCGGTTTAAAGAACACAGGGGCGACTTTTCAGAGGGCAATCAATTATGCCTTCCATGACATCAAGAACATCGTTCAACCATACCTCGATGATCTTCCGGCTCACTCGCGAAAGCGGACCGATCATCCGCAACATTTGAGAGCAATATTCCTACGTTGCCGACACTACAAAATAAGTCTCAATCTGCACAAGTGTGTGTTTTGCGTCAGTTCTGGTCATTTACTTGGCTTTGTAGTTTCAAAGGATGTAATTTGTCTTGACCCGTGTTGAGTCTTGAAAATGTCATTCATTTGCATTACACTTTCACTATTATGTCCATTATATCACTTCCATTTCACCTCCATTTCACTACTATGTCACCACATTCATCCCACTTTCATTATCATTGGGCCACCTTTATGTTTTTCCAATCTTTATTATTTCTAAGCCTTTTAAGTGAATTTGTGGTTAAACATTAGAAAATAATGTGCATATGCTTATACCTAACAAATGGGTTCAGTTTGTTGACATGTTTAGGTTGAAAGGAGGCTTCTAGAAGACCCTTATGTGGCACTCTAAGGCCAAATTCGAATTTGGTTGGAAAGAATCATGGGATCATGAGGATATGTGTCACATCTCCTAATTGTATTGTAACTCTAAAAAGACATGTGTCTTATCAGTTCCTATTTTGATTAGGACTCTAGAGGTAGAGGGAGAGATTCATGGACTATCATTAATGAGATGGCTCTCATCTTTTTGTATAAATAGGAGATCTCTCTCCTTCATTTGCTAGTCTTTTCCTTTAGCCTTTTCTTAGTCCTTTTAGTTTGTTAGTCCCATGGCTTTTGAAAGCTTTGGAGAGCTTTGTTGTACTTTGCACTTTTGAAGAAATTGAATAAAGCTTTGATGTTCTCAACATGGAAGGAGATGTGAAGTAGATGTCATGGAGCATATTAGGATGTAAGTAGATTAGATTTCATTTTGTAAATATTGCTTTGTAGAATGTAAGGTAGATTAGATTTTCATTCATGCAATTTTAATTTATGCAAGTGTGTTTAATTTTGCTTTGATTTCATAGGTAGTAGGGGGCCCCTGCCTTGTACAGTTTGAATTACTGCATTTTATTTTCTCCCGGGATTGTGTGTCTTTGTTGTATTTTCTTTATCTCTAATGGTATTTTCAGTTGTCATATTCATAAGTTGCTGCCTTTATTTTGTTTTTCTAGCTTGATTTCTAATTTTAGTTTCTCAAGTTGTATGCTAACATATTGATGGTCTCCTTATCATAAGTTGTTCATCTTTAAGAGACCAGAATACTAATAAATCACAGCTTGCTTTGAGTAGTTTTTGACTTATATCACTAACTCTTTCTTCACTTGTTACACATTACAATGTATGTTGGAAGCAAAATGTTGGAGAAAGGAAAAGTGGTGTTATAATTTGTCATCTTAGAGCTTGATTACTTTTTAGACTTATATCTAACTACTTCTTAATCGTGTTTCACATAGTACTATATGTTGGAAGCAGAGTGTTAGGAAGAGATGAACATTATAATTGGTCTTTAAAGTGGTTTTTCTTATTTATTTTTTTTATTGCAGCAGCATGATTAGTGACTAGTGCCATTAGAAAGTGGTTTTTATGCTTTGCTTTCAGTTTCATTTCAAGTTATTTCTTTCAAGCTCTTTCTTTGCAAGTTTAATGTACAATTTGAATTACTGCATGCTTTCAAGTTGATTGTAGATTAGTGATGCACATAGCCTTCTAATGAACTAATGACGTGATAGAATCATCTTGTCCTTTTGCTGCAACAAGGATACTTGGTCTCATAGTCATTTTCTCATTATTTGATTATTGCATGTTAGAACAAAACCCCAAAAACAACATAAACTATAAAACAACGAAGTAAGAGAAAGGTTAACTAAGCACATATAGTGCACCACACTTCATCAGCTTACGATACCCGGATTGATAATTTATGTAGAGCAATTTAAGACATTAAATTGACTAGACAACCCGTGCAAGGTTCAGGCAATCATCGATTTGCCTCCACCTTCAAATTTGCTTCAGATTCAGAAACTCCAAGGGAAAGCAAACTTTCTGAGGAGGTTCATTCCAAATTATGCCGAACTTGCTAAAGGTTATACGCGTATTTTGAAAAAAGAAGCACCCTTCAATTGGGATCAGGTCGCGCAAACTTCCATTAATGTACACTCCTGATTATCAAAAAGACTTTAACCTGTATCTGGCTGCAGCAGATATGACCATCGCAATGGTTTTAGTTCAAGAAGAAAATGGAATCGAACATCCTGTTTATTACTTAAGTTGAGACTTAAATGATACAGAAAGCAAGTACTCATATGTTGAAAAGCTAGCTCTCACTGATATTCAAGCAATACAGAGATTTCAACACTATGTTCTCTTTCAAAAAACTACCGTTTTGTCAAATTGCAACCCCATGAATTACATCTTGTCGCGACAGTTGCTTGGGGGAAAATATTCAAAGTGGATAGCAATTTTGCAAGAGTTTGATCTAGAATTTGTAAAATCCAAATCAAAGAAAGCTCTAGTATTCGTAGAGTTACTATGTGATTTCCCATCATCATCCAACGATTCAACATCCAAAGCAACAATCGTGGATGAATCTTTGTTTCTGATATCTTCAAGCGATCCGTGGTATGGAGATATAATCATTTATCTCCAAACCCAAACGTATAGGTCTAATACCTCTCGCTCAGAACAACGACATACTCGATACCAAGCAAAAGACTACATGATCGTCGGTGATACGCTTTACCGTCATGGTGTCAATATAGTTCTGCGAAGGTGCCTCACCCATGAGGAGGCCGAAAAAGTCCTGAATGATTGTCATTCAGGCGCATGTGGGGGGCACCAATCTGGTTATGCTACAGCACAAAATATTTTACGAGCAGGATACTTCTGGAAAACAATTTTCAAAGATTGCATAACCGCAGTCAAAAGTTGCCATGCTTGTCAAATCTTTGACCGCAAAACCAGAATACCACCCGCACCTCTGCAGCCAGTAGTTGCTGTTGGGCCATTCGCCAAATGGGGCATAGATTTCATGCAATGTAACCCCACCTCGGCCGGGGGGCATGGGTATATCATAGTCGCAGTTGACTATTTTACGAAATGGGCCGAGGCGCTGCCTACATTAAACAACAGCGGCGAAACGACTGCTCTTTTCTTTTTCAATCATGTAGTCGCTAGGTTCGGCGTTCCACAAGCTATAGTCACAGATCATGGATCGCATTTCCGCAATCACATGATGGTTGAATTGGCCGCCAAATTAGGACTGTCCCACGACAACTCTACTTCGTATTATCCGCAAGCTAACGGGCAAGTTGAGGCGATCAACAAAGTCCTGAAACGCATGCTGCAAAGGATGATTGGAGTCCATAAACGGAGTTGGCACCTAATCCTGTACTCAGCCTTGTGGGCATACCAGACATCGGTAAGAAATGCGACTGGGTTTACACCCTTTCAGCTGGTGTATGGCCTGGAAGCGATTTTACTGGTTCAGTGCGAAATTTCGTCTCTCAAGCTCGCAGTTGACCTCCTCCCCGGAACTTCAAAGGAAGAAGCTCGTTTCTTAGAGTTAATCGAACTGGATAAAACTCATCGTGATGCCGCCTTGGCTAACGATGCGCATAAGAAACAAGTCAAAGCACAATTTGACAAGAATGTCAAACCCCGCATTTTCTCAGAAGGGGACCTAGTCTTGCTCTATGATCAGGAATCCGATAAATTGGGAGCACGTAAGTTCCAGTCTTTGTGGATGGGTCCCTATATTGTTAAGTGTGTATTAGCAAAAGGAGCCTACGAGCTAGTAGATTATGACGGGATTCCACTGTCGCAACCCTGAAACGGGTTGTACCTTAAGCGTTACTATGCTTGAATAGGCATAGTAACCTCTTCATATGCTTTTGTTACATTTTTGTTTTCGTTAAGAGTGATAGTTTTGGTTAGGTAATCCACTTTTTCATTTTGTTGCAAATGTTGAACCCATTGGAGTCATTTGTTGGATATGTCGATGGGGCGAGTTGTAGTACGCGGAACCTATCTTCTGCAGCTTGGGCCATCTTTGATCCAAGTGGTGAATTAGTGAGTTTTAGAGGGGTGTGTATTGGTCAATCAACGAACAACATCGCTGAATATAGTGCATTGATAGAACTCCTCTCTGATGCCATCGCGCATGGCATACACCAACTTGTCGTCAGGCTAGACTCGCAGCTCGTCATTCTACAGCTTACGGGAACCTATTCCGTTCGGAATCCAGCTATATATCACATGTTCCTAAGGGTCAAGATTTTGGAAGGACAGTTCGATTCTATTCAATATCAACATATTTCCAAAAACTTAAACACATTAACTGACTCATTAGAAAATTATGTGTTAGATAGAAATTTGTAACATTTGTAAAAGAAAAACATTTTATCAATAAACTGCATCAGGATAATATAACTTAACCAAACTAAAGCTCAAAAAATCAAAAATATATAACTATTTATAGTTTGTACATAGTGTTCTGTGTCCAGGACAAAATCGGTCATATGACCCAAAAACTCAAAATGCAAGGGGGCACCCTAGTCTAATGGTGCTCATGATAACTAGTCACCGCCTGTGCAATCATGCGTAAGAGCTTGGTCCATCGGCTCGGCATGCCAGTGGCATGGCGATGTAATCTCAGAGGTAGCTCATTGGTCCTCACATCCAGAATACCAAGGGTGAGACCCTCGATCTGATCCTGCAACATGCAAAGGTCTCAGATACATCCAGGTCGCGAAGAATGGCCCTCCCCACAGCCTCTCTCGCTGGAACGACAACTGCTCCTCTTAAGCGCGCTGCCGGTCACACTGGCTCAAGATCTGCATAATCACATGAGTTTTGATTAGTCTTGATAAACATTTAAAAAAACACAAGAACATTATAAAAACAATAAACATAGATATGGTCAGAAATTTTTACCTATGGCACCCCACTACTCGCCAGCCGACAGCACCAAATCCGAGTCACCCCAGAAATCCATCCCAGCATATGGATACTCGGCATAAACCATCTGCTGACGGTTGAACCACTCAAAGAAAGCATCAGAGAATGAAACCTGCAGTTGACTAGCATGTCTGGCCATGAGGTCCACCCATCTCTGCATCCGTGGCTCAACTGGTGGTGGTAGGCCAAGTGAAATGTACTGTGGCTGCATCAGTGGGACCTTCTCCAAGGCGAAAGCGATCAGGATAGAACCATAGCCAAATTTCTTGGATCTTCCATTTTTCACCTTGGTAAGCTATTCTTTGATCACAGGTAGTACGACCGTGAAAAGAATCTAGTGTCAATGGTGAATCAAATATCAATGACCATTATCACGAGCAGTTTTACATGAAGTTCAAGCTCGTTAAAAATTAAACCTAGCGATGAGCATATGTTCCACCAGAGTTTAAGCTCATTAAAAAATGAACCACCCTCCAATAAATAACCATTGTGAATGATTATCATCAGCTTTTGAGCCTTGGTCGTGTTCTTACCATCACCTCCACTCTGTTTTTTATGCCAATCATTCATCTCCATTTGATTGTTTACCCCTTTTGAGGAACAACTACGACGAGTGATCCAATTAGCCACCTTTTTACACTGCCGTAATTGGAAAGTTCCAAACCTTACCTGGAACCAGTTTCTATCCGAAAACATCACTCATTCCTCAAAAGATGAGTCTCTTTTAAGCTCTTTTCATCTGACTCGTAAAATATGAAAAGATTGCCAAGCAATTGGCCTCTCCAGCTCATTAAAGTGATTGGAAGTGCTATCCATCCTCTATATTTTAATCTTTTTGGACCTAAGGGATTATTACACAAAAAGATCGAGCGTTTGTCTTGTTTGGCTCGTTAAAACTATCGAAAACTCATCCCTTTCGCATTGTTTTATACTTTTTTGGACTTAAGGGATTATATTACGAAAAAGGAATATTGGAGTTTTCTTTCCATCTCTTTTCAGACTCTCTAAAATTGAAAAGGATCGAGTTATCCTTGTCGTTAAACTAGTTAAAAAAATAGCGACAAACTTGTCCATTCAGACAAGAACGAGTTTCACTGTCGCTAGGCTCGTTAAAACATAGCGACGGGTTTGCCTGAAGGGAAAATTATAGAACAAGCATATGTTATCCTCCTCAAGCTTGACAAAAACAAAGAGGTACTGGTCAGAAATGATTGGGGAAAATTGGGAAGAAAACTTGAAGAAACTTTATTGGTAGTAGGTTGCTCTTGAACATGACACTTTCACTCCATCACCATGATTGAGTCAGGTTGAGTTATTCCATTCACCGGTCATATTACCATTGGTCCATCGTACCATCCACTTTTGGGGTTAACGCTACCAATCCATTTCAGTGTCGCCGATATGTTCAAGAGAAGTCGCTCAGAGAATTCACCTACCCAGCTTATGTCTCATCTGCTGCAATACCTTCACGCTTCATTCTTTCATGACCGTGACCCTGAACCTTGTATCATCAAATCGTTTTCACCTCTACAAAATCATTTGCTCCATTCCGTGTCATAGATGTGGGATCCATCAATTCCCTCCTACAACAGGTCACTTCTTGTCGACATCAGCTCATTATCCAAGAATCTGACCTAGGGACAACCCTTCCAGTACTTTGAAGCTTGCATGCCTCAATGGCAAGTTTCTCACTTCCAGTGACAGGTTTACATTAATGGCCTTCGACCGAAAGACTTTGCGTGGTGTTCGACATCAACTCATGTATTCACACCACGTGAATTGTACTACAGTACCTTGAGGGTCATCATCATCATCGGTGATTCCTCTCGTGCCTGTTAATAGCTTACATCATCAGCTGGTAATCAGGCGATGTATTTCCATGTTCGACATCAGAACATCTATTCACATGGATCAAATTGTACTTCGGGCGAAGATTGAACAAGTTTTGAAGACCCCGGATCTAGTTTCATCCATCTGGGCTGCGATATATTCAAGAGAATAAAGACATCAAATGTACATCATTGCTGCACAGATAATCATCCAAACTAAGGGATGATGGCTCTACCAGAATCATCAGTCTGCACACAGACGGTTGTCTGTCCTATGTACATGAAAATGAATTTATCAAAGCTGAGCATGGGAATGCCTGCCTCAGCTAGATCATGAAAAATATTATGAAGATAATGTATTGTATTGTATCTTATTACAGGTCACCTTCCAGTGTGAAAAACCTTGGATCCTCATTATAAATCATTTCACCCGACATCAAAAGGATTTACAACCTCATGCTTTAGGGGGCAACTGTTATAGACATATTTGGGCACTGCAACCCCAATCACATATTTCCATAAGCAAAGGGCTTCTAAGTCCCTAAAAGTGTTGTTTCATACCCTAAAGGAGCAAGGTCAGCTGACTACATCATCTCCCAGAAGTTCTCCATGAAAAACTGCTCAGAATTGGTCAAAGCAGGACCATACAGACAGCTCAATGCTAAAGGTGTGATGCATCTCACCTGCCACATGCAAAAAGTGTGATGCATACTGGAAATCCCTTCTATAGGGTGCGATGAGCGAGAGCAGACAAATGGCACAAGCAGTTTGCTAGGTGGAAACCCAGAGAATCTTCTAGAAACTGATCATTTGACACTTGCCTCTCTAAGTTCACCCAAGGATGAGTAAGAGATCTAAAATCTCCAAGTGGAACCAAGAACTATCAGAGAGATGACACTAATCAAAATCCCAGAAGCTGACTCACCCCCCTGTAAATATCTATAAATGGATCCCTCATCCAAGAGATCCAAGGGTTGGAATTTGGTAATTTGCAAAGAGGTGCTACTGGTTTCTCTTTGAAGACATTGTTGGGTGATCTTGCTTTGTATGAGGTGAAGAGGGCTTTCAAGCTGGGAAGATGGCCCTGGGTCAGACCAAGTGGTTGTAATCCTCTCTTCTACTACTTTTATTAATAAAGCTATTTGAGTTTTCCTCCATATTCTTGTGTATCTCTGAATATTGTGTTGATATATGCATTTGTATGGTCAATATATATCTGATCCTATATTGTTTACAGTGAAAGATCTCTATGCTTTGATGGTATTATGTTGCTGTGAATCTATAGGTGCTCTTTGAAGCGGGACAAGTAAGGAAGCAGTGGCGAGATTCTATCAAAAGGGAAAGGAAACAAGCAAGGAGCCAAGCGGAAGACTGAGGTTGGTACTCTCTGCTTCTTTCTCATCTCTCTCTCGTAAAGGAAAAACAAGTGACTTTAATCTGTTTGTTTCTAAGATAGCTACCCGTCTTAGTGGGACTAGCAGCTCTGAATAGACACTAAATTTCCCGATAACAAGGGGGAGAGGAAAATTCCACCTTCTTATCCCACTTTCAAAATGGCCCTTTGAAGTAGAACCCTAGTTCCCTCACTGTTCAACCCCCTCAGATGTCCTTTCATATATCTTGTAACATTTTGGTTACCTTCGATTAAGGGGTTTAGATGCCTCTATTGTCTCCTCTCCAAATGTAGTGGCTGTCCCTTCCACTAACCCCTCCCAGGTTTTGCTGCTCCCTAAGGGACACTCCTCTTCCTACCTATCAGACTATCCTCGCTCACAAGAAAAAATCCTCTTTTAAGATCTTCCAATATGATGAACTCCTTCAGGAAAACCTTCTCATGGATATTCCTATTTCCCTGGAATCCTTGAGGCGCTTAGAGCTCATAAGCCCTTCTCTAAGGGCCTTAAATGATTATTCTATCCCTCAATATTAGGGCATTAGGGGGGCCTCAAAAACTACGTGCCCTTCACCATTTGTTCGTAGTTCAACGTCCCTCAATTATTCTACCCCATGAGACAATGTTTGCTGCAATAAAAGCTAGGGAATCTCTACCAAAAGTCTATCTTGACTGTCATGTATGTATGGTGGATGTAGATGGGCATTCATGTGGCCTAGTGATTATCTAGAACCCTATATATGTTTCTCTCCATCGCACCTTATCTATGGTGGGTATTATATCAGTAGTATATTTCAAAGGCCTTTTTTGCAATGTTGTTTTGGTGAATTGCTATGGAGCCTATTGGGATCACAAGATTTTCTGGAATAAAATCTCCTATAGTGGGTTGCTAAACACTCCAAAACTTATCTTTGGAGGTGATCTGAATTTTACAATGTCTTCTTAGGAGGTATGGTGTATATTTGCTTGAATATACCCCTTTCAAGATTTCATTTCTTGGATAATCTTGGAAGCTAATCTTGTTTATCTGCAACTTGTTCCTATGGAGGCTACTTGGTGTAATGGTCGTGAAGGTCCTTATGGGGTTTTTAAAAGACTTGATAGGTTCCTCATTTTTGAACCTTTGTCTTCCAATATTTCCAAGTATCATTCATGGATTTTCTCTAAGTTTATATCCGACCATCATCTTATTTGTCTCCAATTTGATTTCAGTGTTTTGGGTATTAGATCCATTTTTAAATTCTATCATACTTGGTTAAAATAAGCTTCCCTACATGCTTTGGTTAGATTGGTTTGGGATCAATGTCATCCCTAACCATCCTTATCAAAGATGGATCGATGGCAATTTAAGTTTTCTCCTTTAAAATTACATGTCAAGAAATGGATTGGTACCATTCTCCATGAGCATAAAAGGGAATTGGAGTTTATTGAAGAAGAAATTTACTTTTCCAATCATCCTTATTCTCTACTGGTTTTGTTGAAAGCATCAAAAGGATTTATGCTTCTTGGCTAAGTGGAGGGTTCAACTATTGAAGGCTAAGGAAGAGAGATGGTGGTTAAAATGTTTTGCAATTTGGGTTAAAAGTGGTGATGGAAACACTGAGTTTTTTCATAAGCTTTCTTCACACGGGCATATCAAAAAGGCTATTTGGAATTTGTAGGATGTCAATGGTGTAAGTATCTATTCCCAAAAAGACCTTGGGAAGGTTGCATATGCTCATTTTATTTTTTTTAGACATGAGGGTGAGTGTTTGTTGTTGGAACATCCCAAGGTGCTATAGTATATTCCTTTACTTTTCTTACATTAGGACTCGACCAAGATTGGGTATCCTATTACTATGGATTAATTGAGGTCTATAATTAAGTCATTCCTAGAGATAGAGGCTCAGACCATACGAGTGGGTTGTGGAATTCTACTTATATTTTATTGATATCTTTTCTCATGACATGCTTGATGTAGTTGAAGAAGCTCACACTACTGGTAAGGTTTCATGAGCCTTAAATGCTACTTTTCTAGCCTTAATTCCAAAGGTTTATAATACATCATCCTTTTAATTTTTCCACCCTATTTCTCTTTGTAAATTTATATACAACGTGATCTCCAAGGTTTACCCTAATAGAATAAGGGATGTCCTTATTGTTGTTATCTATTATGAAATTTTTGGCTTCCTACGAGATAGACTTATACAAGATCCTATAGGGGTCACGTAGGAAGCCATCCATACCATCAAAGTCAAAAACCACAGAGCTATGATATTAAATATGGACTTGGTAAAGGTGTATGATCAGGTGAATTGGGACTATTTGAGGCTACTTCTTCTACACTCTAGTCTTGATTGGCATGTCACAAACTAGGTTATGGGATGTGTTAGCTGTACAAATTTTGTAGCTCTCATCAATGCCACACCCATGACTTTTTTCCTTGCATCCTATGGCCTTAGACATGGATGTCCCATATTACTTATCTTATTTCTATTGTTTATTGAAGGACTAAGTACAATTATTGTAGTGGTTGAGGCTATGGTTACATCAGAGGTATCAAAATTTCTAAACATATTTCGTTTACACATTTACTATTTGTTGATGATGTATTAATCTTTTGTGATGGTACAATTCAAGAATGTATTTCCTTCAGTGATAATTTTTTTCATCGTTTTGCAAAGCATATAGTATGGTAATTATTTTGAGGAAATCATCCTTTTGTCAACACAATGTTTTTGCTAAGTTATGTGATTCCATTATTAAAATACTCTCGTACAAATTTTCCCAACTGGAGTTGGGGTTTACCTATCTCAATTATTATCTAAAACCCAATTGCTATCAAGTGGGGGATTAGAATTGGATTATGGAGTGGATTGATAGGCATATCAATCTATGGTGTACTAAATGGATTTCAATAAGCGAGCGAATGACCTTCATGAAGTCCGTTCTAGAAGGTATGCATGTTTATTGGTTTTCTCAATCTAAAGTTGCAAAATATGTCTTGAGGAGGATTAAAATACTTTCTTTAATTTTTTTTTGCAAAGACAGAAGAAAAATGGTGGGTTTGACTTGGTTAATTGGGAGGTGTTATCTAGGCCTAAAAGTTCAAGTCGGTGGGGTTTCAAGGATCTACATCACTTTGGTATAGCCCTTGCATGTAAAAGCCTATGGAGGAGATTGAATGGCTATGACCTATCGAGTAAAATCATTATGGATAAATATCTAAAAAAACAATCTTTGGTTGAATGGTTGTGGTATGGCATGAAACCAAATCCTGAAGGGGGGTCATACTTTTGGAGAGGGCTTTTGGGCTCCCTAAAATGGATAAGGAGATTTATTGCTTTGAAAGTTGGTTGTGGAGATAATATTGGTTTTCAAACAGACCCCTTCATTGACAAGGAATCTTATTACAAATTATCTCCATATCTCATTAATCTTTCGAATGCTCATCAAATTTATAAGTTTATCCATGTTTATGTACATGATGAAACTGACCAAGTTTTTGGTAGATGGTGTGACTCGGTTGACCTGGGTCTTTAGGCTACTTTCAGATTTGAATGAGAAGGGTTTGTCTCTAAATTATATTACAGTGGCATGTTTTTAAAGTAGGAGGTGGGCATGACTATTTGTCATGGGAACGCTACCTCTGGACATGTCACAACTTGATTGGGATACAAGATTATCAATGGCTAGTCCTCTTATTCTAGTGTTGAGAGGTGGATGAGGGTTATTTGGGACTAGCTCATATTGCCCGAACTTAAGTGTTTCTTATGGTTTTCTTTGGATAACATGATACTTACTTGGGATAACTTGGTTCATCATAGGTACACCAACCCAAATATCTACATCCGATTTATGCAAGGTCAAGAGTCTATTGATAATATTTTCTTATCTTGTTGTCTTTCTAGATCTCTATCACACCCTTAATAAATCCAAGCTCAGTCTCATTCACTATCTGGAGACATGTGTGGACTGGTGGATTCATCATAGAGGGTCCTGCAAATTTCTATCGGTCTACATTGCATGAGGTATATGGAAGGTCTGTAATAATTGGATATTCGAGGGTGTTTAAGTCAACATCAACTAGATTCTCCCTCAAGTTATTGCCTTCCTTTTAGATTATATGTGTCTTTACGCTCTTATAAGCCTCACTTTGTCTTTGTTCTGAATCTTTCCTTTCCAGATTTCAGAGGACATTTTGATGGTGCTCAACAGTTGGACTCTTGTGGTTGTGGTGGTCTCATCACTTTTTTAGAGACAGTTTTATCCAGTTTTGGATGAATGCAGGTTGTGGAACTAATACTAAGGATGAGGTTGTTGTTGTTTGGGCCTTACTATTTATTGTTGCTTCTATGAAATTATCTTCCTTTCATATTTTTGAGACTTGAGAGTGGTGATCAATTGGTTGGTGGGTAGGGGAAAATTATAGGCTCTACTTCTACAATGTTGGATGGATAGAATCATGGTGTTGAAGAAGTACTTCCAAAACCTATCTTTCTAGCATATTCTTAGGGAATTCAGTAGGGTATCTTTTAAGGATTTATATATTTTCCTATATATAGTATTGTAGGCGACTATTTTGGTTTGAAAATACATACGTATAGAATGTAGGTGAATATTCAATAAGAAACATGTAATTTACTATTCATTCTTGTAAATTTAGGCACATAAAATCCATTTAATCATATATATGTAAAAAATAGGAATTTTTTAAAATAAATTGGTGAATATTTCTTTCAGAAAATGTCCAAAAAATAGCCCATTTGCGAAATTTTGCCCCTAAAATTTTCCCTAGAATTCAATAAGAAAGTTGACATGCTCTTGAACAAAGGTCTTCACATTGAGGAGGTTATATACTCTTCGAGAAATTTCATGAGGGTATCATGGTCCATCATAAAAGACTTCAGATTCCTACAGGCTATTCTTATCATCGTAAGTTTGATTTCACATAATCTTATTGTCACTCTTCTGTAAGCATGTTCTTGTTTGTGTTATGCTTTTCTATCACATATCCAACATCATCAGTTTTTTGGGGTTTTATGAAGGGCTAAAAGTCACAATGTTTTTGCAAAATGATGTACTTTTGATATTGTGCATCTCTCAGTAACACTAGTAACTTAGTTGTTATGTCAAGTGTGGTCTTTATAGTAGATTGCAGATCATTTTTTTTATATATGTACTCTTTTTGTCTTTTTATATAAATGATTGGTTTTTCCATTGTGTTATAATTTAGAGTTTCAATAATATTTTTCATGTGCAAATTATACCGTAACCGTTTGTATTATTAGTTACCGTTTAAACAATTATTGAATTCAGGCTTTTGTGATCCATATATGAATTGAGACATGTTTTTGGCGATAATCACATCAAAAATCATTTGTCGACGCGTTTCGAACCAGTAAGTGTGATTCATCATCAGGATAAGATGAAGAATCAGATCATGGGAACAAGTTAAATAGAGATACTGATCATTCAAACAACTAGAAAGAAACAACTACTTTTGACCAAAGAAAATGGCTACAATTGACTAGACCACATCTACATTTAATTGGACCAAGAGTTAGGGGAAAGTTTATTAATTAATTAATTAATTAGTTAATTTATTTATTCAATTTGTTTATTAAATTTATTTCTTTTCATTTAAATATATATACTTAACTAAAATTCATTCAACTATGTTTATATATAAAACTAAATAAAAACTTAAAAATATATATTAGTAAATTTTGTATGTACCTAAACAAAGAAAATAAACCTAATAAATAATTATTAATGGAAAATTTATTATCATCTTTTCTTAATTTAAAAAATAAATAAAATATACATAATCTTATATTAATACTATCATGCGAGTTATTATGGAATAAAAAAAATGTTAATTAATTAATTAAAAAATGTTAATTAATTAATTAACTAATTAGTTAATTTTCTTAATAAATTTATTTATATATTTGTAACTATATATTATTCTCTTTTTAATTTAAGACTAAATAAAATAAATACAAACTTATATTAAAACTATTATAGGAAATATTATGGGATAAATTAGGATTAAAAACAAAGGTTAATTAATTAATTAATTAAATCTTTAATTAAATTATTAAATTTATTTATTTTCATTTCAATATATGTAACTAAATATACATCAAAATACTTTCAGCTATCTTTATATATAAACCTATTTATCATGTTTAATAAAAACTAAATAAATACCAAAAAAAAAAATTAAGATATATATTAGTAAAAAAAACCCTAATAAATAATTATTAAGGGAAAATTTATTATCATATTTTAATCTAAAACATATAAATTTATATTAATATTATTATAGGAAATATTATGGGATAACTTAATATTAAAATTAATTCATAATATTAATAAACATAATGAATGAATTAGCTAGTAAGATAGGAATCAAGTTGTTTTTAGAAAAGGTTGAAGATGGAAGCGATGGCTGCGAAGAGCGTTCGGAGAGCGAGAGGAGGGTTTGGAAGTCTCGTGATCGACACCCGGGCCCTCAATGAAACCCGTCTCTGCAGTAAAAGGAAGCGGCACAGGAGGAGCTGCGTAGGGGGGATCAGGGCGCCACGGAGGACATTACGAGTGTGGCCTGGCACATTCGTTGCAGACGAGGAGGCTCCCCAGGCTTGCTACGAGACCGACTGGGGCTTACGAGGAGAAAAAGGGGAGGCATACCTCGCTCCCGCCACCGATGACGGGGCCTCTGCTGCGCTGGCTTGGACACGCTACCCCCGTTGGAATCAATCGCTGCACCCTCAGCAGCTGAAGCTAAAAGAACCCAAGGCCAAGGCTCTGGCTTTGCTACCTTCCGTGCAGTCCTTGGAATGGGGCAAAAGGGAGCTGGAAAATGATTCATCAGAAGGGCTTATGCATGGATCTGAGGTAATCACTTGCCATACAAATCGCAGTCCCAGATTTAGATCGGACAAAGATCTACCAGATCTGATCATCCAGAAGGAAAAAAAACCTGTGTACTGGCCAGATACAGATATCTGCATAGGGTCAAATCCCTTATCTGAATCCTTTCAGATCCAGATTGCTCAACCTGCAGGCAGAACCATCATGCAATGGGTTCGCCCTTCAGACTTGGTGCAGGACCTCATACTGAATCTAGAGCGCAGAATGGGGATCCCATCCAGCCTGCTGCGACTTCTCTTTCAAGGTAAACAACTTGAAAACCCTCTACCCCTCTCTGCTTACAGCATTTCCAGAAACAGCTCGGTGGTGGCGACCTTCCGTTTGAGAGGAGGTGCAGCAGGGCAAGCTTCCTCTACCCGGCCTTTCTCATACAAGGACGTTGTTCATTCGGAGAACCCCAAACCCCCGGAAGCCCTTAAATCTAAGGCCTTCTTGGTTGAAAAAATGGATGAAGTTCCTTCTGTTGAACTCATGCATGAAGAACTGGCTTCCCAGCATCAAGTATTTGCAGAAAGAGCCATCATTTGCAGATTTAATGGACTGTGGCCTCGATCTCAGGATCTCTATGCATGGATCCATGCAAACTGGACACATCACTGTAAGATATTCTTTTGCTCGAAAGGTTATTTCATAGTTCTCTTTGATAACATTAAGCACTATGAAAAGGCCTTCGCAGAAGGCCCTTGGTTCTTGGGAACGGCAGGGCTTTTCTTGACTCCCTGGTTTCCGGACTTTGATCCAGCCACTGCAGTCATAACCAAGACTCCGGTATGGATTCGGCTTCCAAACTTACTTGCCCATCTATGGAATACTCGTGTCTTCAGAGCTATAGGAGACACATTGGGCAGCTTCATCCATGGAGATTTCTTGAGGCAATCCAAAGGCCTCTACTCATATCCAAGAGTGTGTGTAGAGTTAGATCTGAGCAAGGGCCTTCCAGAGCAAATCAACCTCAAGATAAATGACTTCGTCTGGACCCAGACGCTGGATTACGAGAACACCGCTTTTCGATGCCGCCATTGCCATCAATCTGGGCATTTACAGAATACTTGTCCTTCTCGTCCGGCAAAAAAGAACAAGGCCAACGACTCCAAGCCCAAGTCCAAATGATGGGCTCCATGCTCTCCTCCTCCAGTCGAGGATTCAGATTCCTCCAGTTCTGAAGAAGAAGATAGCGATGAAGAATTGAATCAGGCCCCCCATTCTGTTGCCCCTTCCACCAAGGGCCTGGCGCCTTCCTCTGATTCAGCCATTGCTCAGAAACGTGTCCATTTGTCCTCTTCCTCGGACTCAGAAAAGGAGGGCTCCCCGCGGGAGGACCCCAATCTGCAAGTTGTAATCGCCCATACACCCCAAAGTGGCTGGGTTGAAGTTAAAAAAAGGAAAGGGAAAAAGCTTCGTGTTGAAACCCCTACTCTGTCAGGGTAGCATCCAATGCTTCTTAAGCTTTCAGTGACTAGTTGTAGCTCCTTGTTTGCTTATCTCTTTTCCCGGAACCGAGGTTGATAGTCCTATCATTTCCGGTTGCCGGTTTCCTGCATCTCTTGAATGTATTCTCTTCTACAATATTTTACTGATAAATAGAATTAGTCTTATCGATAAAAAAAAAATAAACATAATGAATAAATAAAGATAATAAATACCAAATAAATAACAAAAAGGGAAAAAAAACAAATAAAGGGAGCACAAAGGAAATTAACACAATCCATGAGTCAAGGGAATAAAAATAGAAGAAAGATAGTAAAGCGAAAGGAATGAAGAAGGGTAAAAAAGGGGGGGCTAAGAGGAAAGGACAGGGATCCAACAACTGCTAATCTTTCGCTATCATCCCTATTAAGATTACTTGGCCTCCTTTCAATTTCAATGGCCTCCCTAAACTTATGGTAATGAAAAGGAGCAATCTTAGCAATAACTTGGGTCTCCTCAATGCATACATGATGCTTAGTCTTCTCTGCGTGTTTTGCCAAGGCTGAAAACCAAGTCCTCCCATGCTTGATGTCGGTTGTGTGCTCATGAATACTCTGATTAATAAAGCACCTAGTTTCACCAACATAGGGGGTCCAACAAGAACATGGAATAACATAAACACCTTTCATATCCTTGGAGTCACTAGGGTCTTTTCAGGGTTGCCGTTAGCTCCCCCCTGTGCCCGGTTGTTGTTAATATTTTTATGGAAGACTTTGAATCCAAGGCTTTGGCCTCAGCTTGTCTCCAGCCCAACAAGAAAAGTTACATCCCTTTTTCCAACATCTCAACAATCAATCTTCCTCCATAAAGTTTACTATGGAACATGAAGTTGATGGGTGCCTTCCTTTTCTTGATGTCCTCATTTCGAAGAAGGATGATGGTTCTTTCTCCCACCAGGTGTTTCGGAAGAAAACTCATACTAAGCAGTATCTTCATGCCAGGTCTCATCATTCCTCTGCTCAAATGTTTGGTGTTCTCAACACACTAGCCACCCGTGCGTTGAGAATCTCTGATGAAAACAACCTTTATAAAGAGAAATCCCATCTCCTGAATGCTTTTGTTAATAATGGATATAGTAGGCGCCAAGGTTTTGAAGCTTTCTTCAAATCTAGCAGAGGTCCCAAGGTTAACAAAGAACCTAGAGATCGAATCTCAAGGGTGATTCTTCCTTTCATCCAGGGGGGTCACTGAAAATATTTAGAGAATTCTTAAGAAGCATAATGTTCCCTCAACCTTTAGACCCCTTAAAACCATTTGTAGCTTCCTAAGATTTGTAAAAGACCCTGTTGACCCCATGGATATGAAAGGTGTCTATATTATTCCATGTTCTTGTGGGACCCCCTATGTTGGTGAAACTGGGCGCTTATTAATTAGAGGATTCATGAGCATGTAGCTGACATCAAGCATGGGAGGACCCAGTCTTCAGCCTTGGCAGAACACGCGGAGAAGACTAAGCATCATATATGCATTGAGGAGGCTTGGGTTATTGCTAAGATTGCTCCTTTTCATCACCGTAAGTTTAGGGAGGCCATTGAAATTGAAAGGAGGTCGAGTAATCTTAACAGGCATGCTGGTTGGAAGATTAGCAGTTGTTGGATCCTTTCCCTTTCCTCTTAGCTCCCTCCCTGCCCTTTTTTTACCCTTCTTCGTTCCTTTCACTTTACTATCTCTTTTCTGATTTTATTCCCTCGACTCACGAATTATTTTAATTTCCTCTGTTCTCCCTTTATTTGTTGTTTTTCATTTTTGTCATTTATTTGGTATTTATTACCTTTATTTTTTCATTATTTTTATTAATATTATGAATTAATTTTAATCTTAAATTATCACATAATATTTCCTATAATACTATTAATATAGGTTTATATATGTTTTAGGTTAAAATGAGGATAATAAATTTTCCCTTAATAATTATTTATTAGGTTTAGTTTCTTAGTTTAGGTACATAATTTTTTTTTACTAATATATATCTTTAAGTCATTTATTTAGTTTTTATTAAACATGATAAATAGGTTGATATATAAATATAGCTGAAAGTATTTTTATGTATATTTAATTACATATATATTAAAATGAAAATAAATAAATTTAATAAAGTATTTAAAAATTTAATTAATTAATTAATAAACATTTATTTTTTATCTTCATATATTTAACTACATATATATTTTAATAAACCATTTATTTAATTAATTAACTAATAAACATTAATTTTAATCCTAATTTATCCCATAATATTTCCTATAATAGTTTTAATATAAATTTGAAGTTATCTTATTTAGTCTTAAAAAAAAATAATATATAGTTACATAATATATAGTTACATATATATGGTTAAAGATTTGAGCAAGTACATCGCTATATCAATTTCATACTGCACATTTACGCCGACCTAACGATATACCAATTTCATACTCTTAGCTCATATATATCAATTTTGTGAAGTCATTAGCTCTTATTTTAAAGGGCAAAACGCTGAAGTAACGATATATCAATTTCATACTCTTAGCTCATTAGCTCTTATATATCAAATTTGTGAACTCATTGGCTCTTATTTGTGAAGTGAAGGCCGTAAATAGGACAACTAGAAATATAAGTATTTCTGAAATTGTAATACTTTTATTTTAATGAAAATATGATGTTTTTTCTTTTCATATATATATTATACTGCAGACAAATCAAGTACAACTATATATCAATTTCATACGGCTAATTACTTGTGTTTATTTGATCAAAAGTAGTCTCGCATTAAAAAAGTTGCATCACTCTAAATATTTACCGCGTATTTCACACATATCTGCTAAATATCCTGACATCACTGTCTGTGGTCCTTGCCATGTTTTATCCTTGGTCATTAACTACAGGGGCATCTATTCGGTTCAAGAGGTTTCGCACTGTCGGCATTTTGTCTAAATCTCATATCTACTTTGTTGATTGAAGAGGGACTCTGGCTGTGAAATGTATAAGAAACACTATAATCTTGTGACATATTATGGAAGGAAACTCTCTTTTATTTCTTATTCATGATAAAGTTAATATTTTTTTAGAGACTCTTGACACCCGATATTTTATATGGATGCTAAATTTGGCAATAGTCTATTTTTAAGAAAGATAGAAGCAAATTCAAAAGAATTTAATCTCAAAGTTAAAGTTCATGCATCTTATCATATCTTTCTCAGTGAAACAAGTCTTTCTCCTTTAAGAGCATGATTATAATAAAGTAATTAATGTATAAAAATAAGATAAACAATATGGATGACAATATGTTCCCAAAATTATTTGAAATGTTGACATCCCTAATAAATAAAGAAGCCATTTAAATTAGAGGAAAATATATATTACTACATCTAAATTAGAGGAAAATATATGATGAGATATCAAAGTTAGACAAGGAAATTAAGATATTGTGGATATCAAAGTATCTCTTTATTTTGACTACTTTAAAAAAGAAAATCAACATTACTAAAATAAGAACTTTTACCAGTGGTATGGTGAAATTAGGCTTTGAGGAGTTTCCAAAACAAAATGAGAGAATATGTCATCTTTATGACAAGACAATTAGAATGGTTGAAAAATTAAAGTATAATATCTTAATATGCCTTATTTACACAAATCATTTAGATCACAACTATGAAATATTTGTCACAATACTAACCTTCATAACCTTCAAAGTCATCAAATCCATGATGATCTTGAAATTTTTTTCTGAATACTTTAAAAAAAATGTTTTTTTTTCAATATTTTTTAATCACGAAAATAAAATAAAAAAACTCAAATATTTTAAAATTTAATAAATCAATTTTAATTTGATCATCATCTTATTAATATTTATTTTATTAAAAGTTATTAATAATATTTTTTATTATCTGTAAATTTATATTTACATTACATTATATCTCATCGTTACAAATAATGAAATCAAGACTTTTTAACATATGCTAATAGGGTGTAGAGTGGAAAAAAAATTATGATAATATTGTAGTGTACCACACCGAAGTCTTTAATTAAAAACAAAAATCCTAAAGATTCCCTAAAGATTTTCCAGGATTGACGAAAACTTTTGCCTAACACAGGGGATTATAGAAGAAGAGGTAATCCAATCCGCCAAAATTAACCAGGGCCATCCTTTTACCTGTTTGACCCAAAGGCGAGAAACCAACGAAGATCTTATCATTGCGACTTATCTTTTTGGGTTTTGTTCGAGAACGCTTCCTTATCCTTTTTCGCCAGGTTGTGACTGCGGGCTTTTAAAATGCTTTGTGGTAGAGCTTGCCAGCCCGTCAGAGTTCTGTTATCCTTGCATCTAACACCTTGGTTGGCCAAGAAATCCGCCAGATTATTGGCCTCTCTGCGCACATGATTGAACCTGACAGAGTTAAGCCCTTGAAGGTGACCCTGAATTCTTTGGAAAACACGGATCAATTTCTAGTGCTGAGAGACTTTCTCTGGCTCTGAGCCACAGTAAATTCTTTTTACCGAGTTGATAACTAACTCTGAGTTGGCTTCAATGATCACATGGTGACAGTCCTCCTGCTTCAACAGTTCAAGGCCTTGCTCCATTGCCATTAATTTTGCCATGTTATTGGTAGCTTTTCCTAAATGACAGTGGAAAAGAGAGAGGATGTTACCTGCTTCGTCCCTTAGAACTCCCCCATACCCTGCTTTACCAGGGTTACCCTTTGAGGCCCCGTTGAAATTGTATTTCAAAAAGCCTCTTGGAGGAGGTTGCCAATACTCCTTTCCAGAATCCTTTTTGTTAGCTAGTTTGTTCTGGTCTGGTAGGATGATCTCATGCAATCTTAAAAGCCTGAGAGTTCGAAGTTCAGTACCTGAGGGAGGAATTTTGGGTAAATTCCTGTTTGAAGAGCTGACTGTTTCCCTGATCTGCTTTAAGATCTACTCAAATAGGCTAAGAGCATGACTCTTTTCCTCTTTGAAGATTCTCTTGTTTCTTTCTTTCCAAATATTCCAAATAATAAAACTTGGCAAGAGAGCCCAAGCAAGGTTGAGAACTTCATTATCCAAAAAGTGTCTCCTCCATCTGATAAGGGTGTTAGTAATACTCTCTTTATCCCTGTCTGACTGTTGAAAGATGTTGGCAAAAGCATCCCACAGCCTGGAAGTGTAATTACAGCTATTGAGAAGGTGTTCCATAGTTTCCTCTTGGGCTTCACAGAGCTTGCAGATGGAAGGTCCTAACATGCCCCTCTTTCTAATGTTGTCCCAGGTCAAGATTTTCCTATGATGAACCAACCACATGAAGAGTTTTATTTTCATCCACCCTTGGTGTCTCCAAAGGTTCAGCCAGGTTCGATTTGGAGCCTGGGAAACCAGCTCTAGGAGAATGTTTTTTGCTTCCTTGATATTGAAGATGCCTTCACTATTGTTTCCCCATCTGAGTTGGTCCTGCCCATCAGAAACTAAGATCATCCTTTGATCCAACTTTTTCCCAAGAGCCTCTGCCTTTGTTGTCAGCATTTCATTATTCCTGCACTCTATATTCTTCCATTTCCTCCATTTTTCATTGTTGTGGGTGTTATCCCAAAAATATTTTACTCTTTTTAAACCTTGGGTGTCAGTTTCATGTTTCAGGTTCAAAAACTCCTCTTCTAGCAGTCTTGGTTCTTGTTGCCATTTGTCCTCCCAGAAAAGAGCCAGGTCTCCTTCTCTGATTTCCCAAAAACTATTTTTTTGAACTAAACCTCTGTTCGCCCAGGCTTTGTTCCAGATAGTTGAGCCTTTTATGTTTCCAAACATTCTTATGAGGTCAGTGTGATGCCACGAGCTGGCATATTTTTCTTTCCATATGTTTTCCCATTGTGCCTTAGGATTTGTCACCCAGTGCCACCAGAGTTTGGCTCCTAACACTTTACTTAGGATCTCTTGGTCATCTAAGCCTAAGCCCCCATGATTCTTGGGTTTACATATCTTTTCCCAAGAGACCAAGGCCCATTTTTTCCTGGTTTACTCCCTGCCCCAGAGGAAGTCTCTTTGTATGTTTCTGAATTTCTACAAGACTCCTATGGGGGCTGGTAAAGCTGAAAGCATGAAAATTGGAATTGATTGGAGCACAACCTTTGTCAGCACTAGTATGCCTGCCAGATTTAGCGATCTGCTCGTCCATTTTCTGACTTTATCCTACATTTTGGTGATCAAGGGTTCCCAAATTCTCTTGTGCAAAGGTTTCGCTGTTAAAGGAACTCCTAAGTACTTGGAAGGGAGGGAATCTCTCTGAAAGCCTAAAATTCTAGAGATGTTTCTCTGAATAGCAATATTGGTATTGAAGAATTTTTTTTTGGATTTGGAGAGGTTGACTTCCATACCTGAGGCCATGGCAAAGTCATTCAGAATTTGTTTGAATGCCCGAGCCTCTTTGACTGTGGGGATACCTTGTAACATGGTGTCATCTACAAATTGTTGATGAGTTAAGGCCTACCTGTTCTCCTTCAGAGTGAGACCTTGAATTCTACCCATTACTCTGGCATGCTTGATGCCCTGGCCAAGGCCTTCCATCATGAGAATGAAGAGAAAGGGAGAGAGTGGGTCCCCCTGCCTCAGCGCTCTGGAAGATAGAAAAATCTCAGAAGGAAAGCCATTGACCAAAATTGAAAAGCTGGAAGAGGTGACCAGGGCCATTACCCATGCTACCCAGATGTGATCAAAAACAAAAGCCTTAAGTATATTCCTGATATAGGTCCAATTCACCTTGTCATAGGCTTTTGCTATGTCCAGTTGCAAGATCATACCAGATTTCCTTGTACTGGTTAAAGAGTGAACCACTTCATGCGCTTGAATAATGTTATCCAGAATTTTTCTGCCTTCTACATACCCTGATTGCTCCCCTGATATCAGAGAGGGGAGAAGAGGTTTTAGTCTGTTGGCTACAACCTTGGAAATAATTTTGTAGACCACATTGCAAAGTGCTATGGGTCTGTACCTATCTGGTGTCTGAGCATTATCTTGTTTAGGGATCAAAGAGATGAAGGAGGTATTGAGCGCTCTCAAAATGGTTCTGTTCCTCCTAGAGTCTTCCACCACCTTCAAAATGTCCTCTTTTACAACATTCCAGCAAGCTTTAAAGAAGTCTACATTAAAACCATCCGGGCCTGGTGCTTTGCCATTCTGCATGTCCTTAAGAACCTCACTGACCTCTTCTTCTGTCACTGGTCTGTTGAGATTGAAATTATCCTCTCTAGTCACTAGCTTAGGTATATGCTTAGTTACGTCCTTGATGAAATGTTCTCTATCTGTATTATTTTCCTAGGCTATTTCACGGAAGTGTTGCACCAACTCAGCCTCTATTTCTTCATGGGATTGAAGAAGTTGTCCGTCCTTCTTTTTTAATGAAGATATTCTGTTGTGTGCTCTATTCGCCATGGTGGAATTGTGAAAAAATCTAGTGTTACACTCCCCTTCTTTGAGCCATTGAACTCTAGACTTTTGTCTCCAAAAAATCTCCTCTCGTTTACACCAGTTTTCCCAATCTTGATGATATTTCTCCACTAGATCCTTCTTATCTTTATCAAAACCTTCCAAGATCATAGCTTGGTTGAGAACCTGCATTTTAATTTCCACCAGTTTCTTTTTTGCAAAGATATTTCCAAAATTCTTCTTATTCCATTCTTTGAGCCTTATTTTTATGTGCTTTAATCTTTTATGAAGCATGAACATTCTAGTTCCCTGAATTTGTAGATCTTCTGCCCACCATTTCCCAATGTTACTAATGAAGTCTGGGTGTGAAAGCCAAATATTCTCAAATCTGAAAGGTCTATTCCTGGGGGTGCCTATACCCTGGATCTCCATTTGAATTGGCTAGTGATCTGAACCTCCCACTGGTAGAACACTCGTTGTAGTTTCCTTATCTGAAAGCATGAGATTCTCAGAGATAATGAATCTATCCAATCTGGATGCTACCTGAGACTCTCCTCCTCTCTTGTTGTTCCAGGTGAAGAGGCCATTGCATGTCTCCACATCCACTAGTTTCATGTTATCTGAAAAGATCTGGAAGGCTAAGGAGTCTTTACTAAGGGCTTTGGTTCCCCCCCTTTTTTTTTCCGAAAGTGATTTTATCATATTAAAATCTCCTCCCATGATCCAGGGTATTCCGACATGTCTTTCTCTGAGATACATTAGGTATTCTGTAAACTTGAGTTTGTCATTTATTCTTTGAGGGCCATACACATTCGTGACTAGATAGGTACTCCTGTCACCAACAGGCTGTATCACTACTGATAAATAATTCCTTGCAGCTTCGGCATCAATTACATCCATTTTTTGGGGATTCCAGAACATGAGAATACCTCTTGTTGTATTCTCTGATTTAACTTCTAGATATTCATATTTATTGAGCCACTTGCTATGAAGTTGTCTTAACCTTTTAATGGAACATTTCATTTCCTGGATAAAAATTATATCCGGAGCAGCCTGTTTCATTCTATTATCTAGTAATCTCTACTTTCTTTTACTGCCTAGACCTTTAATATTCCAATAAATGAACTTCATCATTAAATATTTGTGAAGGAGTAGCTAGTCAGATCTTTTATCTTACCTGAATCTATCATGAGCTTTCCGCATTCCATCAATAGTTCATTTTGCTTTTTTCTACCTCTCTTTTTTCTTGGGTTTTTGGGTGCTAATCCCGAAGTAGATTTTATTGTCTTCACTCCTTCATTGATCAGCCTGTTCCTTTTTTTTCTTTCTCCGGACCCTTTTCCTGAGTTTTCCATAAATACAATTGTTGTATTCTATTGAGCTCTTCCTGGGGTAATGATTCCACCCCTCTAGATGTTCCTTGAATTAAGAATCCTTCTAGACCTAGTTTTTCTCTTTCTAGAATCTCTTGCAGTTCTGTCTCCTCCAGATCCATTTCACTCTATGTCATTTCTTGGTCCATCTCTGGTTCTGTATCACTCATCATTATTCCTTTATGCTTATCATTTTCCTGAGTTTGCTCACAGTTACCTTCCTTTTCCTTCTCCCCCGTACTTCCTTCCCTTGCTTGGTTTTCTGCTGCTTTATCTTCGTCCTCTGCCAATACTTGGAACCGGTTCTGCTTTCTTTGATATTCATCCTTTTGTTGCAGCTTTGGGCCTCTTTTTCCGCCTTTACCTTTATGGACCACCTTGTGAAAGCTGTCCTGGTCTTTCATAGTATTAGATTTACTATTGTTCTCCACTTTGCTAAGAGGGCAGTCTCTGAGAAGGTGCCCATGTTCATGACACTTGTGACATCTGAACAAAATATGCTCATAGTCCACCGTCTGAATCCATTCTTCATCAAAAACTTCCAGTATTACCTCATCTGGAAGAGCTCCTGATAGATCCATCTCCACACAGATCCTGGCAAAGGAAGTGTATTTTCCTCTTCTAGTAGCTTCTGAGGTCTTGATAAATCTACCTAACTTGTTGCCTATGGCAGCTAACAATTCAGGTTGCCAATAATCAAGAGGTAAGGAATAGAGTCTTACCCAAACCGGGACCGATGTGAAAGTTTCCCTCTCCGGGACAAAGTTCATCTTCCATGGCCTCATATAGAGACCTGTTGTTGCATAGAAGTAGGGCCCTCCTTCAAACACTCTGTGTTTATCCTCGATATTTGTGAACACCACTGTAAAGAAACCCTTTGACCCAAGGTGTAGATCTATGCTTCCTTTGAGTTTCCGGTGGTACTTGATCCAAGTTTGTAAGGCTTTTTCAGTGGGCCAAAGTCCCATGAATTTGCAAATGATTGCACAGGTTTGCATGTGCTCCCTGTGTGCTTGCAGGGCATGATCATTTAAAATAACTCTGGGTGCTATCTCAGCTTTGGGTTTACAAGGCCCCTTTTGTTTCCTGTTTTTTTTGTCCTCTTCCTCCTTGTTTCTAGTGCTGCTGTTCTCCCTTATTTTGTCCTCCACCTCCTCCTTTTCCATATTGTTCCTTTCTTCTTCCACTATTTCTCTGACTTTTTCTGGGGGCTTCTTGCCCTTGTTGGCTACAGCCTCCTTGTAGGAGGGAGACGAGCTCCCTCCTTTACCTCTGTCCATGGATGGAAAATCTCGCAGCCCGCCAAAACCCTGGTAACTCTTTTTTCTTCAGTGCCGCACCTCGTGAATCCAACACCGCCCAAACCTACTTACTAAATCAAAATTAGTAAACCTAATTAATAAAAACAAGTTCAAAGTAAATTTAACTAGAAAACCTAAAGAAAGGCATCAAGGCACTTTTGGGCATAATCACGATAGCAGAAAAACACTTAGAATGTAAGTGGAGGTCGCATATTTCTATTTAGTTAATTAACTTGTTTTCCTTTTCAAATTTTCAGGGTTAAAGATTTGAACAAATACAAGAGGTCGTATATTTCTATTTAGTTAATAAACTTGTTTTCCTTTTCACCTTTTCAGGGTTAAAGATTTGAACAAATACATCGCTATATATATTTCATACCGCAAACGACGTCGAAGTAACGATATATCAATTTGATACCACCATATATCAAATACAAGTATATATCAATTTCGTACTGATTACTACCTTTAGGTCAGATGTAGTCTTGAATTCTCGTTCTGATGCTTGATCTGTTCCAGCATATTTAATTTTCTTCTCCTTTTCGACATACTAATCTTCATTGTGTTCCAAGCTCTAATTCCTCGTCATGTGAGCGACATTGAAAATCCCATTAATACAAAACCCCTACAGTAATGCGAAACGCATATTGATTACCGAGCCTAGACTATCCATCACCCTATACATCCATGACGGTTAGAAACGTATTACTGCACGCATAGAAGCTCCAGCATTCATTTTAGAAATAGAAAACTATGATCTTTCACTTCCAAAACACTTAACAAACTATGAAAAACGTGAGAGCACCTGCTCATAGGCCACTTCTGTTTATCAACAAGAAAGCTGGTACATATATAAGGTTACAAGTTTGTTAGGGAGTTTGAACAATTTTTTAAGAAATAGGATCTGCATCCTAAATAATCTCACAACTTGATTGAGACACCACAATCATAACAAACATATAAAAATAATACTCTAGAATAATCTATATTTCTCCATTAATTCCAAGTCACTCCCTTAATGGAGAAATGGATCATAACACTTAGTGGTCTTAGTCTCAGCCAGGCTTTACAATTTAACCTTACAATTTCATTTTACCTTTCTTGCTATTAAATAATGATGTTTCTTCCTTAATTTATTCCTTTTTAAATGAGTGACATGATTGGGCTGTGGCAGTACTTCATCATATTCTTGTGGCTTGAATTTTTCTTCAATGCTTACAAATTCATAAGTAGGTTGTGTTTTATCATTACATTCTTTAATACCCTATTCCGTGGACTACTGCCACATCAACTTATAATAATGTCTGGTTTCTTATGGACTCCAATGCATTAGAATGTCATGAACCTCTTCACTTTCTTGGTTGTTCATGTAGTCTTCGACATTCATTGATTCTTCATAGGTAAATGTGACTTTGGTGTAGGTTTTATCAATACATGGTGTTTCATTCCATGCTTTAATGAATTGTAATTCTTCTTCAAATTTTGTTATTTCTTCCTTGTCACTGCTAATATCTCTACACTGAACATTTCCACTTAACAAATCATCTATTAATTTCTTCTCCTGCATCATTTGTAACCAACTTTTCCTTGAAAAGTGTTCCTCCTCATAGAGGGGTACATAAGTTGTAGCACATTCAGCAACAAGAATACTTTCAACAACCCCTTCATCTTCAACTATCTCACTGCACTCCATTTCCTGCTAATTTAAATTAGTATTTAGCATTTCATATTCCACCTCATCCCCAGGATACTTTCTCCTAAACTATTTAAATTCTCTTCAGAATTGTTTTATTTTACTTTTCCTCCCCATAATTTCCTTCTCCTTTCAACAATGGATCAAATGAATAGGTGAAACAATCATCAAGTTGGACTTGACATTACTCTGCGTTCATCCTCGGCCCAACTCTAGTTATTTTCCTTACACACTACACTACAAGAACTCTTCCATGCTTCCAAATAGCGTTTTCCAACAACTTTTAAACAATGCTCTCAAAATGTAGGTTCACCTTCAAGCACACATTCACTCTATGTCAAGGAAAATTCAAACAATTCACTCCAGGAAATGTTCACATCTCCCTTCGCCTCAATTGTTAGAGGTCACCGCCAATACACAACACATCACAAGCAACTAAGCGCAAATTAGCTAATAGCATAAGTCCACAGGCTTAATGCTCTACGCAGACTTACCAGAAATATACGAGGCCAATGCACATAAGGCAGGTGATTAGAAACTCCAAGAAACACAATGCCGACTCCGGTCCCACACTAAATCACTGCTAATTTAAACAAGTTTCTTTAGACTGCTCAACCACCCAGAAATTCGGCGCCGAAAACTAGCAATATATATATTGAAAATTGCCACTTACACATAGGTTGTGATTTAAACAAACCAATCAAGCGATATGGAACATCATGAATGAATGTAGGTCTCGATTGATACAATACAATCAAACATAATCTACTCTCCCTCGTTCAAACATGCATAAGTGATACCTCCTCATGAAATGATCATAGACCAACTTTCCAAAAAACTTTTGGAACAGTATGATGTGGAGCACACGATGTGGAACAACACATTGTGGACCACACTGTTCAACGCATAACTATGGATCCAAATGCATCACTAATTGTGCTCCCTCTTTTGAATCTCAGGCAGCAGCCCTCGCTCTCCAACAACTCCATAAAGCATATACAGGCCACACAAATTTTCCACGGGATGGTCCACTCCACGCGTGGCTCACTTCTGGCAACACAAGGATATCCAATGCCATCAATTGATGATAACGCCTTCACACTACTCCACTGCTCACACCAACTCAAACAACAATTAGCAATTGCAAAATGCTCCATAGGACAAACTCCGTTGCCATATTTCTCTTTCGTGACAACTATTCAAATAACAGCTCCAGGAAGCTCCACACTGCTAGAGGCAGCTCCAACTGCTCACAAGCAGTCACTCACTCACAGATCGATGTAGCTGATTGGATTTGGCATGCCTCCTCTGTTCCAAGTTCACTACACCAGATAGCGCACTTATTAGAACTAAACCACCGCAACGACCAAATAGCTCATTCACAACAAAGTGGTCAAAAACACATGCAGACTGTTGGAGGAAATATACAAGTTGCAGTATGAGTTTTCAAGGTAGTCTTTAAGACACAGACAAAGTCTGTTGTTTCTCTAACACCTATATGCTTCAGCAGCCTTAAGCACTTCCAAACAGCGATGGTGTGCTTCTCACAACCGGCTTCAAACACTTCAGTCAGTGAAACGCATGATGTACTCTCCTTAATATGCAAAAATCCCTCCAATAACTCTTACCCGTAATCCACAATCTCAACAATGCCTCGGCCACAGACTCAACTCAAGCCTCTTTTCTCTGATACAAATTTAAAATTAAGGATGGACAAACTATGAATAAATGGTCAGCTCTCAGGTGAGGCTAGTTCAACCGGAGAGTGTCTGCTCACAGGATACCTCTGATTACCAACAAGAAAGCTTGTACATATATAAGGTTACAAGTTTGTTAGAGTTTGTATAATTCTCAAAGAAATAGAATCTGCATCCTAAATAAATCCCACAACTTAATTAAGACAATCACAACAAACATGTAAAAATAATACACTCTAGAATAATCTACATTTTTCCATTAATTCCAAGTGAATGAGACATAGGAAAAAAATATTCTAAGATTATGAAATGGCCACCCACCAACTAATTTCTCATTTATGAAAAATTGAAGTTCATTAACTCCAATTCTAATATACACCATGTATACTAGGAAAAATTAGAAACTATGTGATGAGCCAAAATCAATCATATAATTGATCATGGAAAATTATATAATTGTTGGCATTATTGCACAGGTTTGGTGCTATGGCACAGGTGTTGTCCTTGATGGCAACTCACTTTGATGACAGATCACAATTCAGGCTCTCAGAATGAAGGAAATCATATATACGCAGGTTCACCTTAACGAAGCCGCGTATACACGCGGGTTATACGTTCCAAAGTCGCGTATGCATATACATGCACTTTTATGCAAGGGAAAGCGCGTACATGTATTTTTGGTCCATGGTATTTTGTCCTTGGTATTTGAACCTATGGTTTTGGACCTTGGTATCTCATCTAATGTGTTGATCCCAAGTATTGGGTCCTTGGTATTGATTTGTTGTGGTTTTGGACCATGGTATTGTGAAAGGCAAGACTATAAAAGAGGAAGAAGATCATTGGGCAAAGATCGTCTGAATTATTGAATATCTGATATCGTGCTAGATCTGGAATACTGGTGATTGGGTTATGGTGCAGATCTGGATCTGAATGAAGGAGGAACCTGAGCACAAGGAAAAGGATAAGTTCTCTTGATGGGTCAAAATATTAAGGCTTGAATAGTGGTATCTCTATATGATTTTGATCTGTGATATGTGGCGCACGCTTGATCTATAAATCTGATAATCTGGGTTAACTAATGTCTGAATGTTTGAAAGAATGAATTATCCCTTATAGATCTGTACGCAGGTTCAGTGAAGCAAAGGCGCATATACACGTTGTTTCGGTAAGTAAAAGAAGCATATACGCAGGTTGGTTTTGACACAGAGGTGTATGCATGCAGGTTTCTGAATAGTGAAGTAGCGTACATCTCTTGATTTATGTTCTAGCTGCTTCTATTTATTGCTGCAGTGATCTGGGTTCAGAAGTGGTGTGTGATTACTGTTACTGTGATATGGGTACAGTTGTCAGAAAAGTGCTTATTCTGATTCAGTTTTGATTGGTGAAAAGGTGATTGGTTGATGCAGAAATTCTTGTTTGATTGATGTTATTTGTGGATCCAGTCTGAAAATTAATGAAATGTGGTCCCTGAAAGAAAAGAGAAGGTTGTAGCCTTCTGCAGGTAGGAGCCTGCGTACTAGTATCCCAGCTAGTACAAGAACTAAGGGGGTTGTAGCTCCTTTCCAGAAAAAGCTAGAGAACGAGAGAGGGTTGTAGCTCTCTGCAGGTAGCAGCCTGCGTATTGGTAAAGACTACATCAGTACAGAAACATTGTAAAAAGAAGTTTCTAATTAAAAGAAGATAGAGACGAATTGCAGCAGGGGGTTTTCACCCACATTGGGTTTCCTCCTTATATCTTGTGTGTGATTGTCTTCTGCTTTGTTTCACTGTTTCTGGTACTGTCTATTTGATTCTGATACACAGATTAATGATTAACATCTGTAAGATAAATTAAATTATAAGTCTACTTGGTATACGCGGGTTTCCTTAGTTGTAGTTGCGTATATACGCGGGTTTTACTAACAAGAAGTAGCGTATATGATCTGGGGTTGAAAAAGAAAATAATTGACTTGATAATACTGATTCACCCCCCCTCTTAGTATTATTTCCAACAATTGGTTTCAGAGCAGGTCCTTCGGAAGAAGCTTGATCGCTTGAAGGAAGATCTATCATCATGAGCAACTACGAGAGAGAAGCATCGATCAGACCACCAATTTTTGATGGGACCAACTTCGTCTATTGGAAGGTAAGAGTCATAGCCTATCTTCAATCTCTTGGTACAGAAGTCTGGGATATCATAGATACAGGGTACACTTTTCCATTAGCAACTCCTATAGATCCGACTGAGAAGAAGCAATATGAAACAAATGCAAAGGCGGTCAATACTCTATTAGGATGTCTATCTCAATCAAAATTCGTCAAGGTTATGCAGTATAAATCCGCAAAAGAAATATGGGACAAGATTGTTTTGAGCTATGAAGGAGATGAACAGGTAAAACATGCAAAACTTCAAACCCTCAGAATTCAGTATGAAAATCTCAGAATGCATAATGATGAAAGTGTGGCTAACTATTTTCTATGTATAGATGAGATTGTTAATTGTATGAAAAACTTGGGTGAAGAAATAAAAGAGGCTGTAGTAGTTGAAAAAGTTCTAGGATCTTTGTCCTCTAAGTTTGAATCAAAATTTTCTGCAATAGAAGAAAAAGAGAATCTATGGAACCTTACTATGTCACAGCTGCACGGAATTCTAACTGCTTACGAAATGAGGAAAGGAGGACCATCAGACAGGAGAGAAGCTGCATTCAAGGATTCAGGCAAAGGAGATTACTATGAGTCATGACATATGTCAGAAGAAGAGGAAGAATCAAATTTTGTCAAGAACCTCCAACGGGGTGCTGGAAGATTCAGAGGTAAGTTACCTTTCAAATGCTTTGCTTGTGGAAGAGTCGGTCACTATGCTGCCAAGTGTCCTCATAAAGATAAGCTTGACAAAGGTAAGGAACCAGTTAGATGGAACAGAAAACAGAACGTAAATAAGAAAAGCTATTACACTCATGAAGACAGTGATAGACTTTCAAACAGTGAGGTTGGAACCTCCAATCTTGTACCCCCAAGCTTTGGATAGGAGCATACCAAATTTTTCAGGGATATCGGTTGCTACGATGTCCATTACTACACTTTTTACTAGGATGTGAGCCAAGTTCACCACTAAGTCCTTTATCATTCCCAAGCATTTTACTCTCTTAGAGTCGAAAGAGTATAGATCTTTGTATGGTCTGGTTATTTGCAGGTTGAGTTTCTCCATTACTGTTAATGGCATCAGATTGTGAGAGGCACCCGAGTCCAACATGCAATTGTGAAGTAGGAGGTCATGTACTACAATAGTAACATAGAATGGTGTAGTGGAGGGATCTTTCTCTTCAACATGAGGTCCAAACAAAGACTACCATTGGACTTTATTCTTGGAGATTTAAACTGTCATGTGATGGGGATAAAGTGGATGGAAGCATAAACTGGGAGACTTGCACTTTATAAGTGGGTTATTTCAGGAGTTCAGTCAAAGGAACCGATATTTTGACTTTCTCAAGTTCCTTTTGAAGGTTGAAGACAGTTGCCAATCTCTACCGGTTCTCTTTCTTTCTCACAAGCCGACTTAGGGGTGTAAGGTTCCTTCTCATCTTTAAGGACTTTGGGCTTATAGCAGTTTTGATTTAAGGAATCCTTCTTTTTCTGAATATTTGGATATAAGGGTTGCTTCCCCTAATTGGATGGTATGGGAGTCTCTTGGGAAGAACCACCTTCATTCTGGTCTTGTTCTCTTGATCTTCTCCTAGAGGACTGAAGATCATATTTCCTATGCAGTTGGGCCTGCATGAAATGAGAAAACTGCTTGTAGTAATCACCAATATCTCCATCATTCAACACTGCATCAAAATCATGCCCTTCTTCTTCATAAGTCTAGATTTCTTACTCCTCATCCGAGAAAGAGGAATACAAGTTCCCCCAAATTTCATGGGTGTCTTGTATCTGCTCATTCGGCTCATCCTCTATGTACAATGGGGGATGGATATGGTCTTGATGCTCCTTCCTTTCTCTTTATAATATCTGTAATGTCGGTCTTTGTTGGTACTATTTTATCGTTATTCTTTTCTTCTAAAAATCCATCATTTATCTATCATTTTCTTCCATAAACCCCTCATAGTCCATTGAAATTGATTAATGAAGCATTATAATTGTTATTTTAAATTAAATTAAATTTATGGATTTTTATGTTAAAAATTGGAAATTTTCAACAAAATTACGGGATGTCATGACTTCCTGTAATTGGTTTATGATGTGACACGTGGCATGGCAGGAAAATCGAAACAGAGGATAAGGATGTGATCTAGGATGTACATGCATGGTGGAAAATCTATTTAGCATCGAATCTGGAGCTCCTGAATACATGGTCAATGCTGGTCAAACCCAACCTTTTTGGTTGTAAAAGCAGCAAAAATCTGAAGTTACCTAAACTGATTTCGTTTTGTTTTAGAAATCAGTTAGGATTAGAAAAAAACGAAAATAGCCTTTTTTATTGTAAAAGCAGAAACATCTGAAGCGATAATGAATGTACGTTTGGATGTAAATTGTAATAAATAGGAGGAATGCTAGGGTAGAAAAAAAAAGACAAGAGCAGACTTAAGACTGCGTATTCCAGAACTCTGTTTTGCATGTAATCGATTCTCAGAACTTAATCAAAGGCAGAATTTCATATGGTGTTTATGAGTTAGCGTTTTTATCATCTGAAGTTTTCTAAGTGTGCCATCAACACGTGGAAGGGCCCTACGTGAAGATTGGTACACTTTCGTTTCTGTTTCATAGGATTTAGTCTTCAGATCCGAATAGCGTTTGATGTCATTTCATTGCTTGTGAGTTGATCAATTTGATTAGAAGTTCTTGCAATTGTTATTTTATGATTCATAATAGTACCTTGGAAATTCAATTGCAAAATTATTGAATCAGACTTTGTAAAAGGTTTAATTGAACATTGAATTTCAAGATATTTCTATGGACTCTGTTTTCACGAATTTGATCTTTGGTATGCTTAGTATGAATTTTATCTTTGGTATGCTTAGTGTGTTATCTTGAAAGAGTTTTTGTGAATTATGTCCTTGTAAGAGGATTGAGAACTCAGACGAGTAACACTCTATTTTTATAACAGTTAATTAAATTAGATGATATAAGTGTTTAAATTGTGAAAGGAAACATATTTCAATCTCTTGTAAAAGAGTGATGTAGCCTATCACAATAGACACTTATTTAGATAGATGAGATCCTTTTAGGTCTATAAACTTTAGACACGTGCCTCTAAGTTTACCTACCCTGGTTGACATTAAATTTAGTCTAATCTAGCACCCTGGATTGGTCACTACATTTTGGCGCCGTTGCTGGGGAGGCACAACTAGAGGATTTCTAAAAAATTAAAAGAACAAAAAAAAACAAAAACAAAAACAAAAACAAACAAAAACATAGATTTAATTTTAATTCATCATTTTAGAAGTCATGTTTACTTATGTTTAGATCTAGAGATGATAAAGGTAGATTCATAAAAACCCCCCATCCAGAAACTAACCTACCACTAGGAGCAGACCCTTTAGGAAAATTTGAACACACAACACCAGCTGAGAAAGTCACCATACAAGAATTAGAGGATAAACAAAAATCAGGGCAAAGACTCACACTCATTGAGAGACAAATTCTATTGGCATACGAATCAAAGAAGAAACATCTCCCTGAATCCTCTATAAAAAGAGAAAGTAGTAAAATAACTCAACAATCTCTCCTTGAACCTACTGATTTTGAAAAATCTCAAGAAGGAGAAAAATCACTAGAACAACTTCTCTTTGAAACAAGTGACACTGAACAAGGAATTAAATCAACAGAGGAACCTATCAAAATGGCTGAGGAAGGAGGAGGATCAGCAAGAAGACCCACTCCTGAACATCAAGATCGAAGAGAGGAGGAAGAGTCAACCTTTAAATTTCCTATTCAAGAACCAGGAGAAAATTATGATGAGGAAATAAAAATGAAAAACATACCTCCATCTGTGTTACCAAACTTTTATGGCATGGCTTCAGAGGACCCAGATTCATTCTTGTTTGAATTTGACATAGTATGTCGAACATATGGTTACACAAATGATGCCCATAGGCTTAGACTCTTCCCAGCAACATTAAAAGCATCAGCATTAAGATGGTTCATGGGACTTGGTGAACATGCAATAACTGATTGGGATGGCATGAGAAAAATATTCCTAAGGAAATACCAACCTTATTGTAGATCGAAAGATTCTAAAGATGATATCTTTAGAATGAATCAACAAGAGGATGAAAATTTAGAGGAGTATTTGGAACGATTTGTTTACAATTTACAAAAATCAAAACATAGAACCATGTCTCTTGATCTGATTCGAACAATATTTTTGAAGGGCATTCGAGAGGAATACTTAGATGATCTTAATTTGATGGGCAAAGGTGATATTTCCACTTTACCTTTCGAAGAAATTGCTGATTTATGTGAAAAGTATTCAAGGAGCAAAGCCAGAAATGGAAAAAGAGCTCTATCATCTAAAGCCACAAAATCTGCTTCAGCAAGTGTCACAAGGGCTGAAATAGGAAACTTGTTAGAAGAATTCAAAACAGATCTATTAAGTACCTTAGGAAATCAAATTGACACTCTGAAAGCAAAGAAAAGACAAGAAGAGGAAGATCAATTAATGGCTGTCTTTTGTCCAAAATGCCGGAAGAAACATGCTTTGAAAGACTGCCCATTAGAAAACATTCAAGTTTGCGCCTTTTGTATTGAAAATCATGATATATCTCATTGTTCTAAAATCAAGATTTTGCAGAATTGTAATGTGGAAGCTAACACAGATATGGAGAATGTGTATTTCATGGGCGCTAAGAGACCGTGGCAACCAAGACCTCCACCTCCAGGTATGTTTCCAAACCAAAATTTGCAATTTCCTGCACAAGATCAGATGTATGCTCAGAATTCTTGGAATGTACACATGCCATGGCAACACCAAAATTACCCACAACAACAATGGAAACCATTTCAACAATACTCTCAACAATATCAACCATATCCTCAACCATACCAGCCACATTATCAACCATTTCAACAGTATCATCAACCATATTCGCAATATCCTCAAACATATCAACAATATCTTCAGCAGCAAGTTGTTTATCAACCCCAAAACACTCAACAAGCATTGCCTACTCCTCCACCAATAAATCCACCTCAACTACAACTTCCATCTAACCAACCTCCTAGACCCACTCAGATTCCTGCTCAACTTGTACCAAATCCAAATAACAGAGCAGAGAGACCAGCTTACAATGTACATGAGGGACCATCATATCCCACATTACCTTTACAAAATATCGCACTGAGGTCTGGTAAGGTACTTCAAAAAGAACCTCCAATCGCTGAAAAACAAGAAGAAAACGAAGAAAATTAAAATGAAACTCCAACTCAAAGGAAACAAAATGATGACATCAAAAATAAACAAATGCAACCATTGCGGCCCATCCACCACCTTTTCCATAAAGATTGGTCCAAGCAAAACTTCCCATGTCTATACCATTGTTTGATGTTTTAGATGAGCTAAAGAATGTCTATATAAAAATTCCACTATTGCAAGCCATAAAAGACATTCCGATATATACTAAAGCAATCAAAGAACTATGCCTCAAGAAGCCTACCGGGAAAATAGTTGATCCACAAACTATTCATGTTATTGGACATTTAGCTGACCTTATGACAAAAACCATTTCAATGGAAAAGTATGTTGATCCTGGTATCCCCAGATTCACTACAATCATTAACAACATACATATTCCAAACACCTTAATTGACCTTGGGGCTGCAATAAATGTGATGACTCTTGAAACAATGAAAACACTGCAGCTCACAAACTTGCAGCACACAACAATTGTTCTAGAACTGGCTGATAGGTCTAAAGTGATTCCTGAAGGGATTTTAGAGGACATAATTGTTTCACTGGATTCTTGGGAGTATCCAGTGGACTTTTTAGTTCTTCAGCCAAAATCTAATTTAGGAGGACACCCTATCATCCTTGGTAGACCATGGTTAGCAACTGCTGATGCATTCATAGGATGTATATCGGGTAATATGATTATTTCACGAGGAACTGAAAGAAAACAACTCACTCTCTACCCATAAACACAATCACCAGCAGTAGCACATAATTTATGGCTTGATGATAAATACAATGATAAGGAAGAAATTCAATCTGTTTTCAGCATCAATCAAATCTATGATTTTCACGAACATAATAATGATGATTTGGTAGAATTGTTCCTTTCTCAACCTGATATTTCTGAAGAATTAAGAAATGAACAATACCATGCTGCAGATGAACTTTTGGCACAGAATTTTCAGGAAACATGCACCATTCATTCTTTGCAAACAACATTTCAGAACATTTTTCCCATTCAATCTATCACAAACACACAGAGCAAGACCATAGAGATTAGTCCAGGAAAAACTTTGAATATTAGCACTCACCTAGACTCATCTCAGGAGGAAAAATTGATTCAATTATTGAGAAAATATCAGCAAGCATTTGCTTGGGACTACACCGATATGCACGAAATTCACCCTGAAACATGAACTCACCATATTTATACGGATAGTAATATCAAACCAGTGAGGCAACCGCAGAGAAGAATGAATCCCGTGCTTTAGGATATTGTTAGAGATGAATTACAAAAACTATTGAAAGTCAATTTTATTTATCCTATCTCTGACAGTCAGTGGGTATCCCCATTGGTAGTAGTGCCCAAGAAAAATGGCAAGTGGAGGATTTGTGTTGATTACAGACAATTGAAAAAAGCAACACTCAAAGATTATTTCCCACTACCATTTATTGACCAAGTGCTAGACACATTAGCTAGGAAATCATCATTCTCTTTTCTTGATGGTTTCAGTGGCTATAACCGGATCAGGATAGCCTTAGAGGACCAGGACAAAACCAATTTTACTTGTCCCTAGGGCACTTATGCCTATAATGTTTTACCATTTGGACTTTGCAATGCTCCAGCTACATTTCAAAGAGTTGTATTAGCTATTTTTGCTGATTTAGTTCATGAATGTGTTGAAGTTTACATGGATGATTTTTCAGTGTATGGTAATTCATTTGAGCATTCATTAGAAAATCTTGAAAAAGTTTTGAAGAGATGTATTGAAGCTAATCTGTCCTTGAGCAATGAAAAGTGTTTTATGATGTTAAATGAAGGGATAGTATTAGGTCACTATATTTATTCTCAAGGCATTAAAGTTGATCCATCAAAAATCCAGATCATTGTCAATTTGCCAATTCCGAAGACTCAAAAAGAGGTAAGAAGTTTTCTTGGGTATGCAAGCTATTACAGAAGGTTTATTGAACAATTTAGTAAAATAGCTTTACCTCTGTTTAAGCTCCTAGCAAAAGATACACTTTTCAACTGGAATGAGAATTGTCAAAAAGCTTTTGAAACACTCAAAGAAAAGTTATCAACCACACCAGTCTTAAAAGGACCTAACTGGACCCTACCATTTCACATCTTTACAAATGCATCTGATACTGCAGTAGGTGCCTCATTAGGCCAAAAAGAAGAGTCTTTCAATTATGCCATCTATTTCATTAGTAAAAATCCAACACCTGTAGAGTTAAACTACACAGTCACTGAAAAAGAAATGCTTGCAATCATACATGCTGTGAATAAATTCCGACATTATATAACTAGTTATGAGGTTTTTGTACATACTGATCACTCTGCCATTAAGTATTTAATGAATAAACCAATCACTAATGGCAGAGTTACCAGATGGCTGTTATAATTACAAGAATTTAATATTACAGTGTTAAATCGACCAGGTAAGGAGAATCAGGTGGCAGATTTTCTTTCTAGACTGCAAAATTCAGGTGAGGTTGTTCCGGTTGAAGATTCTTTTCCAGATGAAAATTTATTTGCAATTTCAATAGTGAATCCTTGGTATGATGACTTAGCCAATTATTTGTCCACAGGAAAAAAACCTCCATATTTTACTCCAAAGGAAAAGAAGAGGTTGATCAAACAAAGTGCTAGATATTCATGGGTTAATGGAGATTTATTTTACACCGGTTATGATATGATTATTAGACGATGTGTAAGAAATGATGAAATAATTGATATTTTAAAATCTTGTCATGATGAACTGTGTGGTGGGCATTTTGCAGCAAAAAGAACAGCATTCAAGATTCTCAGTCTTGGATACTATTGGCCATCTATTTTTAAGGATTCCAAGAAGTATGTGAAAAGTTGTGATAGCTGTCAAAGAATGGGCAGACCAACAGCTACAGATGAAATGCCACTTCAGCCTCAAGTACATTTAGAGCCATTTGAAAAATGGGCTCTAGATTTTATAGGACCCATCAATCCAACTTCCAAAGGCAAAAAGTACATCCTAGTATGTACTGATTACGTGACAAAATGGGCTGAAGCCAAAGCACCAGTCTGGGCAACTGAACAAACAGTGGTAAACTTCCTTTTTGAAGAATTTTTTGTAAGGTATGGAGTACCAAGGGAGATAGTGACAGATCAAGGTACTCAGTTTACTTCAAAGCTGGTCGAAGACATCACAGAAAAATATAAAATCAAGCACAGAAAATGTACACCTTACCATCCATAGGCCAATGGCCAGGTGGAATCTACAAATAAAACATTGGAAGGAATTATCACTAAGACCGTAGCAATGAACAGAAAGAATTGGGAAGAGAAGCTCAAAGATGCACTCTAGGCTTACAGAATCACGTGGAAAAAAACTACAGAATTTACACCATATCAGCTGGTGTATGGAAAAGAGGTAATGCTTCCTGTTGAATTTCAAATACATACTTATAAGATGGCTGCAGATTTAGGAATTGATCTCAATGAAGCACAAAAAGAGAGAATTCGACAATTGAACCAGTTAGATGAAATGAGGCAGCAAGCATAGGAGAGAGCAATCCTAATACAGCAACAAAGGAAGCAGTGGCATGATGCACACATTAAAAAGAAACAGTTCAAAGAAGGAGACTGGGCTTTACTCTTTGACTCTAAATTCAGAGATCATAAAGCCAAATTTACAACACATTGGCTGGGCCCATATGAAATAGTTCAAGTATATGAAAATGGCTCAATCAAGCTTACTACAATTGATGGAGAAGGCAACATCTTTATTGTCAATGGACATAGGTTGAAACTCTATCATAAGCCCATCAGCAAGGAAGATTTTCTTCAAACTGTATCTCAGCAAAGGGAGGTTGAGATATTGCAGCCTTCAGCTGTGATATCTCTACCTTAGTTCATTCAATTTCATTTTTGCTTTAACAATAAATAAAAATAAAATAAAATAAAATAAAATAAAAAAATAAAAAAAAAAAATAAAAAAAATACAAAATAACAAAAAAATTTAAAAAATAATAATGGTTTAGATGTGAAAACCAGACTCTGGCACACTCTAAACCCGAATTCTTACTAGAAAACCAATCCTTTGGCTGGTAAGAATTCCTTGTTCTACTTGTTTACTGTTTTTCATCAATTCAATAATGACTTGAGGACAAGTCAAAGACTTAGTGGGGGAGAAGAAACAGTGGTTTTTCCCTATCTCATCTCCTCATTTTTAAATCTTCAAGGAATTTGTTTCAGTAATTCAGTATTTCAATAAAAGAGTTGTTTTTGTTCTAATTAGAGGGACCTGTTCAAGCAATGAGATATGCAGTGGGACCTGTTCAGAAGACTATGTCAACATTGAAGAAACAGTGAGGGACCTGTTCAAGCAATATGCAGTGGGACCTGTTCAGAAGACTATGTCAACATTACCAATATCAGAGGGACCTGTTGTCAACATCACCGATATCAGAAAACCTATTAAAGATTGCATTCAATATACATCAGGCTACTTCAACAAAGTTTTCAAAGGTTGCTTATCATCAGAATTATAATCAAGGCTACATCAACACCAAGGATAAAAGAAGCTTCACAAACATGGTTCTTCAGAGTTCTTCAGATTTTAAAGGGACCTGTTATATTCAATTTCATTTCAAAGGGACCTGTTTTAGACAATGAAGATTAGCCATACTTGTGCACGCCAAATCAACATTTTGTCAACCAACAAGTGTAATGTATAGTTGAAATTTTTATTTTTAACATTTAAAATTCTTAAATTATTTTAGTTAAAAATGATGATTATTATTGCTTGTTATCAATTTCAAAAATCCTTATCCCCATAACCTTTGTCATATTCCTAAATCCTCACCTCATTATCACTATGCTTATCATCCCCTATCACACCTTTACTACGCTCTTCAAACCTTTTCATAACATAAACCCATCATTTTTTAAATCTGACCTCTGTCAATAAAGTACCAACAAGCAATGGGCACCAATGCAAAAGGCCGGTCAATGGAAAGAATTTGTCACACCGTTCCTCAAATGATTTCATTCCTTTCGACTGCTGGAGTTATAAAAGCAAGCTTCTGACCAAATTCTGCTTATGAAATATATCCGTTATCATCACACGATTTGCATAGTGAGTTATCATGATTATACCTCTGCAAATCAGTACTGCTCCTCTGTATTCATGATGTGAATGTGCCTTCCAACTCTGCATTATCATCATAGCAATTGGATGAAGGTCGGCTGTTGAGTTGTCATTTTATAAAACTCTGAGTTCATAAAGTTAGTGACCGTGTTAGTGTTCAGACTCTGAGTTTCTCAAAGAGGGCCGAGATAGTAGGTGCTACAAAGGGAGAGAATAGCAGACAGGCTTATCCCGAGTTTTTTTACTTCCGCCCATAATTTGAGGACGTTAACCAGGTCAACTCAAGCAATTGAAGAAGTAAACCCAGAGAATCAAGGACGTTACCAGGTCAGCTCAGTGGAACATAGGAAAAGAGGTAACAAGTTAAAAACCCTGATTGAATTTTTGAACATAAAAAAAGAGGGTTAGAACAAATATTTTTAAAATGACCAATAGAGCAGAGCCCAAAAAATTTGATAGTTCAAAATATCATGAACACTGTGTCACGATTTAAGGGAAAAACACTGGTTGTCTTTTCTAGAGAAATTCAATGGAAATAATGAAGAGGTTACAAAGCAATTTGCATTTTCCTTCAATGGAGAGAAAGCTTTAATAGGAACTTTCTCTTTTAGAATTTCAAAGGATACCATAGCACAAACATTGGGAATCAGTCCAGAAGGGGAAAAGTATTTCAAAACCAAACAATTTAGAGAAAAGTCATGGACTCAGTTTATGTCTAGGTCAAGGGTTTCCTCTGTCAATTGGAAAAAGGGTGTTCCTAGAAGCTGGCTAATTCACCCATGGGACGAAATGGTATACATTATTCAAAAATTTGTTACATGTGAAGGACGTTACAGTATAGTATACCTATATCACATCAAACTTCTGTTACACTTAAAAGGTCAATGCACTATCAGTCTGCCCTATTTTTTCTTACAGAGTTTGACTAAAATGTCGAAGACCATTCAGAAACAAAAAGGTAATGAAGATAAGAGTTTGTATCATTTTGGTTTGATCAAAATTCTAATTGAATTTGAGTTGCAGAGGAGAGGAAAAACATGGAAAGAATTTTTGATTGACAATCAAATTAAAATTAGAGAAGATGAACAGGAACAACAAGAACGCACAGAGTTTATGATTGATATTGATGAGGAAATCCCTGAGCGTAAGTCAAGAAATGTTCCTCAACCCAGCAGTAGTGTAAGGACAAGAAGGATGAGGCAAGAAACTGCCAAGAAAATTGAAAAAGATAAAATCTTCACTACTTATAAGAGAAGATCAAGGAGAATAAAAAGGAATCAAACACAAGATGATCAACCAGAGCCGAATGCAAATGCACCAATGGAAATTGAAAGCAGTACTAATTCACAGCCAGAACAGGAAGCAAAAATGGAAACTGAGAATAACAAGGGAGAAAGGAAAGAGCCAGCACCTACAAACAAGAAATAGAGAAGGTTAGAGAAACAGATTGAAGAGCTAAAAGAGGAATTGATGGAAGCAAACATGTTAGAGAAGATCATAAAGAAGGAAAATGAAATGTTGAGAGCTCAGAGCAAGAAGATTTAACAGAAAAATGAGAAACTGAAGAAGCAAATCAAAGAACTTAAGACTGATCAAACTGAAACGTGCAAATGGGCGACAAAATGGTACACTCAGAAAAACGTTCTCAAAGAAAAATATAAGAATCTGAAACATGAGTTCCAAGTTCAGAAGCATGCCCAAGTTCAGAAGAATATAAATGTATTGCTACAAGCGGCAGAGGCACAAGCAAGAACAGAATATAAAGGGAGCACATTAGGATCAGCATGAGGACATGCTAAATCATTGAGTTTGGGGGAGATGTTGGTACTATTTTATTGCTATTCTTTTCTTCTAAAAATCCATCATTTATCTATCATTTTCTTCCATAAACCCCTCATAGTCCATTGAAATTGATTAATGAAGCATTATAATTGTTATTTTACATTAAATTTAATTTATGGATTTTTATGTTAAAAATTGGAAATTTTCAACAAAATTACGGGATGTCATGACTTCTTGTAATTGGTTTCTGATGTGACACGTGGCATGGCAGGAAAATCGAAACAGAGGATAAGGACGTGATCTAGGATGTACATGCATGGTGGAAAATCTATTTAGCATCGAATCTGGAGCTCCTGAATACATGGTCAACGCTGGTCAAACCCAGCCTTTTTGGTTGTAAAAGCAGCAAAAATCTGAAGTTACCTAAATTGATTTCGTTTTGTTTTAGAAATCAGTTAGGATTAGAAAAAAACGAAAATAGCCTTTTTGATTGTAAAAGCATAAACATCTGAAGCGATAATGAATGTACGTTTGGATGTAAATTGTAATAAATAGGAGGAATGCTAGGGTAGAAAAAAAAAGACAAGAGTAGACTTAAGACTGCGTATTCCAGAACTCTGTTTTGCATGTAATCGATTCTCAGAACTTAATCAAAGGCAGAATTTCATATGGTGTTTATGAGTTAGCATTTTTATCATCTGAAGTTTTCTAAGTGTGCCATCAACGCGTGGAAGGGCCCTACGTGAAGATTGGTACACTTTCGTTTCTGTTTCATAGGATTTAGTCTTCAGATCTGAATAGCGTTTGATGTCATTTCATTGCTTGTGAGTTGATCAATTTGATTAGAAGTTCTTGCAATTGTTATTTTATGATTCATAGTAGTACCTTGGAAATTCAATTGCAAAATTATTGAATCAGACTTTGTAAAAGGTTTAATTGAACATTGAATTTCAAGATATTTCTATGGACTCTGTTTTCACGAATTTGATCTTTGGTATGCTTAGTATGAATTTGATCTTTGGTATGCTTGGTGTGTTATCTTGAAAGATTTTTTGTGAATTATGTCCTTGTAAGAGGATTGAGAACTCAGATGAGTAACACTCTGTTTTTAGAAAAGTTAATTAAATTAGATGATATAAGTGTTTAAATTGTGAAAGGAAACATATTTCAATCTCTTGTAAAAGAGTGTTGCAGCCTGTCACAACAGACACTTATTTAGATAGATGAGATCCTTTTAGGTCTATAAACTTTAGACACGTGCCTCTAAGTTTACCTACCCTGGTTGACATTAAATTTAGTCTAATCTAGCACCCTTGATTGGTCACTACAGTCTTCTATACTAGGTATTAAAACCTCGATTAGGAACTTGAGCATTCTATCTTGGGAGACTTTTATTTTCTACTTCCAAATTAACCAGTTTATTTGAAAAGTTTTTTATTAACTTGTCCATTTCCTCCAACTTCTATTCTTGGGACTCTTTTCCATGACTGGAGGAGGCTTCTTCCTCTTTTCCTTTCTTCTTTTCTCCAGGATCAGTCTTGCTTCTCGACTTCCCTATGGATGTGAAGTTGGCTTCTACGTCGAGAGCATCAATTTGGATTTGATCCAAAGTACGAGAATTCATTTCTCTTAATGTGAAACCAAACTCAGAGTTAGAGACCCCAGCAAAAACTACTCGGGAAGCGACCTGGGGAGGTTTAATTTCAATAGGTAGGTTGTTGTATTGTTTATTAAACCTTTTTATAAATTTTGAAATATATTCATCAAGTTTATTCTTCATGGCATTGAACTCAATGATAATGTACCCATTATCTCTCTTCTCTCCCTACTTCTGCATAAAGGAGTTCTCCATCTCCTCCCAAGTGGCAATGGAAACATCTGGTAAGGATTTAAACCACTTCCTGGCTTCCCCATCAAGAGAATTGATAAAGAGCCTTAACACCACATCTAAGTGCTCAACATTTAAATTCTCTGCAAATGTGCAAAAGATTTCTATATGTCTCTCTGTGGAGATATCATCTTCTCTGTTGAACCTGGGCAAGATTTTGAGGTAGTCTTGCTGCATGCCACTTAAATATTGGGGTAGGTCTAATGGAGCATATTTATTCAGTAGGAAGTCGGGACAACCATCTGGAGTAACGAAGGTCATGCTAAATTTATCAAGGGTCTTTGTACTGTGACACATTGTGGGAGAGTAGATGGACTGAGACTTGTGGATTAGTTTATACTATGAGTAGGACGACTACTGAAGATATATTTCCCGTCTTTGACTTCAGGGGGAGGAGGGAATGAGAAGGAAGGAGTGTTGGCTGAAACTTCCTCTTCTTTGACTTCTGAGGGGACAATATTGTGTATCAGACCACTTTCGAAAGGATATATTAGGACTCTAGGAGTAAAGTCTGAGCATTGAATTATGGCATGCTGAGAGCTGGACGAGGAGGTTTCAAGAAACGAGGAGATAGTAAAATCAGTGGTAGGGGTTTTTTCCTTCCAAACTCTTCTATAGATTAGTTTTTCTGGATCATACATATGGTGTTTTTTGTTGAGAGGTATCTGAGCAGGTGTGAGGCCTTCTAAAATCCAAGATGATATTCGTATGGGTTGGATAGTGGAGTCACCAAGGTGATGAATCTACAACCCAGACATCTTTTCTCACCTTAAAAAAGAGTGTAGGAATTTTGTACCCAGGGGAAAATTTTCTCTGATCCGCCCCTGACAACGACGCCAAAAGATGTTGTCGATCCTAGACACAGTCTCAAGATTGCAAGGAGACTAGTGCCTAGGACATCCAGATTTGGTGCATCCTTATTTATCTCTAAAGAACTTAGAGCACCATTTGATCTCATTTATAATTTGAGTTTAGCTTGTTCAAGATAACTTCAGAAAGATACAACTCATGAATTCTTATACATGAGAGATGCACAGTAATATAAACTATAACTCAATGGTGTCCAATATCATTCGAGGACTTACAACTAATTTTCTTTGATATAGATATGGTAGCAGAAGAAATAAGAGGTGAGATCCATCACATAGAGCTTGAGAACTCAAGAATTCTACACATATCTGGATTTAGAAAGAAATGATAACAAAGAAATATTGGTGGATGATAAGACACATGGAGTGCATTTAAATATCTGACTTCCACAATTCATACAGGTATTCTTCATCAATAGTTTGATTTAAATGAATCCACATTTAAGAGGAAACACATCTAGCAGCTTCTTAACATGAAATCTGAGATGAACATGAAACATTTATGAAAACACTAAGGAGAAGAGACATACTAAAATCCCAAAACGAAGGAATCACCATAGGTATTGCATTAAAATTTTGTGAAACATACATGTAGAAAGAACCATAACGTTGACAAAACAATACGAAGTTCCTTTCCAAAATTCTAAACCTTTCTTTTGTCTCTCAAAATTAGATAGAGCTAGGCCATTAGCGAGATATTCCTTTCTTGATATTGTTCATTATGAAAAAACATCTCAAAACTATAGCGTGTGAAAACACACAACTATGATTAAATAGAATGTACTAATGGAACAAAACAAAGTAAAAACATTAAGTGAAAATTACATAAAAGTAATTGAAATGCCAAAGTTGACATGATCTTGAGGATCTTCAAGAGCAGTGAGACGATTCAGTCTGTTGTGGAGTGCGTTGTGCCTGTGGATCATGAAATTGTATGAGTGGCGGATTAATAAACTTTTCACACCATTTCCACAATACTGGAGGAGGGTGAGGAGCCGAACTGAACCATTTGTAGTTGATCTTCAAATCAATTATACTTGAGTAGTCCAACCTACAATGAAAGAGACTTCTAACCATCCCAAGTAATTGAAAATCTCTCTTTAATAAATTCACCACTGTTTTACACTTAAGAGTGACATTTTTCTCATGGGATTAATCTGCCTTGCTTTTAGCTTCTATCATTATCTGATTGTACTATCTTGAGGTAGTAACTCCCCACGAGGCCCCCAACAGTTAGGTATCCCAGTCTGTATGATTCTATCAAACTCTTCGTTGAATGAATCCACTTCCTTTTTTACCTTGACGAGGTTCTATACTTCTCTAGCTCTGACTTCTTCTTTCATATCCACTTTGGAGATCTCCATCACAACACTGACTCTGTATACTACGCCCATAGGTCTCAACTCCTTGGTTGGCCTTTCATTCAAGAAACGAATAAACTTCTGGGAAATATGGGAGGTGTTTATACTTATTTCTTTGGTGTTCATGATTGATGATTCATAATCCCTACTAATGACCCTTTTCTCTTGTATTAAAGTCACACATTCCCAACTGTGATCCATTTCCTCAATAATCTCATCCCACACGAATTACCTAGCTTCGAGGAGAGACATATTTCCCTTCAATTTGGTCTTCAACTCATTTATCTCATGTGTTGCAGCCTGTAGGTTCTTATTAGCATGTTCAACATTGGTAACTATAACCTGCAGCTATTTTTCCTTCTGAGATAACTTAGCTTTTGCAGTATCTAATTCCCTTTGTGTCTTCTTCAGTTCACTTTAAGAAATTTGAAGCTTAGTCAAGGCTTGGCTGAGGTGCTCAGTGGGGTTCTAGGGTTCTTCAGGCACTGCTACCACACATACATGAGTGTCGATCTTCTTCTGCATTTCGACCACCGTTTTTTCTAGAGCCAATATTTCATCTCAACTCCCTCATTAGTTTCTCTTTCTCCATCTCGACGTGTGCCAACTCCTTTGTCTAGACATGTTCATTGCCAGGAATTTTTAACCTATGCCTTAATTCTTGATTTTCTTTCTAATTTGATTGGAGAATGGCTTCCACAACTATTTTGTCATCTGGGTTTACACCCAGTTTAATTATCAAATCTTTATATGATTCCTTCTAGAGATATAAAGCTCTGGAGTTGGCCTTCTCCATTTTTACTCTATTGGAGACTATTCCTATAAATGTCTCAGCTTTACTGATTGCCATGAGGTTCTGTTGATGCCCCGAAATTCGTTGCAACAACATCGGGGAAACCACCCGGTCCGGACCTTAGTGCAGCTCCTTTTCTGTTTGGGATAGTGGCTCCGACTGGGGATAATGGGACCAGTTTCCCAAGAATTATAAGTAAACGGGATGGATGAGTGACTTATGATAATAGGGTGGTAATCATCTAATAACTAAACTATGAGAGAAATATAATAACTATAATCTAATCCCGGGACTTATCAATTTGTAGAGTGTAGCGTTTGATAATCTGTGCTTTATGTCAGGCATATAGATGACTCTAACACTAAAGCATAGATGTTTAAATCATTTAAGATTGCTTTGCATAATTAGTTATGCAGAGCGATGATAGCGAATTACTACACTTAGTCATCTATATCATTGCTACATGCATGAGTAAAAGAGATAACAAATCACAAAACATTCAATAGTGATATGAAATGCAGATTTGCTGTTATATTGCATACATGTATTCAATAATAGCAAAGATAAAAACACAGCAATTCATATAATAAACGAGCACAGATACAGATAATAGTACCATGTAAGCTGTTTGACCAATCTAGTATATCAATCACTATGTCGTAGTCCTTCCTTCAAACCAGAAAGCATTCCAAACAAGAGACAATAGTGCACAGTTGCATAAAACATCCTTCTAATCAAAATTAAGGACCATCGGTCGAGTTTCACAAAAGAGTATATGGACTGAAGCACAATAGTGCAAACTTCAGCCTTTAAGTCTTTTACAAAATTTTTACGACCCTTTCCAAAACAATGAAAGGGTCTATAAATACTATGCTAATCTAAATATTCTAAATATCTAAAAAACTGAAAAGCTACTAAATTGGCATTAACAAATATCATCTTCTTTTCTGGCGATCTGGCAGTCGGCGGCGATGCTTCATTCAATGGTCTCTTTGCCTTTACTCTTTCGCTGACATATCGCCAGCATTGGCTCTACTTCTGGTGGAATGTTGAGACACGAAGTTAGCTGGGCATCATATGTGGCATCTTGCATGTTGGAAATCAGGTATCGAAGAGCATCTGTTAAACAATTAAGAGCCGACCTTTGAGAGTGTGGTTTAATTAGAAAGAGCCAGTATGCATCGGCGGTTAAAGTATTTACTCCAGCTATTAACCGTCCTTGTTTCTCCAGATTAGCGTAATTTCTCTGCTCCAGCATGTTTGCTGTTGTTATGCTTCCAGGTGTGCACTGGGAGATCATATTTGTCAGGTGGAGCGTGTCGTTGACTAGATTGATCATATTGCTGGAAATCATCTTACATCTTGAGGCCGCCCTTTCCGCTTTCATTACCTGTGTGTTCCATTCCATGAAGAGTATGTCCTTGTACGTTACATGGATTCGGGCAAAATTTTCCGCTTTCCCTTCTGGCGAGTCTTGCCATTCAATATATTCAGATATATCATCTTCGGCCTGATCTAGCTTGCTTCTGGCTTTCTCTATTTGCTCACATACTGTTGTGGATGTTTCACACAATGACTCAGCGTCAATAAGTTGTTGGCACAAGAGTCTAATCTGAGATATTAATGCAACATTTATTATAGTTGCCTCTGCTCTGAAGTCGTCAATACTCTGGGCGTCCTTGATACCTTCGAGCTGTGCCGATAGCTGAGCTATTTGCTCATCTTTAGATTTCATCATTAGCTCATTTGACGTTTTCAGCTGTGACAATGCCTCTGCTAATTCTTTTGCCTTCTGAATCTCACTTTGGTCTGCCCTCTGTTTTTCAATCTGCAACTGCTGGGTTAACAAATTGTTTTCTTGCTGTTGAGCCAGCAATTGCTCCTCTACCTGTGCTGCCTTGTTTTTCGCCTCAATTAATTCTGCCTGCAATGCATATATTTCATGATCTTTAGTCTTCAATAGAAGACTTACCTCTGATGCTTTGTCAATAGTTGCTGCCGAATAAGCTCCCGCAAATTGCGATAGCTTAGTTAGATCATCGGAGGGATCTAATTCCCCCTTCCAGACCACATTGCCCGTGACTGTTTGCTCAGGAGAATTGGAAGGTTGATCAAGCCTTCGTCTTTTCCTAGAGCGTCTAACAACGGCTCTATGCTTTGGGCTGTAGAAAATATCTAGGGGAGGAATTTCTTCCACCTGAAGATCAATTTGATCGGACAAGTCTTGAGTGATTACTTCGACATCCTGCGAAATGGGTGGGCCGCTGGTTCCTTCTAGAACCTGAGAGGAAGTAGTATCAGGAGCATTGCTTGTTTTAGAGGTGTTTGAGTTTTTAGAGGCTTCTTTACCACTGATAATGGAATCGAATTGATCCCATTCTTTAACCAATTCAGGGTCGGTGGAGGGTTGCTCATGTTGCTCTGTGTGGGCTTTGTTCTGATCTTTTTCTTGTTCAACCCTCTGCTGCTCCTCAAATGCTTTCCGCTGCTGCTCCTCCAATTCCCTTGTCTGATTATCTTCCAGTTCTTTCCTTACTCTCTCTTCCTCTTCCTTCTTCCTCTGTTCCTCTATCTCTCTTTGTTTTCTTTGCTCTTGATCCCTTTGTGCCTTTTGCTGCCTTTCTATCTGCTCCTTTTTATGCCTCTCTGCCTGCAGCTTGTTTTGCCTTTCCTCCTGTTGTTTATCATGTTCTTTAATTGTAATAGGAGGTGGAGGTATCTGCTGCTGACCAGGCTCGCTTGAGGAAGATGCTGGGGTTGTGGATAATAAATCTAGAGGCAGAGTTTGCAACCTCTGTTTTCTAAGTTTATTAAACTCAGCTAACTCCACATCTTCGTATCTCATGGCAGCAAGCTGTTTGGTTTGGCTTATTGAATCTGCACCTACGAACAGGTCATCAAACTCATCTTCTTGATGGACAATCTTTGACAGCTTGGCCTGTTCCAGGGCAATGAAAGCAGTCTTTTTCGGATCATAGAGTCTGTTTGGGATAGTGGCCAGGGACATCATTTGGAGTTTTGTTGCTTCTTTTTCTGCATGTTTGTAATTCTGCAGCGTATAAACTCCAATTCTTAAAGGAAAAGAGGGCCAGACTTTCTTCTTCTCATCTTTGAGAGTTTGGGTGACACTCTCGGACATAATCTGGTAGCAGATTTCCCGGGCTAACAATTTGTCTGGGATGTATAAAGGGAGAACGTGCGGCCTAGCTTTGCTTCCAAAAACTCTAATATAGGTGAAATGCTCTTCCCCGAACCAATGCGCTACGGTTGGTAAGTCAAAAGAAGCTTCATAGGAAATTCTTGGGATGGGTCTGTCGAAAATAGAATAGTGAATGGGCACCATGAAACCATTGCAAATTTGATACAAATGGTCCTTGTAAGAGGGCTTCCACAATTTCCGATGGTACAAATGGATGGGTGTTGGATCATGGGTGGTCCATCTCCAACCGAGGACAGGAAACTCAGAATTAAAACACAGGGTATCCATAATGTAAGCAGAGTAATAAAATGGTGGGATTTTCCTTTCGGAGACTCTGGTTTTGGCCCTAAATTCACGAACAGCTGTGACCAACTTATCAGACAAAATAGTGGCCCAATCCATAATTGTACTATTGACAGCCGCTTCCATTAGGGGCACCATGTCAATATGGATATTAGCGGAGTCATGTAATCCCCACAATCTACACATCATAATACCAGCATAGCAATATGGAGAAGCCAAAGAAGCATTGGAGTACTTACCCGAACTTTCATGCTTGTGTTTGGCTGGGTTTTGCCTCCAATCTCGGAGGGGTTCTGATGGTGATTCATTCTCGTTTGCAAACTTCTCCACAAAGGCTCTGTTATAGACTAGCTCTGGTTCAGGCAAATGATACATTCGCCTCAGGTCCTCAGGCTTGAATGACCCGAAAATTCGTCCATCCTTTGTATGAAAGGTTCTATCAGTGAGGGTAATTTCCTCAATTGCCCAGCGTACCACATCAGTGTAAGGTAAGACTTGCTCTCTGGCTGCTATTCTGTGCAAAAAGGAGTCGGCCAGGTCTTTGAGGGTTGCCTCAGACTTCCTTTGTTCATCCACACTAGCCTCAGTCACTGTCTTCGTCGGTTGCTCGGCTTCTAACAGATTATATGTACCCTGCCATGTAGTGCTAGGAAGACCAGTGCATGTAGTATCTGAGATTAGGCCTTTCTTCGAAACTATAGCAGCTTGACCTGCGGCAGGTGTTGTAGTGGAACCCGCAGCCTTCTTGAATTTCTTCCCCATCATGTTTAGGCTTCTCTCGATAGCTGAATTCTACACAAATGCAAGAGAAATCGTAACAAGGAAATAACAACAACAATCCATAACGGGATAGATATATTACTTGAAGCGTGGCAAGATTAATTCTAAAAGTGGCTGCGGATGAAATGATCTGAGATGACACTGCAGATGCAATGATGATGATTTTACGGCCTGCAGCTTCATAAATGACCATTACTTTGGTATTAAACCGAATGACCCTTTAAAGCGTGCAACAGATTTTTTAAAGGTCTAATCGTAAGTATTGGTTAAACCGAAGGGGCAAAGTTTTAAATACGCATGCATTACCTTATCCCTGCATTTAACGGCTTTTTTGAAATCTGTGCTTTTATCAGCCGGATTTAAATATAACCTTAGAGATTGATGCCATCACCTTTTAGGAATTATGGTCATCGTTAAGCCTCATCGCATCGCATCGGGGTGTGAGTGATATTATCGTTTGGGAGAGGTCTTGGCGAATGCCGATTGCGAATCGCATCGGATTAGCGCGTAAACCTATTCGTATATGTATATTAAATGATTTGCCGATAGCCGATTGCGATATCACGTCGCATCGGGGAAAAGATCTGAGCGTCTTATGAAAGTGTATGGGATTGCGCCGATTACCGATAGCGATATTGCATCGGGTCGGGGTTAATAACTTCAAGCGTTTTTTCACAAGAGGCAGCGCCGATAGCCGATCGCCGATATCACGTCGCATCGGGGTGTAAGATATGTGCTCTTTTTGGTGTGCATTGAATACCGCGGATTGACGATAGCGATATCGCGTCGGAAAGAACCAAAGTGATATTTACATGTGTTTCTCTTGTTATTGCGGCATGCGATCTTGCGATTGATTTTTTCCGCACTTAACCTAAAAACTTGATATTTATTCAAAAAGGCTTTCATTCATAAATTCATTTGATTATCATACCTTTTTGAACAAATTCGTTAATGCCAATTACAAAAATTTAAAAAGGGACCCATTTCATATGTTAATTGTTTGTGAAAAAGTATTATGAAATGGGGGGTTGTTGTAGGGCACAACAATTGGCGATTCGTTGGTAGAACCAGTTATCTCTGGACTGATAAATATACTTAAACTTTTGAAATAGAATCTCTATAAGGGAAAGAAAATTTCTAATATAACTAGATATCTATTGATTCTGAATAAAGCAGAATTTTTCTGTTGACTTCCTCTTTTTAAAAGCATTCTAAGTTTTAAAACAGGTCTTTAATGGTTTAAAATGATAAAACAGAAAACTTTTCTCAAGTCAGCTTTTAAAGTAAACTCCTCTGTCATAGGTAGAGCCTCTGCTGCCAGCAAACGTCTATAGTCTCGGCAGGGTTACCTTTTAACCATGGTGTTGTCCATTGTTCCATTCACTTAAGAGTGTGACTAAACAGAATGAATTCAAAACATATTTTCACATTTTGAACTTCATTTTCTTTTCTTCTTTTCTTAAGATAAAAGCCATTTTCCTGGTTTGGTGACCAGATAATGGCAATGCCATTCATGGGTAGTAATCAAACTGAACAAGCTGGCTCGTGATGAGACCCCTTGTCTTGAAATTTCAAGTCATTACCCTGTTTGATATGCAGTATTGGTAATGTCAGTTAAATTATTTTCCTATGAACATGGTAAGCAGGCTTGTAATAAGACCTCCTATCTTTAATCTTTTATATTTTAGAATTACACTCTGAGTAATCATAAACTTTTGGTGAATGGGATGAACAACTGTCTCCTTAAGAGTAAATGGATGACAGGTTAAGAGTTAAAGATGATGAAGATTGATTAGCTCCTATTTTAATATGGATAACCTTTGGAGACCGGATTTAAAAACCTACAATAATTGATAGAACTACGTTCAGAGAGAAATTTACAAAAGTTAGACTGCGATCTCAGAATAGAGAGATATCTAATTTCCCAGAAATGATCTCTCTCGGTTTAAGGCTTCTATTATCCAAAAGTAAGTATTAATAGTACCCCAGCAAGACAACTTTTAACTATAACAAAAGGTCAATGGAAGCTATCCTACATCCTTATTTTCTACAAATCCTACAAACTATAAAAACTATCAAACTATAAAGAGAAGGGGCTACCTCCTCAATTAAAGAATTTCTTCAAGATTAGACCATTAACAGGGAGAGAATCTCTCACCCCTGATAAATTTTGCAGTATAAAAGTGGAATGGCCTATTTTTTCACAGATCTGAAATGGTCCAAGCCACAGTCTCTGAAACTTGGAGTGTTTACCTTTGTCCTCATGGGCTTTGTCCCATTTCAGAACTAAATCTCCGACTTGGAATTGTTTAGGACTAGATGATGCTAGATCAAAAACTGCTTTAATGACTTGCTGATGTTTGGCGTGTGTAACCTTGGCCTTTTCCCTTTCTTCTTCAAGTTTAAGAAGTTGATCATATCTGAACTGGATAGAGGAAGAAGGAGTTTCCTCGATAAATTGCACTAAGGCTAGAGAGGGAAGAAGAAGGTTGGTTGGTACAATTGCTTCTTTTCCATAGACAAGATTAAACGGAGAGGTTCCTATGGAGGCTTTCTGTGTTATCCTATCGGCCCATAATGCAAATACTAAGGATTTATGCCAGTTCTTATGATTTTCTTCGATTGTTCGCTTAATAATTTTGATTAGATTTTTATTAGTTGATTCTGCTAGGCCATTACCCTGAGGATAGTAATTAGCAGAATACTTTAATTTGAAACCCCTTTTGATAGCGAAATCAATCATTGCATTACCTGAGAAATAAGAAGCATTATCAAAGACAAGAGCGTTTGGAACACCAAACCTGGTAATAATGAACTGATCTATAAATTCAATGATAGCCTCAAATTTTGCTGTCTTTAACGGAACTGCTTCTACCCACTTTGTAAAGTAATCGGTGGCTGTAAGGATATATTTGTGCTGCCTGGAAGAAGGTGGATTAATTTCTCCAATGATGTCCAATCCCCATTGTTCGAAAGGCTGTTCGATGTTGACTGGTTGCAAAGGGAAAGCTGGTTTTTGTTGTCTTCCACTGGAAGTTTGGCATTTGAGACATTTCCTTACATACTCGTGAGCGTCTTTAAACAAAGTAGGCCAATAGTATCCAGCATGAATAACTTTATGAGCTGTTGTATCAGCTCCAAAATGTCCTCCTGCAGGTCCGTCATGTAGTTCCTGCAAAACCTTTTGAGCCTCAGGTTTCTCAAGACATCTTAATAGGACCGAATCATAATTTCTTTTGAAAAGAACATCATTGATAATCAAAAAACTCTTTGCTTTTAATCTAATGGCCCTTTTGTTTTTGTAGGACAAGTTTGTAGGGGCATAACCATTCTTTAAATAAAAAATTAAATCTGCGTATTGAGATTCGGAATCAGGAACACTTAGCTGGTTAACTTCTTGAGTTTGCTCTGTATCGCTTGATTCCGGAATGTTGGATGCTCCTGCCAATATCCTGCAAAAACCTTGACCCTTTACAATCTTTGCTGGTTTTATTTCTAGGTCATATTCCTGGAGAGCCGCGACCCAATTTGCCCTTTTTTCTCCCAATTCCTTTTGAATTAATAGTTGCCTAACTGCCGAGAAAGGAACTATCACTTTAGTATGGGCTTTTAAAAGAAAGGGTCGATAATGTTTGACTGCTTTAAACACAGCAAAAGCTTGTTTCTCAACATCGGAGTAGTTCAATTCGGCGCCTTGAAAGTTTGAACTAAAGAATGAGATGGGCGCTTCCAAATTGTCATCATTCAATTGTGTGAGCACTGCTGCGTAAGATAAGTCAGATGCAATGGTATATAATGTAAAATGATTAGAAAGATTTGGAGTATTCAGAGCTGGGGCATTGATTATTGATTGTTTAATGTCATTGAAAGCTTGCTTTTCTTCTAATCCCCATCTGAAGATTGAATTCTTTTTAATCATCGTTTGCAGTGGTAGTATAATCTGTGAAAAATCTGGGACGAATCTTTTAACGAAATTAATCTGGCCTAAAAACGACTGCATCGATTTTTTATTGTGTGGAAAAGGAATCTCAGAAATTTCCTTAATTCGATCAGGATCTACATAAATGCCATCCTTAGATACAATAAAACCTAAGAGCTTACCCTGATTAAGAGCAAAGAAAGACTTTTTTGGGTTAAGAGAAATACCATATGTTTTGCATCGCTGAAAAATGTGATTTAAATCATGCAAGTGATTGTATCTCTTTTTAGAATATACAGTAATATCATCAAGGTAGACGACTACTGTTCGATTAATTAATCCTCTAAAGGCTGTATCCATAGCTCTTTGAAATGTCGCTCCTGCATTTATGAGTCCAAAAGGCATTTTTTGATATGCATAAGTCCCCCATTTTGTTCTGAATGTGGTTTTAAGTTGGTCATCAGGATGAACTAACACTTGGTTATATCCTGAGAATCCATCGAGAAAGGACATCAATTCAGATCCTGCTACAGATTGGAGGATCTGCTCCATAGTAGGCAATGGGAAGTTATCTTTCAAGCTTGCCTTATTCAAATTTCTGAAGTCGATACAAATTCGGATGTCGCCGTTTTTCTTCCTGACTGGTACCATATTAGAGACCCAGTTTGAGTGTCGGACAGGGAAGATAATCTTAGCTTTTAAAAGCTTATTAAGTTCCGACTTTATCTGGCTCTCCAAATTCGGGTGTATTTTCCTTAACTTCTGCTGGATCGGCTTTTGATTGGGAAGCATAGGAATAGTATGCTATATGATAGATGTATCATATGTCTTGAGGTCATCATACTTCCAAGCAAAAACTTGTTTGTTTTTCTTTAACAGTTTGATAAATGCTTCCTTTTCTTCTGCAGAAAGTCCTAATCCTAAGTTGATATTTTGAGGAGCTTGATCTGTTCCCAAATTAATCAATTCAAACCTAAGAGTAGAGCTTTGGAGTTTTGTATTAATTACAGGTTTAAACCTGTCTTTAATGTCATAAAGGTCTCCGAGCTTTACTACAGGCTTAGGAATCGCGTTATCTTGAGATGTTGCTTTCATTTGAGAATCATGCTCATCTTCTTCAATGATTTGATTGTCATAGGACTTTTCAAAGGTTAAGAATTGCAAGATATCCTCGTCATGGTTGAAAACCCTCCAGTTAGTGATATTATCAGGAATTGAAGGCCTAAAAATTAGTTCTACAGAAAATCTGTCAAGGCTATAGTCTTCAGAAGGCAGAAGTTTGGAAGCTACGTTGGCTAGTAAATCGGCTGCTGAGTTCTGTGATCTAGGAATTGAGGAAATGTTGAATGCTGAGAAATGTGAAGTAAGATCTTGCACTAACGATTGATAATGCTTAAGGTGGCTTGAAAGGCAGTGGATTTCATTTCTTACCTGCTTAACAATGATCTCACTATCACCGAACACTTTAATATATTGGACCTTAAGGTCGATTGCCTTATATAACCCTTGCACTAGAGCTTCATATTCGGCCGTGTTATTAGTGCATTCAAATTCTAATCTACAGGACAGCATCGTCTTGTCACCTTGCGGACTAACCAAAATGCAACCTGCTCCTGAGCCCTCGCTGGACTTAGAGCCATCAAAATACAAAGACCAAAATAAAGGAGAATCAACAATATTTACATCTTTTTGATTTTCATTAAAACATCTGGATAAATTGGTTTGTGAAAAATTTTCTATTTGAGATGTACAATGATTAACTGAAAATGGGGAGGGTTGGGCAACAAAGTTGCCAAAGAATGATTCTGAGGTATAATTACCCAAAATGTTGTTGTTGAAGGCCACAAGCTGGTTTTCTTGTTCAAAATCGGTTACTGTGTGGGTCATGTGTTTCTCACGGTCGATCCTTATTTGATTTGGCTTACCCTTGTAGGGGAGCCACATATGTGACCAATCCGTGGAAATGTACCCATGCAGCTTTTCAGACCAATCTCTGCTGAGAATTAATCCGTAGAATTCAGGAATGTCAGCAATCAAAATATCTATTCTCTGTACAATTCTGGGGTCAGCAGACAACCTAATAGTCACGGAATTAATTTCTCCTAGAACCTGTACTTTGGTTCTGTCTAACTGTACAATGTGAATAGCAGATTTCTGGGGTTCTATGTTCAGTTTAGAACAAACTGAAGCTGGCATAATGTTAGATGAAGCCCCTGAATCGATTAAACAGTTATGTAGATTTCGATTATAGATTTCATAGGTCAGCAAGAAAGGTGGGGTATGAGAATTGGATCTATCTCCGATTAGAACTGAATCAGTAGCTTCAACCATACCTGGAGGGGGTTGTCCTGAATCATTAGCAGCTTTTGAACTGGGAAGAGGAGAAGAGGGGACAACATTCAACTCTCTTAGAAGCAATTTCTGTTGATGTTTTAACTTACTAAGTTCGAACATGGTTATGTTTGCCTTAGTCTTTTTCATATCATCAACAATATTATACTCCATGGAGTCAGATACCACTAACGTCTTAGATGTTGAAGGAGAATTAGAAGTTGAAGGCTGGTTTTGGGGAGCTGCTACAGGTGACTTTTTTGGGAGAACTTTTTCCTTTGGTGTGACAGCACCTGCGCTCCTTTTCTTTGTAGTTGCCTGGGTAGGTTCAGAAGCGATTTTACTTCTTGTAGTAACAGGAAAGGCTTCTTCTTGATTCTCGGTGTCAGAATTTGGGAGAATAAAATCCCACATGCCGTGGCATTCAACTACTTCTTCTTCATCATCAGTTTGGGAGGTTGTTTCCTCTTCATCTTCTTCCTGTTCTGAGTCTGCATTAGATATAACATTGGGTGGCTTTGCTTCAGTTTTCTTAAAAGTCCTAAATGGTCTTTTGTTTGAAGTCTCGGCCACCTGTTTTTTAATCTCAACCATTTCATTAGACAATGTTTTAAGGACTTTTTGTAAACCTTCCATGTCATACGGGTCTTTTGGGGTTTTCTTCTTAGAATCCTCTTTAAATGAGACTTTTTTAGCTTTTCTATCTTCCAAGGCAGCTTTCTTTTCTAGAGCGTTGATGCGCTTCTCAACAGCAAGTGCTTCCTTCATATTTTCGGCTAAGGTAGGTTTGCCAGCCCTGTCAACAAAAATAGCTATGTTGGCAGGGAGGGCGGTAGTATACCATTCGCTTCTAATTTGTTCACTTGGTTTTGAAGCGGTAGGGATTTTATTTAGGAGTTTATTAAATCGGGCATTAAACTCCTTTATTGGTTCCCTATGCTCTATTCTCAGATTGGAGAGGTCATTTATTAAAGTGGCTAGAGACCTGTCATCTCCATATTTGGTAAGGAACTGCTCTTGGCATGTGGCCCAGCTGGTAATTGAACCAGAGGGTAAGGAAAAGTACCAGGATCCTGCCGATCCTTGTAAAGTGTAAGGGAACAATCTTACTACAACATCTTGCTCTGTCACTCCTTTTAAGTTAACGGCTAACATAAAATTATTAATATGTTCTTCAGCTTGTGTTCTGTTATCTGGATTAAATTTAGGCAACCATTTTTCGGGAGCATCAGGTAGATCATGCAATGGTCCGGGCATGTTGACTGCACCTGGCGTTGTCCATGGGTCTGCCATTACGCTAGCGACAATAGTTGTTACTACTGTTGGGATTGCGGATGACCAAGGAGAAGAGATTGTTGAAGAGTGAGTAGTTTGAGATGCTGTGGTACTTAATCCCTGTTGAACAACAGTGTGTAACGAAGGAGTGGATGGTTGACTTCGCAGATTAGGAGATGAGATGGAGGATATGGAAGAAAGGTCTTCACTATCAGATCCTTTAGTAATCTTTTTAGCCTTTTTCCTTTTCGGTAAAGGGAACTCAGTAGGTTCAATACCGAGTTTTTCGCTCTGAAGTCTGGTAAGTGGATGAGATAAGTTGAACTGCGAGGTCGCACTGCTTTGTGATACTTCAGATTTCTGAGGCGAAATCAAGAAGCTCTGAAGTTTATGGATAAGAGACTGGACTTCAGGAGATTCAAGGCTTAATTGTTCTGAAATATGATGGGTGTGAGCAGTGATGGTTGATTCCTCTTTTTCTCGATTGTATGCTGGAGAACCAGCATATGATTGAGAAAGAGGAGGGGATTTGGAGGGAGAATTACTCTTAGAGAGGCTTGCAGATTTGGGCTTGCTTGCCATTCACAGTCGATGGCCCTCCTTCTAGCGCCAAAAATGTTGATGCCCCGAAATTCGTTGCAACAACATCGGGGAAACCACCCGGTCCGGACCTTAGTGCAGCTCCTTTTCCGTTTGGGATAGTGGCTCCGACTGGGGATAATGGGACCAGTTTCCCAAGAATTATAAGTAAATGGGATGGATGAGTGACTTATGATAATAAGGTGGTAATCATCTAATAACTAAACTATAAGAGAAATATAATAACTATAATCTAATCCCGGGACTTATCAATTTGTAGAGTGTAGCGTTTGATAATCTATGCTTTATATCAGGCATATAGATGACTCTAACACTAAAGCATGGATGTTTAAATCATTTAAGATTGCTCTGCATAATTAATTATGCAGAGCGATAATAGCGAATTACTACACTTATTCATCTATATCATTGCTACATGTATGAGTAAAAGAGATAACAAATCACAAAACATTCAATAGTGATATGAAATGCAGATTTGCTGTTATATTGCACACATGTATTCAACAATAGCAAAGATAAAAACACAGCAATTCATATAATAAACGAGCTCAGATACAGATAATAGTACCATGTAAGCTGTTTGACCAATTCAGTATATCAATCACTATGTCGCAGTCCTTCCTTCAAACCAGAAAGCATTCCAACAAGAGACAATAGTGCACAGTTGCATAAAACATCCTTCTAATCAAAATTAAGGACCATCGGTCGAGTTTCACAAAAGAGTATATAGACTGAAGCACAATAGTGCAAACTTCAGCTTTTAAGTCTTTTACAAAATTTTACGACCCTTTCTAAAAACATGAAAGGGTCTATAAATACTATGCTAATCTAACTATTCTAAATATCTAAAAACTGAAAAGCTACTAAATTGGCATTAACAAATATCATCTTCTTTTCTGGCGATCTGGCAGTCGGCGGCGATGCTTCATTCAATGGTCTCTTTGCCTTTACTCTTTCGCTGACATATCGCCAGCATTGGCTCTACTTCTGGTGGAATGTTGAGACGCGAAGTTAGCTGGGCATCATATGTGGCATCTTGCATGTCGGAAATCAGGTATCGGAGAGCATCTGTTAAACAATTAAGAGCCGACCTTTGAGAGTGTGGTTTAATTAGAAAGAGCCAGTATGCATCGGCGGTTAAAGTATTTACTCCATCTATTAACCGTCTTTGTTTCTCCAGATTAGCATAATTTTTCTGCTCCAGCACGTTTGCTGTTGTTATGCTTCCAGGTGTGCATTGGGAGATCATGTTTGTCAGGTGGAGCGTGTCATTGACTAGATTGATCATATTGCTGGCAATCATCTTACATCTTGAGGCCGCCCTTTCTGCTTTCATTACTTGTGTGCTCCACTCCATGAAGAGTATGTCCTTGAATATTACATTGATTCGGGCGAAATTTGCTGCTTTCCCTTCTGGGGTGTCTTGCCATTCAATATATTCAGATATATCATCTTCGGCCTGATCTAGCTTGCTTCTGGCTTTCTCTATTTGCTCACATACTGTTGTGGATGTTTCACACAATGACTCAGCGTCAATAAGTTGTCGGCACAAGAGTCTAATATGAGATATTAATGCGCCATTTATTATAGTTGCCTCTGCTCTGAAGTCGTCAATACTCTGGGCGTCCTTGATACCTTCAAGCTGTGCCGATAGCTGAGCTATTTGCTCATCTTTAGATTTCATCATTAGCTCATTTGACATTTTCAGCCATGACAATGCCTCTGCTAATTCTTCTGCCTTCTGAAGCTCAGTTTGGTCTGCCCTCTGTTTTTCAGTCTGCAACTGCTGGGTTAACAAATTGTTTTCTTGCTGTTGAGCCAGCAATTGCTCCTCTACCTGTGATGCCTTACTTTTCGCCTCAATTAATTCTGCCTGCAATGCATATATTTCATGATCTTTAGTCTTCAATAGAAGACTTACCTCTGATGCTTTGTCAATAGTAGCTGCCGAATAAGCTCCCGCAAATTGCGATAGCTTAGTTAGATCATCGGAGGGATCTAATTCCCCCTTCCAGACCACATTGCCCGTGACTGTTTGCTCAGGAGAATTGGAAGGTTGATCAAGCCTTCGTCTTTTCCTAGAGCGTCTAACAACGGCTCTATGCTTTGGGCTGTAGAAAATATCTAGGGGAGGAATTTCTTCCTCCTGAAGATCAATTTGATCGGACAAGTCTTGAGTGATTACTTCGACATCCTGTGAAATGGGTGGGCCACTGGTTCCTTCTAGAACCTGAGAAGAAGTAGTATCAGGAGCATTGCTTGTTTTAGAGGTGTTTGAGTCTTTAGAGGCTTCCTTACCACTGATAATGGAATCGAATTGGTTCCATTCTTTAATCAATTCGGGATCGGTGGAGGCTTGCTCTTGTTGCTCTGTGTGGGCTTTGTTCTGATCTTTTTCTTGTTCAACCATCTGCTGCTCCTCAAATGCTTTCCGCTGCTGCTCCTCCAATTCCCTTGTCTGCTTATCTTCCAGTTCTTTCTTTGCTTTCTCTTCTTCTTCCTTCTTCCTCTGTTCCTCTATTTCTTTCTGTTTTCTTTGCTCTTGATCCCTTTGTGCCTTTTTCTGCCTTTCTATCTGCTCCCTTTTATGCCTCTCTGCCTGCAGCTTGCTTTGCCTTTCCTCCTGTTGTTTATCATGTTCCTTAATTGTAATAGGAGGTGGAGGTATCTGCTACTGACCAGGCTCGCTTGAGGAAGATGCTGGGGTTGTGGATAATAAATCTAGAGGCAGAGTTTGCAACCTCTGTTTTCTAAGTTTATTAAACTCAGCTAACTCCACATCTTCGTATCTCATGGCAGCAAGCTGTTTGGTTTGGCTTATTGAATCTGCACCTACGAACAGGTCATCAAACTCATCTTCTTGTTGGACAATCTTTGACAGCTTGGCCTGTTCCAGGGCAATGAAGGCAATCTTTTTCGGATCATAGAGTCTGTTTGGGATAGTGGCCAGGGACATCATTTGGAGTTTTGTTGCTTCTTTTTCTGCATGTTTGTAATTCTGCAGCGTATAAACTCCAATTCTTAAAGGAAAAGAGGGCCAGACTTTCTTCTTCTCATCTTTGAGAGTTTGGGTGACACTCTCGGACATAATCTGGTAGCAGATTTCCCGGGCTAACAATTTGTCTGGGATGTATAAAGGGAGAACGTGCGGCCTAGCTTTGCTTCCAAAAACTCTAATATAGGTGAAATGCTCTTCCCCGAACCAATGCGCTACGGTTGGTAAGTCAAAAGAAGCTTCATAGGAAATTCTTGGGATGGGTCTGTCGAAAATAGAATAGTGAACGGGCACCATGAAACCATTGCAAATTTGATACAAATGGTCCTTGTAAGAGGGCTTCCACAATTTCCGATGGTACAAATGGATGGGTGTTGGATCATGGGTGGTCCATCTCCAACCGAGGACAGGAAACTCAGAATTAAAACACAGGGTATCCATAATGTAAGCAGAGTAATAAAATGGTGGGATTTTCCTTTCGGAGACTTTGGTTTTGGCCCTAAATTCACGAACAGCTGTGACCAACTTATCAGACAAAGTAGTGGCCCAATCCATAATTGTACTATTGACAGCCGCTTCCATTAGGGGCACCATGTCAATATGGATATTAGCGGAGTCATGTAATCCCCACAATCTACACATCATAATACCAGCATAGCAATATGGAGAAGCCAAAGAAGCATTGGAGTACTTACCCGAACTTTCATGCTTGTGTTTGGCTGGGTTCTGTCTCCAATCTCGGAGGGGTTCGGATGGTGATTCATTCTCGTTTGCGAACTTCTCCACAAAGGCTCTGTTATAGACTAGCTCTGGTTCAGGAAAATGATACATTCGCCTCAGGTCCTCAGGCTTGAATGACCCGAAGATCCTTCCATCCTTTGTATGAAAGGTTCTATCAGTGAGGGTAATTTCCTCAATTGCCCAGCGTACCACATCAGTGTAAGGTAGGACTTGCTCTCTGGCTGCTATTCTGTGCAAAAAGGAGTTGGCCAGGTCTTTGAGAGTTGCCTCAGACTTCCTTTGTTCATCCACACTAGCCTCAGTCACTGTCTTCGTCGGTTGCTCGGCTTCTAACAGATTATATGTACCCTGCCATGTAGTGCTAGGAAGACCAGTGCATGTAGTATCTGAGATTAGGCCTTTCTTCGAAACTATAGCAGCTTGACATGCGGCAGGTGTTGTAGTGGAACCCGCAGCCTTCTTGAATTTCTTCCCCATCATGTTTAGGCTTCTCTCGATAGCTGAATTCTACACAAATTCAAGAGAAATCGTAACAAGGAAATAACAACGACAATCCATAACGGGATAGATATATTACTTGAAGCATGGCAAGATTAATTCTAAAAGTGGCTGCGGATGTAATGATTTGAGAAGACACCGCAGATGCAATGATGGTGATTTTACAGCCTGCAGCTCCATAAATGACCATTACTTTGTTATTAAACTGAATGACCCCTTAAAGCGTGCAACAGATTTTTTAAAGGTCTAATCGTAAGTATTTGTTAAACCGAAGGGGCAAAGTTTTAAATACGCATGCATTACCTTATCCCTGTGTTTAACGGCTTTTTTGAAATCTGTGCTTTTATCAGCCGGATTTAAATATAACCTTAGAGATTGATGCCATCACCTTTTAGGAATTATGGTCATCGTTAAGCCTCATCGCATCGCATCGGGGTGTGAGTGATATTATCGTTTGGGAGAGGTCTTGGCGAATGCCGATTGCGAATCGCATCGGATTAGCGCGTAAACCTATTCGTATATGTATATTAAATGATTTGCCGATAGCCGATTGCGATATCACGTCGCATCGGGGAAAAGATCTGAGCGTCTTATGAAAGTGTATGGGATTGCGCCGACTACCGATAGCGATATTGCATCGGGTCGGGGTTTATAACTTCAAGCGTTTTTTCACAAGAGGCAGCGCCGATAGCCGATCGCCGATATCACGTCGCATCGGGGTGTAAGATATGTGCTCTTTTTGGTGTGCATTGAATACCGCGGATTGCCGATAGCGATATCGCGTCGGAAAGGATCAAAGTGATATTTACATGTGTTTCTCTTGTTATTGTGGCATGCGATCTTGCGATTGATTTTTTTCCGCACTTAACCTAAAAAGGCTTGATAATTATTCAAAAAGGCTTTCATTCATAAATTCATTTGATTATCATACCTTTTTGAACAAATTCGTTAATGCCAATTACAAAAATTTAAAAAGGGACCCATTTCATATGTTAATTGTTTGTGAAAAAGTATTATGAAATGGGGGGTTGTTGTAGGGCACAACAGGTTCTTACCCAGGTCATTATATAACATCTCCCCTACCTACGTATGTAAGTTTACCTTATCTGACAAAGGGACGCTGGTTAAGTTCAGAGAGACATCTAGGGTTTTGAACTGGGATCTTGTAGGAAAAGGCTGCACTAATTGATGTTGTAGTGAAATTCTGATCTCATTCCTCTCTAGGTTCATAGCAGTCAGCAAACGAGTGTGACGAGGTGTAGATTGGGAAGCCATCACTCTACACTCTCTCCTTGACCTTTATGTTGCTTTCTTCAATAGATTTTCCTATAGGCCAACTAGATCCTATAGCACTGGCACTGTCCTCAGGGTCTGGGATGACTACTTCAGCAATGGATGAAGCTGCGATTGGTGGTGGATTTTCCAGAGTAATTTGAAAGCCTGGATGATCCAACATTGGTTCCTCTAGATGTATCCCCACTTCTTCTTCTTCCTCCTCTTCTAGGCCTTGACTCCTAGCCTTTTTATTTATATGGCCCTCCTCTATCTCAATATCCCCAGTTGAGTCAGCGGTCCTCTTTGATGCTTTGCCCATGTTTACTGGGGATTTGGTCTCCATTTATGTATTAAGAGGCCATGAATCAAAGTTAGATTTCCATTCAATTTCAGGCTTAGGGTCATGCACGTACGTTGATGCTTTAATCTTTTCTCTCCTTCGGGAAATGATGCCTTGGGGATCATAATGCCAAGTGTCTCCTTTTTTGAGCTCCATGGACTCAAGTAAGGCCTCAACTATTTTAAAATCCTTCCTTGTGTTCACTACAAAAGGACCTACAAGTTGTCCCATTTTAAAAATGTAACCTTTCTTTGTTGGTACAAAATGAAGCAGGTCTACACAGAGGATCTGTCGAATAAATTCAAGGGAAAAAATCCTCATAGGAATGAATATTGGTAAGCGGTATGGATGAAGTTCACAACCATAAACCCGAATCTCTGTCTAATCCTCATAGAGGTACCACTCTCCTATCATAGCATCCTTGCTAAGTTGGAGGAACTCTTTTTGTGGCAGGATGATTCTAGGTGGTGGGGTCCCATGGATGATCCTCTATGCAATAGCCATGAAGGTCAAGATGATTTGGGAATACCCACCCAGGCCAGGTCTTCTTCTTACAGAGATATTCCAGTCAAACACATAATTCTATTGTTTGTTGGGAGAAAACACATGGAGGTCCAAACATTGGAATTATTCAATATGGGTATATAGGAATAGGTAGAACAAAAGGGAATAGTAGCGAAAGTAAGAAGTGGCGGGGAAGTAATGAAGCTGAAAACATATGGTCATGGATATGTAGAGTGGGATGTTGAGCAAGCAACCAGGTTGTTTCATTTTATGCAGACACCCTAGGATGGCCTTATTTATCATGTGCGAGCTATCTTCGCCCATCAAACAGGAAATTACAAACAAAATGGGTCGAACAAACTCCTTGATGAGGGTTATTGGGAAAAATTCCTCTAAGGGAAGGGATTTAAGTTCAGGGGAAAATATTTGGTATAGGAAGGATTGTTGTTCATCGAGAGGGAGAGTAATGAAGTGAATAACTAGGGTAGCGTCGGTGAATGGTTTCATTATGGAAGAAATAGTGAATATTAAAGCTCTTGGATCAAGGTAGGGGTTACTTCTAGAATTTTAGTCCCTGAGGTAGAAACAAAGAAGTTCTTGTCTTTTTGGTATGCTGCAGCAAGCCAAGATATAAATTCAAGGAAATGATGAACAGAAGGTGCAATTTGAAAATACAAAACAGAGTCGACAACCCTAAAATTGTCTTCTTCCCTCAAATGGTTAGAAAATAGTTTGAAGCGGAGGTCGACGAGCTGATAAGAACAAGTGGGGTCTGAAATTTGACTCTCGGAATCCATTAAGGGCTCGAGACCAGAAGACTTGACTTCACAAGTTTTAGAGGTTGCGAGCGCAGTTTGTTTCATTTTATTGAGTGAATCAAAGTAAAAATACAGGTGTTCGGGGTTTCAAGTTACCTAGAGCCCATAGGAGTATCTGAAATAAACATTGAGAATTGTCCCTATATGGTTCCCGTATGCAGAGCGGGAGGTCCTACGCAGGTGACCAAGCGGGGATATTCTTGTTGGGACTATAGAGTAGCTGTCAGGAAAAGTAGGTTTTAGCGACAAGTTACTATATAATAAGGAGAGAACAGTCGTCAAAGTGGTGAGCTTAGGGATCAGAGGAAAGGTACGTGGCAGCATAGGGTTGGTTGGGAGAAAGGGAAGCAGAGAATATGAGCGAGAGCAAACAATTATGATTTAAATTTACCTTTAACTTTGGGCCCTGTGGTCGCTGGTCGTGAGGAGCCAATTGGAGGAGCCCATCTGGAAGTTGGCTCCCACCATGCTACGACATAAAATCCCATGAGCAGAGTGAACTCTCTCCTTGCCCTCGAAACCAATCAGAATCGTCGGAATGGTGTTGAATTTTCAACATCAGCGTTGTTCCTCCCTTTAATTCTCATGCAAGTTACAACCCTGGAGTTGGTTTAGGAGCATCAAAGAGTGGTGAAGGACGGTGGTCTTGGTGAAATAAACACACCCTTTACCCTGTGCTCAAAATATCATCAGATCCCTTGATCATTTGGGTCGCGGTTAAGTCTGATCCCCTGATTTGCAATACATGATGCACTATGAATTCTGTACTGAATGAGGTTGGTCCTTATGATTTCTCTTGAGAGCGGTTATTCCCTTTAACTTACACAATCACAGTCCTATTGCAATCTTTGGAGAAGCATATCAGGGCTGGAGATAACAGTTCCCAAGACTTGATAATTTGTAATGGAATTAATAAGTGGCCAACCTCAAGCTAGATGAATTGTATTCATCGGCGTGGTAGTAGTGTTGTGGTATATGAAATATTCTAATATCCTTTTTCTTAATCGTATTGTAAATTTTGACCTCCTAAATGACCACGAGCCTGATTCTGACCATAGACCTCTAACATTAACTCTAAACATTGACATTCACACCAGCTACATGCAAGAGAATTGTGAGAGTCAAAGGCACATTTGTCTTAATAGAGCTAAAATGGATCACTTATGAAAGGATTTAAATAGGGGTTTAGATTGCTTAAAATATAATGATAACATTGATTATATCTACCACAATTTTACTATGACCCTTTCCACTACCATTAACAAATTCTCTATCGAGTTTCCTTATAAAATGAATAATAGAACTTCTAACCCTTAGTATGATAATGATTGTAAAATTGCTACGAAAGTAGAATAGAGATGTTTTTGACAAAACCATAAAGCTTGAAAAAATAAATATGTACAAATCTCTTATCAAAAGAAAGGAAAGATCCTATATAAATAGGAGCCAAGAGCATCTTCTTCACCTTTCTAAAGTTGATCCTTGGAAGTTTGGAAGGAAAATTCTTGTTCCAAAAAATGAAAGAAAATAATTTGATCCCCTTAAAGAACTGGGATATCTATCTTAAGAATCTTTATGATTCCCATGATGCCATGTGCACCATCTTGAACACTCCTATAGAGGAGGATATCTTCTCTTTGGAATATGTTGAATTTAGGATTAAGCAAGTCGATAATGGGAAATCTATGGATATTGAAGGATACCACGCTGAAATTCTCAAAATGAAAAGGCTTGTCCTCATCCTTCATATACACAAACTCCTCAATCTGGCAGTGAAACAAGGTTTCCCTAAGACTTGTATGCAAAACCTTATTCTGCCTATCTTTAAAAAGGATAAAATGATTCCCTCTAACTATAGGACCATTATGATTAGCCACATTTTAGCCATGTTGTATGGGGTCATTTTGGAAAAGAAGATTATCCTTTGGCTTGAAAGCCATGGTAAATGAGATAAGGGGAAAGTTGGATTTAGGAGACATTACTCAACTATAGACCATCTTGTTACTCTTAGGATCATTGTAGAGGAATGTCACAATAATAAGATTGATCCCTTATGTTGTTTTGTTGACTTTAGAAAAACTTTTGACATCGTTCCTTAGGATAAGCTATGGAAGAGGCTAGAAGAGATCATGGTTCCTCTTGATTTGAGGGTTGTTGTGACTAGGCTATACGAGAATGTTATTTCAAAGCTCAAGACCACCGAGGGTTGGTCATAAGAAATTACATGCAATATAAAAGTTAAACAAGGATGTCCCTTATCCCATGACGCGGGAGTATCAATGCCAGTTGTACCATTTTTTCTAAACCCCAAAAGGGGGCACTTAAATTCCATATGTAGGTCTTATTTTCTTCAATTTATTTGTATAAAATAGAGGTACAAAGATTTTTATTGTAATGACAATTATCCCGATCTAGAGGAATTTGGACTGTCAAGTTGTTAATATATTTTGAGGTGAGTCTTTGTGAATTTTGACAAGTGTTGGCCTAGCTATTGGGTAGTTTTTGGATAGGTGTTTATTTTCTTGTTATGGAGAGATATTATCCCCGTAAATGGGAATTGTATTTGTACAATTAGATAAAATATGAGTTTCGAGTAGAAGAGGAGAGGAGCTCGAGAATCAAGTCACTACACTTCCTTTGTAAATATTTTTTTTTAATCGAATTGACATGGTTGTTTTGTTTCTGTCTTTTCTGAAATGTGCGTTGAGCCTGTTGGAAGAGTATGTGCCTTTGGTTTGGTAGAATGATGCATACAACAGAGGAGGATATGTGAAAATTATAAAACTTTGATAACTACAGGGTCAACGTTATTAATGATTATTGGCAGATCGATTGAGAATATAGCATTTCGTTTGGACCATAAATAATTGTGTTGGCATACGGTTGTAAGAGTCCGATGGAGACAAATTATTTTTGGTAAGTGAAAAAGGAGCTCCTGTACGTAGTATAACAAACATTGATTAGTTCTGGGAGGGTCGCCATATGTTTTATTTCCGTGCATTGCTCAACTTTGGGAAAAGATAAATGAGGGTGCGTGAGACAAAGTTTTGACAACAAATATCCCTAGCAAGTCATTGGACTATTGGTAAGTCTTGTACAAACTGATAGGTTTGTATGCGAGAAATTGAGCGAAGTCCTGTAGGCTCCAATCATTTGGTGCAAGGTCCATGTTACAACAACTGAATGTATTGTTAATGCAAAGCGATCCAACAGAAATTGAGAATAGCGGAGATAGCCAACAGTCAGAGGTTGGCTCTGATTCCTCTTCCGTGCCACAAGAAGTTTGTAAATTCAGTCTGTCTCTAACCTTGCACCGTGGGCCCGGTGGCTAGTCAGAAGTTAGAGGAAGCGGGTGTGTGGATTTGGCGATAGGAGAAAGGCCAACTCCCGACCACAAGTCAGGTCTGACCTCCCCGACTTGCTCGGGTAAGAATTCGTACTCCTCATAAATTTAAATTAGTGCCAGGTTTTGTAAAAGGAAAAAGAAGGCCTCAATTGAATCCATTGGGACCATTGGAATGGAGGTTAAAAAGAGCCACAAATACCATATATATGAAATCCCAATTGAACTCTATAAGAAAGTAATATTTCCTTCAAAAGTAAAATAAAATGACGAGGAGGGACGAGATTGGATAGTAATTACACCAGTATATGAGGAGTTTCAAACTCATTGAAAATTATTGCTCCACCTACTAGGGAACCAAAGTAAAAGCCATGAAATATTATCCGGGTCTTCTTTTTTCGAGAAATATGGTCAGCTCACACAACAAAAGGAAGAAGGCTTGGATGGAAGTAAAGGGACCCCTCGTGTGAAAGGAAATAAGGTTTTTGGTTTAATAAGAATAAAATGAAAACACCGCTTAGAGAAGTGTGGATAGAAGAAACACGATTGGATTGATGCAGAGAATAAAAAAGATTCTTGGAAAATATAGCAGGCCAAGAAGGGGCTTACTATCATTCCATATTTTTATTAGTATTTACATTAATAAGTTAGAAGAATGTTTAGAAGTTGCAAGATGTGATGGTCCCAGGCTCATTGGTATGGTCATTACTCTTATCCTTTATGTTGATGATATCATTCTTTTGGCTAGCAGCCTTAATGATCTAGATAAGCAATTTAGAATCCTCCACTATTACTACTCCAAGATGGGTATGATTGTTAAAACTGACAAGACTAAAGTCATGATAATTACATCCAAAAATATCAACTATGATACTATTTCATTTATGATAATAACTACTTGGAGAAAGTTTCATCACACAAATATCTGGGAATCAACATTCATCATGAGCTCAATTGGAATCATATCATTGAGAAAAGGGTAATTGGAGGCTAGAAAGCTCATTATGGGCTTGAAAACAATTGTCATTTGACATATCTTTAGGCATGGAGTAAAAATAAAATTCCTCTTTGAGACTCTCGTCGACTTTGTTATTTTATATGGATGTGAGGTTTAGGGTTGCAATATATCTAGAGAATTGTGGAAGAAGATTGAGCTAATCCAAAAGCAATTAATAACCTACAACCCCAAGATTAAAGGAAATACTCCCTACCCTATCCTCCTGATTGAATCCAACCTTTCCCCCATTGAAAGAATGACTATGACTAGGTATCTCATGTATAAGAAGAAGCTATACAACATGGAAGCCTAGAGGTATCCTAAAATTGCTTCTAACTCTAGCCAAAACCCCTACTTGTGGGCTCAAGCGAGGCAGGAATAAGGATTCCTAGTCTTAGGTAGACCATTGGGGGGTAAAGGAGGAGATGATCTTGAAGAATAAGGATAATATTAAAAATATTATTACTTCCAAACTTGAGGATAAGATGTGAGACGATAAGGAGTTTGAGGGAAAAATGAAGCTAAGGTATTATAAGGAGGTGATCAGCTCCAATTTCCAAAACCATAATTATCTTTTTCTCTTAACTAGTGCTAAGAAGAAAATGAACATTGCTAAGATAAAAACTACTCATGAGCTTCAAAGTGAAACATGAACATTGTAAAGATAAGAACTAATTCTCACGAGCTTCAAAGTGAAACTAGGGGTTGGTTTATTCCCAAAACACCTTGGGACAAACGAGTTTGTCACATTTGTGATATTAGTAGGGTTGAAGATGAAAAAGACTTTCTCTTGGATTGCCCAACGCTTACTCACTCACATCCGTTCTAATTTTCAAAATATTTGCCACACTACTAACCTTCTTCACATGTTAAGTCATCAAAACTACAAATATATGAACACTTCTCTCACTTCTTTTCCATCAAGAAATAAAATGTTAAAAAATCTCAATTAATCTCTTACTCTCTTAAAGTCCCATAAACCATATTGGTCTTAGTGGACATTAATCATCATCAATACACTTATAGGCAATATTTGATAGATTTTCTTATTAGTTTCATACTTTTTATATAAACAAAGTGATACTGCTCTACTTTTGATTTGGTTTTCCTTGTAAGAGACCAATAAACATAACAAAACCATCTTATATTAATTTTTTTGAATATGATAGATTACAAATTACTTCCTTACACACCTAAAAAAAATCTAAATATTATTATTATTTTAAAATCTTAAAATTTACTATGATTTAGTTGATTTTTATTGACGTGACCAAGTCATTTACTTTTTGTATGTAAAAGAAAAGATATTTTAATTAATTACAAATAATTATAAATATTATTTTAAAATAACATAATTAATTTTAACATCAAATCAATAAAATATTTTAAACCAAATAGTGCTGGGTTACCAAACATCATTGCTTAAAAAAAAACCACATGTGCTCAGAAAATTATTACTAAACATCATTGGTTACCCAAAACTACTAAAAAAAACCACCATCTTTCCCATCTTTACCCGTGCTCAGAAAATTATTAGTAAACATCACTAGTTATCCAAAAAACAAAAAAACACCATCTTTACCGGTGCTCAGAAAATTATTACTAAACATCACTGCTTACACACACCAAAAAAACACCTTTTACCAATAACATTTACCTTTATAATTGTACATAAAATCTAATACTAATTTTTTTTGGGTTAATTTCTTTAAACAATTACAAAATAATTTTAACCTTCATTATAATTTTATGTTTTTGCCATTCATTACACTCCAAAATACACGCTAAAAATACTAGAAATAACTCCAAATTAAAAAAATTCATTTCCCCATATTTCCAAAATACACGCTAAAAATACTAGAAATAACTCCAAATAAAAAAAATTCATTTCCCCATATTTGGACTTATTTTGTCGACCATAAATAAAAACATTTGGACTAAACAACAGATCTCAAATTCTAAACACGCCACACGAGGAGAATACAGAGATTCCAGTTCGCATCACACAGCATGCAAAAGGGGGCCTCTCGACTTAGAAAAGCTAACCGTCAGTATCACACAGCACCCACAACTTCGACAGCGTTGCCACTCGAATCGTTTTCTTCGCCTTCTGCTACAGCTGCTGGAGGCACTACTTCGACAGCGATGCCACTTGAATCATTTTCTTCGCCTTCTGCTACAGCTGCTGGAGGCACTACTTCGACAACGATGCCACTCGAATCGTTTTCTTCGCCTTCTGGTACAGCTGCTGGAGGCACTGCATTGTTGTCTTGGCCAGTCTGCATTATAAATAAAATCACAATGTTATACATATTTGTCACATATATTGCATATTTGGTATTTTGACATTAACTGCATTTTGGACATTAGTTAATCGCCTTAATATTTACAGTGAAGCACTCACTAAATTGTACCTGAAACAAAACCGCCAGACCCATGGCTTTCCCTGCAAAAAAGGATGCATGATACATCTTTTCTTCCTCACCGTCCACTGCCCATTTACTGCACTTTTGTATCAGTGCCTTTTCTAGCTCAATTTCCAAGCAATTAACAATAACTTTGGCCAACAAACACCCTAAAATATGGACTGCGTTAGCTGAAGTATAATCGATCCCTTTCGATTCGATCACTTTCGAAGTTTTGTTCAAGCTAAAGTCTGCGGCGGCCGTCATCCAGTCCACGGAGTCGTGCATATTTTCCACCCGACGTTCTGCTTCGCGAATCCGGGATTCTATATTGCTTTGCATTCGGTTCCTGACCTCGTCCGATGGAATGGGATTCTGCTTCCAAATGTTTTTAAGAGTGCTGAATTCCTTGTCGGCTGCAAGACTTACTAAATTGGCTTCCGTGTCTGAACTTTCAACAAAGTCCATCAGAGCCCATGCCTCAGAACAAGCTTTAAAAGCATCATCAACAACTTCATGGTGGTTACCGTCGTAAGAGCACAACATAAAATGGATCAATGACACTACTCTCATCTTCCACGACATTTTGCTAGAGTATTTCAAATACTTTTCCTCTTCCCCGTATCTTTCTTCACCTTCATCTGCAACAGGAGCCTCTGCTTTCAGGCGCCTTATCATTTTTATCAAATCTTCAGTACTACCCCTGCCTTGTTCCATATGTTCTTTTGTTGACTTAAAGGCCGATTCATTAGCAATCCACAGGCTCTCGGCATTTTCTCCGGGCATTGCTATGCTCTCCAAAACTTCTCTGTACTTGGAAAATTCTGACCTTGTTACGTTCGAGCCACACAACAACATAATCTTTTCACGGGCCATTAATAATGGCCAGAATAGAAGCCAAGAGAGAAGCAAAGAGACTTTGCTGAGTAAGACCACAAATATTTGCACAAAACTGCCCATGGACAATACTAAAGTACGTAGCCGAAGTGGTATGATTGAATCCACCATAGTAGTTTGTAGGAGAGTTCTGTTACGATCTTTTTTCTCCCACAACAGGCCATTTAACTGCCTATATTTTAACTCAGTAAGACTTCTTGTCCAAAAGTCCTCCACTTGAAATGAGCACTGTCCATATCTAGGAAAATATATTACAGCTGTTAACCATCTGATTGCGACAGCGATCCATCCTATTAAGATGAATGCGGACTGAACAAAAAAGGTTGCTTGATTCAGAACAATATATTGACTAACATCAAATTCGTACCATGATATCCCTTCACGCGCAATCTCTAGAACACAAGCTGTGACCACCACGCCCGCTAATGAACTTAAAACTGACCTCGCCATAATATATTCTGGTTGGCTACAACGAACCACAATCCAACATTTGAGGACATGATCCTCAATGTTTCCACAGTCTCTACATGAATTAGAACAACACGAGAGCAGTGAAGGAACCTTTTGATTCATAATGAACCGAATGGTTTTACCAGCTAAGACGGCGCAGATACAGACCAGAACCAATAATATATTGGCTAGGAAAAAAATAAGCTCGGACGGATCCTCGAACCAAAACCGGCCCTCTATCAAAATATCAGAAAGAATATGCGCTAGTACGCTTAATGCCAATGCTGCAATATTGGTCCAAACACCTTCAGAGCGAGAACTTACCAATCCCGGAAGCAAATAAGCAGTGAACACATAGACCATAACTCTTCCACTATTAATTACAAGCCGGTAAGGGTCGTCCCAGGTATCATCTTCTCCTGAAACTAGTTTGACGGTCGTATAATTAACATAGTTTATGAATTGGAGAGTCAAAGCGCTGAGAACAAGAAATGTTCCTGGAAACCAGCACGCTTTTCTCCGGAAGGCATTGAACACATCCAGTGAGAGCAAGACAGTAAATATGACCGCGCAAGCGCACCCACGTAACAAATCTGTAGGTTGAGGAGCATTCACAGTCACCATTTTTGAACGATAATCTGGGAGAGTCCTAGATATCCCCGCCTTCACTACTATGTAACAAATGCGTTGCAAAACAGCAAACCCAAATTAATTTTAAGGTCGCAGCTTTTTCGTTACGAATGACTCCTCGAAATTGGGAGGACACGTTAAAATGTAAAAGCAAGATTAGACTGACGGCACATTTTGAAAGTAAAAGAAAGGGAGAGTTGTAATGTTAAGTAATTGCGCCTTGAGATGATAGCCATATAACAGGCGCGCCGTAATGATTAGAGAAGAAAAAAAAAGACTCGCGGTGTTATATGGCTATCTCCAGCGCATGTCAGGCGCAATTACTTTCCTATAGAGTTGGATATAGGAACTGCCGAGTTGTAATGGGCGAGTCGCGACCATATTTCCTAGGGTATTGAATGCCTTGACAGTGACCGTGACAGAGGAGGATTCTGACATTTGCTATTTGCTTTCACCGTAAACCATGTACATAATTTCTCCGAAAACACACTTTCCGGTTAACGGTTGCGGAAATGGGTTGACGCATCATCCATGGCTTATCCGGATGCCAGATGATTCCCATGGGCATGATGGCCAATAAATAATGTTTGTAGTCATACAGTAAGTAATGTAATCCAGATTGGCGAAATTAATGTTGAAAACCCATTTGAAGTGAATTCAAATTTGAATTTCGAACGGCGCTATTTTATTTATTCCAATATCTGGTGCTTTTAATTAATTAAGCTTTTATGGCAGCTTGGCCCTTTTCATTTTTTTGATAACCTCCAGCAGGCACTTTGCGTCTTGCAAGTTTTCCATGGATCTGGCTATGGATGTTTATATTCCAGAAGATTATGTTAGAAGGCACTGCAAGCCAAATATAACGATGTGGAGGTTACTATTATTATCTATGTGGTGGCTATTATTATTATTATTTTATCCTAGAGGTACGTTTAGGGAACTAGCTGGCCTGGCCGTTCACACCAAATATGAACAATTAGTTTTTAATGCATGAAATGTTTTTTTTTTTTTAATTATATCAAATTTATGTTTAATTTAATTTTTTTCTATAATAAAATTAAAATTAATTAATTAAATTGTGATAAAATATTTTCCAGCATTATATAACAATTTAATGAATAATTATATAATAAATATTTTTATTTAAACAAGCATTTTTATTCACATAAATATCTATATCGTTATATAAATATTTCATATAAATTGAAAGAAATATTTTATATATACAGTGTGCAACAAACCATAAAAATTTATAACTTGATTTTCTTTATTAATAGATAGTTATAAAGAACCATAAAACCTTATAAATTGATTTTTTTATTAATAGATAGTTATAAAGAAGTAGATATTTTATTAATACTATATAAATGAATACTTTATTTCAAATAAATATTTTATATAGATTGAGGGATACTTTATATATATACTCAAGTACTAACCATGAAAATTTATAAATTGATTTTTTTATTAATAGATAATTATAAAGAAGTAAATATCTTATTAATAAAATATTAATAATTGATTTCTTTTATTTATATAATAACTAATTACTTAATATTTATGAGTTATTTTCATTAATATTTATTAAAAATTAATTTATATATAAATATTTTATTTTAATTATTAATTATATTCATCAATATTATATATAAAATTGTGTAAACTCTCATAATTTATTTTAATTTAAATTATTATTTATCAATTATAACTTTTAATTTATCATTGTAAATGATCACCATGATTTTAAAATCTTACAAATTGCATAACTATAACAGAGTTTACAACTCTTTTGTAGGAAACAAATAGATGGTAGCATATGCACCTTACTTTCCCAATCCTTGTCATTTTAGATACAATATTAACATACCATAAAGATAAGCTTTTAAGAATATAAATCCAAATATCAAGGCCAACATCTCAAATACTTTTCTAAGTTCAATAAAGAGTAGCATTTAAATTGGATTGAACAATCTATGAGTTATTAGACATTCATTTAAACTTGAAGTGGAAGTTCAAATTCTTGGAATTTATTTCCTTACAACATTAGGTTTTTATTGCAACCATACAAAGGTTAAGAGGAAGACATATAGATATTTATTTCACTTCAAAAATCAAGTACTAAACAAACATAAAATAGGTAAGAAGACCATATAAACACCTAGTGGAGTTATTGGAACCTTTTGAAATACAAGTACTCTAGCTACATTGCAAAGGCCTCACAAACATCAACTTATATTAATTTTCATGGCTTGAGTTTTGGCTATAAAGGAAATTCAAAACTAAGCTTAGAAATTTGGTGTTTAATAAATTGAGAAGATAGTTTTTTTTGTTAAGCTTGGTAGATCCTTCTTGTTTTTTTTGTTAAGCTTGGTAGATCCTTCTTGTTCATTATAAAATAAGTAAGCAAGTTACACACATATATCCTGGTTAGGTGGTCTCAACTTACCCAACGGGAAACCATGTCTGTTGACCACCTAATCGCAGTTTAAGTTGTCTAGTAGCAAAAAATACTTATTCTATCTATCCAAGCTATATAAACTTGATAGTCATGTCCACAACCATATTCTAGTTGTCTATACATATATATGACTGTAAACTGTAAATTAAAAGCTATCCGCATGAAAACAAATAAAAAAAGGACTAAGAGTCAACATTCTATTCCTCCTGTTCGGTGGAAGTTGAAGCCACTAGGGCCGTATCTTTTGCGTTGGAGCCTGGAATCTCAGTTAACACGAACAGGCATGGGAAATGTTTCTCTATATGATCCAGGTGGCCATCCTACTTCTGCAATTGAAATTGCAGTTTTTGAAAGTCCTATTTATAATTTGGAAAGTCCTAGACAACAGTCATCCAAATTTTCTCCATGGCCTTGCCGAGAAGGCATTTCATGAGCCAATACAGATAAATGGACTATTTGTATTATGCCTCTTGACCTTTGGTGTGTCCCGAGTCTGGAATCAGGATCTTCCAATCCTCTGTGTCTGTTGGCTCCACACTCGCTTGACGATTTATATTTTCCTCCCATTCGGCTATGAGTCGTTTGATTTCCCCTATGGTGCCCCCTGCATACGCAACCGTCGCTTCCTGGATCAGGTTGGCCACGAGCTTCCTGCCCCAACGTTTGCCCGTGGTGCTCGGCTCAACCTCGGCCTCGCTCCCTCGCAGTCTCTTCCTGCGGCCCTTGGTAATCGTTGCTCGAACCATAGCCACAATACCCCTGTACCTTCCAGGCACCTTCAAACATTGGTCTGAAACAAACCTCTGTGCTTTTCTTGGATAAGGAAAGTTACCTCCCGACTGACCTGTTGTGGGAGCAAGAAACCATAATTTCTAAAATGTTAATTTCTGAATTGCCTTCATCCCACGGTTCTGACAATGCAACAAATCTGTCACCCACGATTTATGCGCATAACCCCCGAGCATAAGGGACCTCCACCCGAGACTCCCGAGACGCCCATGCATGACCCCTGCCTTGCTCGCATTGTGACTATGGTCTTGGAGGCGAGGTGCATGGCCACCCACCAAACTTGTAACCCAGAGGTCAAGCCTAAAGGAACCGTGCCCCTCATCTTTGTTTCCCCTCGTTGACTTCCTCTGCCCCCATTCCCCTTGACTTAGCCTTTGCTTAGCATGACTTAGATCCTCCCCGCGACCTGACATCTGAACCCCAACACCCACAAGGCATCATGCCCCTAGCTTACTCACCACCCTGCTTCCCAGCGACTGGCTTAAGCTAGCCTGGCCAGCATTCTCTGCATGCCAATTCCCCCATTAAAGAAGACCCCGACTCGCGATAGGCTTCCCTCGCCCAACGCTCCTTAGGGGCTTAGCGTTAGAGCATTTTAGGAATTGGAGTGGTCCGACCACAATTATAATTGCCACTTCCTTACCTTCAACTCCCAAGTTTGCTAGGCATACAATAAACAACAAATCACTCAGCAGACTCCCTCCCATCCCATCCCTATAATCCCCATGCGAGATAGAAGAATGCCAAACTTAAGAGACAACCAAGCAGACCCCCTAGAATTAGGATTGTTCCCGCAGATCACCTCCTCTAAGCTAATTCCCCTGCCCCAGTTACTTGCCCACAAAAGCCCCGTGCCTCCATGAAAACCCCAGTTACTAGACAAAATTTAGGGAAGCATAACAGAATGTAGGCTGAGCTAGTTAATATACCTGATTATCTATGTTTGAAGACGTCGTAACTCATCTATTTCCTGAAGTCGCGCTCCTCTTTCATCGTTGTCACCTCTGTTGATCCATGTGGATGTTGGTGGCCACCCACCTATCCCATTTGGACCCCCACAACTGTCTCTTTCAGTTTTTCAGTTTCCGTAATTGTAGCACAATTTACTATTTTTAGTAGTTTTTTAGGTCCTGAACTTCCGGAGCCATTTTGAGGCCCTAAACAACGTCTTTTGGGAAATCTGGGAGTAACATGGGTCGTAGATAGATGTTTCTCTTCCCAAAGTTGTATTTCTCGAATAGATATTTCTAACAAGATATTGTGCGCGTGAAACAGAGATCATATGCCAAAGTTACAACCCTGGGAAGTTGATGTACCAATTTACCCAAATGGGGCCCACAGTTTGGCGTTTCATCTTCTAGGGTTAGGTTTTTGGATTTTTAGGGGTTTCTATTATTTCTCAACAATAAATAGGCCTTCAAGCCTCATTCTAACACAGTTCAGAGGCATGTAGCTGCGACATCTCTTCTTAGAGATAAGCTACCATCGACCTAGCTGGTTTATTTCCAATTCTGTTTGTAAGCATATTTCAATAGTTTACATTAATGAAATTAAGTATTATTTCCACTGCATCTCTGTGTTTATGGTTATCTCTGTAATTTGTTGTGTTCCTGTTTAAATCAGAATCAGTGGTATCAGAGCGGTCTGCTTTTTCTCTGTTTTTCTTTGCATGTCCCCAATGAGGTCGGGATATAAGGAGTTAGGGATTGAACTGGTTGAACCTTTGCAAGACCAACCTCACAAATCCTGACGGCCTCCCATGGCGGATGAAAAAAAGACGAGGGGGCAGGAGATCCTATAAAAATCTTGCTCGAAGAAGCCCTCGACCGGCAAAGGAACGCAATGATGGATAGCTTTGCCTAGATCCTTCAGTGGCTACTCAGAGGTGAAGCATCGACTTCCAACAGCTACTCTGGAAATGCCACACCGTTTAAGGTACAAGTTAATTTTGAAATCCGCATCTTCGAGGGTCAAATAGACGTAGATGCCATAGATAAATGGTTAAATCTGCTAGATGGGTATTTTTCTGTTCATGAATTTTCGAGTCGGGAAAATATTGTTTTCGCTCTTCTCAAAGCATCCCCCCACGTCAAGGACTAGTGGGAAACCTACTGCGAGCAGAAGAATGAAAGTACAGGCTCACTATTTTCAGCCGCACCCACTTGGGATTCATTCTGAGATGCCGTCAAGGAGTAGTACTACCTTGTCAAAAGCTATGAGGACAAATACATCAAGTGGACCACACTACGGCAGGGAAGGGACCAAGATGTGCCAGAGTTCACAAACATTTTTCATACCCTTTGCACACAGTTGGGTATCAAGGACTCTGAGTTGCATTTGGTACTCAAATACCGTGGCTGCCTACACAGATACATCCAGGAAGAGATGAAGTTCCTGAACATCTCCTCACTCGACATGGCATACTGATACGCTATAAAAATCAAGCAGAAGTTCAAACAGAAGAAGCGAGACTTTGGATCTGCAAATCTGAAGACCAAAGGACAAAGCGAAGGTGGGGTGACCCAAGACAACCCGTTGAAGCCGCAAGAAACGAACAATGCCCTGAAGTCGAAGAAGGACACAAGAAAGTGGTGTGAGTTCCACAAGAGTCCCACTCATAACACAAGTGAGTTTCAGACCAAGCAATCGCTGGTGGTCGAGTTGAAGGCTTCAAAATCAGATGCATGTTCCAACCCTGAGTCAGAACCCAACAAGGGGAATGGCAAAGGGAAGCAGATCAATGATGCGGAGCCCAACGTCACTGTTGCCACCACCAAGATCTAGAAGAATGAGACCGAAGACGCAGAGGAGGGGGAGTGTCTTTTCCACTCACAGATGTGGGTAAAGGGTTCGCCGCTGCAATTCATTGTCGATAGTGGCAGCCAAAAGAACCTCATTTCAGTAGAGGTCGCGAAGCGATTGGGACTACCGACTACACCACACCCGCAGCCATATAGTATCGGGTGGCTTCATGAAGGACGAGATCTCAAAGTTCGCCAGCAATGTTGCCTTCCCTACACCTCTGGATGTTTGTGATGTATTATTAGGCCAACCATACTTGTGGAGGCGACATGCTGTGTATGAGTCAAGGCCTCGCGCTGTCATTATTTCTTTGGATAATTCATTATATAGGATACCAGAGGTAGCCCCACCTACCGCCACCTCTTTGATCTCTACTAAGAAAGGCAGCAAGCTCATCTCCTAGACTAGGAAATTCATTTTCTGTCTGATTCGCTCCCAAAGTAAGGGGAAGATCGTCACTACACCATGATCCTTGTGAAGGGTTCCTCCACGCAGTAGCAACAACAAAGGAATACGGTCATGATACAACACAGGAACAAATTCTCCTCACCCACAGGGGTACCACACAAGCTTCAGGTGGGCAACAAATTCTGGTTTCATCTGTAGAAAGAACGCCTTACAAGAGCCCATCAGAAACTCATACCACTCCGACATGGTCCTTACACCAGTACCAAGACTATGGGAAACAATGATTTGAAGCATAAAATTCCCCCATTCCTTCGATTGCACCGATTGTTCAGTGTGTATTGCCCTCAACCATGCTTCCCACCATTACTGGACACATCCGAGATTGCAGAACAACTCACCAGGAACCAAGTTCAACAGATGGAGGAACTCAACGCAATGGTGACCATTGCTTCCTAAGGGGGGGAGGAATGATCCATGTGGATGTTGGTGGCCGGCCACCTATCCCATTTGGATCCCCACAACCATCTCTTTCAGTTTTTCAATTTCCGCAATTGTAGCACAATTTACTATTTTTAGCAGCTTTTTCGGTCCTGAACTTCCAGAGCCGTTTTGAGGCCCTAAACGAATTTTTTTGGGAAATCTGGGAGCAACATGTGTCAGAGTCCAATGCTGCTCTTCCCAAAGTTGTAGTTCTCAGATAGATCTTTCTAACGAGATATTGTGCGCGTCAAACGGAGATCATATGCCAAAGTTACGACCCCGAGAAGTTGATGTACCAATTTACCCAAACAGGGCCCACAGTTTGGCGTTTCATCTTCTAGGGTTAGGTTTTTGGATATTTAGGGTTTTCTATTGTTTCTCAACAATAAATAGGCCTTCGAGCCTCATTGTAACACAGTTCAGAGGCATGTAGCCACCACATCTCTTCTCAGAGATAAGCTACCATTGCCCTAGCTGGTTTATTTCCAATTCTGTTTGTAAGCATATTTTAGTATTTTAAATTAATGAAATGAAGTATTATTTCTTCTACATCTCTGTGTTTATGGTTACCTCTGTAATTTGTTGTGTTCTTGTTTAAATCCGGATCAGTTGTATTAGAGCGATCTGCTTTTTCTCTGTTTCTCTTTGCATGTCCCCAATGAGGTCAGGATATAAGGAGTTAGGGATTGAACTGGTCGAACCTTTGCAAGACTAGCCTCGCAAATCCCGACGGCCTCCCATGGTGGATGAAAAGAAAGACGAGGGAGCAAGAGATCCTATCAAAGTCTTGCTCGAAGAAGCCCTTGAGCAACAAAGGAATGCGATGATGGATAGATTTGTGCAAATCCTTCAGCGGCTACCCAGAGGCGACGTATCGGCTTCAACCAGCTACTTTGGAAATGCCACACCGTTTAAGGTACAAGTTAATTTTGAAATCCCCATCTTCGAGGGTCAAATAGACGCAGATGCCATAGATAAATGGTTAAATCTGCTAGATGGGTATTTTTCTATTCATGAATTTTCGAGTCGGGAAAAGATTGTTTTCGCTCTTCTCAAAGCAGCCCCCCACGTCAAGGACTAGTGGGAAACCTACTGCGAGCAGAAGAATGAAAGTATAGGCTCACTATTTTCAGCTGCACCCACTTGGGATTCATTCTGAGATGCCGTCAAGGAGCAGTACTACCCTGTCAAAAGCTATGAGGACAAATACATCAAGTGGACCACACTGCGGCAGGGAAGGGACCAAGATGTGCCAGAGTTCACAAACATTTTTCATACCCTTCACACATAGTTGCGTATCAAGGACTCTGAGTTGCATTTGGTACTCAAATACCTCTGATGCCTACACAGATACATCCAGGAAGAGATGGAGTTCCTGAACATCTCCTCGCTCGGTACGGCGTACCGATACACTATCAAAATCGAGCAAAAGTTCAAACAGAAGAAACGAGACTTTGGATTTGCAAATACGAAGACTAAAAAAGAAAGCCAAGGCAGGGTGACCCAAGACAACCTGTCAAAGTCGCAAGAAATGAACAACACCCTGAAGTCGAAGAAGGATAGAGGAAAGTGGTGTGAGTTCCACAAGAGTCCCACTCATAACACAAGTTAGTGTCAGACCAAGCAGTCACTCGTGGCCGAGTTGAAGGCTTCAGAATCAGATGCATGTTCTGACCCTGAGTTAGAACCCGACAAGGGGAATGGCAAAGGGAAGTAGATCAATGATGTGGAGCCCAACGCCACTGTTGCCACCGCCAAGATCCAGAAGAATGAGCCCGAAGACCCAGAGGAGGGGGAGCATCTTTTCCACTCAAAGATGTGGGTAAAGGGTTCGCAGCTGCAATTCATTGTCGATAGTGGCAGCCAAAAGAACCTTATTTCAGCAGAGGTCGTGAAGCGATTGGGGCTACCAACTACACCACACCCGCAGCTGTACAATATCGGGTGGCTTCATGAAGGACGAGATCTCAAAGTTCGCCAGCAGTGCTGCCTTTCCTACAGCATCAAGCCCTTCATAGACGAGGTATTGTGTGATGTTACACCTCTGGATTTTTGTGATGTATTATTAGGCCAACCTGTTAGGATATTCCGACACATAGGATATAGTTAAGTTCAACTTGGTCTAGTATAGAGTTAGGTTAGAGTTAGGTAAAGTGTGTTTCTTTACCGTTGTATATTTTGTAACTTACAATCCGACGGTCACGATATGTAGTGATCCGACGGTTCACTCTCACCTCGGTATTACCGACACTTGATCCGTGGCTTGACACCCGATTGGTCCATGAGTTCTATTTAAAGCGCATGGAGGGTCATTGTTCGGGTAATCCGTGCATGAGAGAAGCTTATGTAAATTTTCATTCTTTGATTAATAAATTGTCTGTACCCACGTTGGGACAGGCCGTGGACTGTTTCCCTCCTTGCACTCTGAGGGTTTTAACCACGTCAAAAATACTGGTGTATTGATTTGAGATCTGGTTGTGAGCGGTGTCCTTTTGGTATTCTTCTGTGGAACTTACCCTGTAAATTCCTACATGGTATCGGAGCTATTTGAGGGCCGCGTCCGTTGGTGATCCAAATCTGAAGCCGGTAGAACTGCATGCGGCTGTCGTTTCCTAGATCTGCTGTTTCTGACTGCTTTCGGGCCGAGAGGACTGCTCTGTTGCATTCGGAGCATCTGTTTCAGTGAGGAACCCCTTTCGTTTCACGCGAAAAGGTTTCCGGTAGCCCTAGCTGCGTCATTTTTCAGATCGGGAGGTATACAGTGTTTTTTTTTGCAGTTTACTGTCATTTTCTCTCTGCTTATTTCGGTTTCGGTTTATTTAACCTTTTTTTCCGGATCTATACCTTTCATTTCTGCGTATGCTCTTTGCCCTGCGACTCTGTGCGATCTGGGCAAATCAGAAACAGAAAGAAAGGATTTTTCTCATGCGTATGCTCTTTTCCCTGCACCTTAGTGTGATCTCGGAAAATCAGAAACATTGAGGAAAATATTTAGTTTTTCGGCTAAAAGCTAACTCTGAGATTTTTTTTAAATTTCTAGTTTTTTGGCTAAAGCTAACTTCGAGCCGTAAGGTTCGTTTTTCTTTGGATATTCGTGTTGGGTTTTGTGTTTTGTGTTTTGTAGGGGAAAAGAGTCTTCCCAAGGCAAGCACGCAAATCGAGGCCCCCCCCCCCCCTCTCTCTCTCTCTCTCTCTCTCTCTCTCTCTCTCTCTCAAATATTTTGTATAGATCAATTGGTTCAAAGACCTTTTAAGAGAGTAGAGGTCTTGGGTTCAAGTCTCCATTTTGTGGGGGCGGATTTTTTCATTCCCGCACATTCGCGCACTTTGCCGGCAACGTCAACAATTTTTTTTTCAAAAAGCCATAACTTCTTCATCCGGAAGCCTTTTTCAGAGCCGTTTTTTTTAAAACCGCCTATTTTTTCGAGATCTATCCATTGGACCACTTACTTTCAGCATCTTCAGCTTCAGTTGTTTTTCAAAAATGGAAAGTCCATGCCAAGTCATTCTTGACAGCACTAACTACTTCCAATGGGTAGCCTACATGGGAGATTTACTTAGAAGTAAAGGTCTCTTCAGAATAGCCACAGACCAAGAGAAGAAACCCAAAGATGAAGACAAGGCCGAAAAATGGGAAAATCGACAAGATCAAGCACGTGGCTTGATAGGAATGTCTGTTTCTCCTGATCTTAGATTCCACATTGCAGAAATTGAAACTCCTCATGAAGCATTAGAAAAACTTGCTAAAGTTTTTGGGATTAAAAATGAAATTAGATCCCATCAACTTGAAAATGAGCTGCTTACTTTGGATCCTAATAATTTTTCTTGCATTGAAGATTTCTTGTCAAAATTCAAGAACCTTAGATATCTCTTGGAAGGTGTTAAAGTTAAGAAAGATGATGGTAACCTTATTTATTCCATCCTCACTAAGTTAGGACCAGCCTACTCTGTATTTGTTTCCACTTTCCATTCTACCAGGGAAGCTTTCATTTGTCAAGGCAAAGACTACAAGCCCCCTTCCTTTGACTCCTTTTGTGATTCCTTAATAAGAGAACAAGAAAAACTCTTACACCTTGGTCTTCTTAATCTTGGAAACTCTTCCACAAAAGCGTTAGCCGCCCAACAGTATCCAAATTCAAAGAATCCTAAGAAGTCTTATCCTCAAAGGAATGGTCCTAAACCAACTCAGCCTCAAGATGAAAGATCATTTCAGCAATATGATAAGCCCAATAAAAACAAATGGAAGAAGACTGATAGACATTGTAACTTTTGTAATCGAGATGGCCACTTAGAATCTAAATGCTTTAAGAAGATGGAAGCCTTGGAAGCCGCAATGAAGAAACATAACATCCATCTGGAGCCTACTTCAACTTCAACTTCCGGAACGGCATTTTCTGCATGTCATCGTCAATCATCTCAGTCTGGTTATGCATTAAATGTATCTTCTTCTTCTTCTCATTCTCATGAGTGGCTCATTGATTCTGGAGCCTCTTGTCACATGGCCAAAAACCAAGCCATGTTTTCTTCTTTAAATGATTGTAACACCAAAAATATATATGTTGGTGATGATAGATCTCTTAATGTTGTAGGGACTGGAACTGTTCATCTAGACAATGGTCAGTTCAATGATGTATTATGTGTTCCAAACTTATCCTGCAACCTTCTATCTGTCTATCAGATAACTCATTCAGGTGAAGGTAAAATTGTTGAATTTTCACCTCATGATGTTGTAATCAAGGATCTAAAAGATCCTAAACAGATTCTAGCTACTGGTCTTGCTGATGATTCCAAAAGGTTGTATAAGTTTCACAACTTTGGGTCATCCCATCTTCCCTCAGTATTTGTTGCTCATAATGATGAAGTGAGCAAACTTTGGCATGAGCGGTATGGTCACTTAAACTATCGCTCCCTTCAGCATCTATGTAAAGAAAACATGGTGACAGGTCTTCCTATGGTATCTTGCAAAGATGGTGTTTGTTCCGGATGTGTACTCGGAAAACATCATCGGGACAGTTTTGACAAACGTGCCTCTTGGCACGCCTCAGCCCCTTTACAGCTTGTGCACAGTGATTTATGTGGTCCTCTTCCTGTTGCTTCATTCTCTGGCTGCAAGTACTTCTTAACTTTCATTGATGATTTCTCTAGACGCACTTGGGTATACTTCTTAAAACTCAAGAGCGAAGTATTTACCACCTTTTTGGCCTTCAAAGCATTCGTTGAAAAACAATCTGGACATCAAATTCTTAAGCTAAGAACTGATAATGGTGGAGAATATGTTAAAAATGCATTCATCAACTTTTGCACCGAAAATGGAATTCAAATGCAACATACTGTTCCATACACTCCACAACAAAATGGTGTAGCTGAAAGGAAAAATCGCACTTTAAAGGAAATGGCTAATTGTATGCTGCAATCTAAAGGACTCAGTCTTAGTTTTTGGGCCGAAGCAATTAATTGTGCAAATTATATAATCAATCGCACTCCTACTAAGGTTCTAGAGAATATCACTCCAGAAGAAGCTTGGAGTTCCATTAAACCAGATGTAAGTCACTTTCGTGTGTTTGGAAGTGAAGCATGGGCCCATATTCCAGATGAAAAGCATAAAGCCTTAGAACCTAAGAGTGAGAAATGTACTTTTGTTGGATATTCTGAAGATGTAAAAGGTTATAGACTTATTCCATTTAAGTCCAAAAATGTTATCATTAGAAGAGATGTAAAATTTGATGAAAATAAATCGGCCTGCGAGCCTAGTCCGGCGGATGTGCCACCTCTTCCCATCTCTTCTATCTTTGAAAACATTTCTTCTTCTGATGATGAAAGCGAGGATGATAATCCTTCCCCACCTTCTCAGGATCCTCAACTTCCAAGATGGGTCCGTGCTACTCGGGATGCAGCAGGTGATCTTGCCGGTGATCCTACAGATCAGCGACGTACACGTTCTCAGTTTGAAAGAGCCTCTTCTTTACTGGCTCAAGCTCCAGTAAATCATGATCCTGACACTTTTGCAGAAGCTTCAGGCCATCCACATTGGGAAACAGCTATGAATGAAGAATATCATTCATTGATGACAAATGATACATGGGATCTTGTTCCTCTACCAAAGGGACGCAAACTTGTTAGATGCAAATGGGTTTACAGAACCAAGTATGGACCAGATGGGAAAGTTGATAAACATAAAGCTCGTCTAGTTGCTAAGGGCTTTTCACAGGTTGAAGGCATTGACTACACTGAAACCTTCTCTCCAGTTGCCAAAATGAACTCTATCCGCCTTGTTCTTTCCCTTGCTGCCTCTTTAAAATGGGAAGTCCATCAAATGGATGTTAAATCTGCCTTCTTGCATGGGGACTTGCAGGAAGAAATCTATATGGAACAACCCATTGGCTTCATACAAACAGACTCCAGCCTAGTTTGTCGACTTAAGAAATCCCTTTATGGCCTCAAGCAAGCTCCTCGAGCTTGGTATGCCAAAATGGATAGCTTTCTTTTAGAATCTGGCTTTTCTAGGTGTCATTCTGACAATACTGTCTACACCAAGAAAGTGGGCAACTCTCTCATCATCCTTGTTCTTTATGTTGATGATCTTATTCTTACTGGTAGTGATCCCAACCTTATAAACCATGTGAAGTCCACCCTTAAAAAGAAATTTGAAATGACAGACTTAGGACACTTACACTATTTTCTCGGTCTTCAAGTCTTGCAATCCCAAGAGGGTATTTTCCTTTCCCAGTCCAAGTATGCTTGTGATATTCTTCGTCATTTTCACATGGAAGACTGTAAGCCAGCCCCTTCTCCCTTTCAGTCTGGAGTCAAACTTTCAGTCTCTTGTACTTCTCCTGAAGTTGATGCTACCTTATACCGTCAACTTGTCGGAAAACTCTTGTATTTAACCCATACTCGTCCTGATCTTTCCTTTGTTGTTGGCCTTGTTGCTCGTTTTATGCAAAACCCCCGTGAAAGTCATTGGAAAGCAGCTAAAAGAATACTTCGTTATGTTCGAGGTACAATACAGTTTGGGATTCATTACAGTGCCAAAGCAGCTCCTCTGTTAGTTGGTTTCACTGATTCTGATTGGGCTGGTGACCTTGATGATCGGAAGTCTACTGCCGGTTATGTCTTCACTCTTGGTTCAGGACCTATTACATGGGCTTGTAAGAAACAGGCTGCCATTTCTCTTTCGTCAGCAGAAGCAGAGTATCGTGGTGCCGTGGAAGCTAGTAAGGAAGCCTTGTGGCTTCGTCAGATCCTATCAGAGTTTGGCTTTGAGCAGCAGCATCCAACCACACTTTGGTGTGATAATCAAAGTGCCATTCAGCTATGCAAAGATCCAGTCCAGCATCAGCGCAGCAAACACATTGAACTACACATGCACTTCATCAGAAAGCTCATTCTTGACCATGTTCTTGAAGTGCAATATTGTCCAACGGATGATCAGGTTGCAGACATCTTCACAAAGGCTCTCACAGAGGCGAAGTTCACTAAACTTCGATATATGCTTGGAGTTCAGGAAGTTGTCACTAAGGGGGGATAGGCTCTAGTGCCTCCTTCCTTCTCCTATTGTGTCATATTTGTAAATCCTTCAATCCTATCCCAAGTTGTTCTTAAGGGGGGATGTTAGGATATTCCGACACATAGGATATAGTTAAGTTCAACTTGGTCTAGTATAGAGTTAGGTTAGAGTTAGGTAAAGTGTGTTTCTTTACCGTTGTACATTTTGTAACTTACAATCCGACGGTCACGATATGTAGTGATCCGACGGTTCACTCTCACCTCGGTATTACCGACACTTGATCCGTGGCTTGACACCCGATTGGTCCATGAGTTCTATTTAAAGCGCATGGAGGGTCATTGTTCGGGTAATCCGTGCATGAGAGAAGCTTATGTAAATTTTCATTCTTTGATTAATAAATTGTCTGTACCCACGTTGGGACAGGCCGTGGACTGTTTCCCTCCTTGCACTCTGAGGGTTTTAACCACGTCAAAAATACTGGTGTATTGATTTGAGATCTGGTTGTGAGCGGTGTCCTTTTGGTATTCTTCTGTGGAACTTACCCTGTAAATTCCTACACAACCATACTTGTGGAGGCGACATGTTGTGTATGAGTCAAGGCCTCATACTGTCATTATTTCTTTGGATAATTCATTATACAAGATACCGGAGGTAGCCCCACCTACCGCTACCTCTTTGATCTCTACTAAGAAAGGCAGCAAGCTCATCCCCTAGACTAGGAAATTCATTTTCTGTCTGATTCGCTCCCAAAGTAAGGGGAAGATCGTCACCACATCCATGACCCACGCAAAGGGTTCCTCCACTCAGCAGCAACAGCAAAGGAATACGGTCATGACAGAACACAGGAACAACTTCTCCTCACCCACAGGGGTACCACACAAGCTTCAGGTGGGCAACAAAGTCTGGTTTTGTCTGCAGAAAGAACGCCTTACAAGAGCCCATCAGAAACTCATACCACTCCGACATGGTCCTTACACTAGTACCAAGGCTACGGGAAACAGTGCTTTTAAGCATATCATTCCCCCATTCCTTCGATTACACAAAGTGTTCAATGTGTATTGCCCTTGACCATGCTTCTCACCATTACTGGACACATCCGAGATTGCAGAACAGCTCACCAGGAACCAAGTTCAACAGATGGAGGAACTCAACACAATGGGGAACATTGCTTCCTAAGGGGGGAGGAATGATCCATGTGGATGTTGGTGGCCGCCCACCTATCCCATTTGGATCCCCACAACCATCTCTTTCAGGTTTTCAATTTCCGAAATTGTAGCACAATTTACTATTTTTAGCAGTTTTCGGGTCCTGAATTTCCGGAGCCGTTTTGAAGCCCTAAACGACATTTTTTGGGAAATCTGGGAGCAACATGGGTCGTAGATTGATGTTGCTCTTCCCAAAGTTGTAGTTCTGAGATAGATCTTTTTAACGAGATATTGTGCACGTCAAACGAAGATCATATGCCAAAGTTACGACCCTGGGAAGTTGATGTACCAATTTACCCAAACGGGTCCCACAGTTTGGGGTTTCATCTTCTAGGGTTAGGTTTTTGGATGTTTAGGGTTTTCTATTGTTTCTCAACAATAGATAGGCCTTCGAGCCTCATTGTAACATAGTTCAGTGGCATGTAGCCGCCACATCTCGCCCTAGCTGGTTTATTTCCAATTCTGTTTGTAAGCATATTTTAGTATTTTACATTAATGAAATGAAGTATTATTTCCGCTGCATCTCTGTGTTTATGGTTATCTCTGTAATTTGTTGTGTTCCTGATTAAATTTGGATCAATGGTATCAGAGTGATCTGCTTTTTCTCTATTTCTCTTTGCATGTCCCTAATGAGGTCGGGATATAAGGAGTTAGGGATTGAACTGGTCGAACCTTTGCAAGACTAACCTCGCAAACCCTGACGGCCTCCCATGGCGGATGAAAAGAAAGACTAGAGGGCAAGAGATCCTATCAAAATATTGCTCGAAGAAGCCCTCGAGCAACAAAGGAATGCGATGATGGATAACATTGCGCAGATCCTTCAGCGACTACCCAGAGGCGACACATTGGCTTCCAACAGCTACTCTGGAAATGCCAAAGCGTTTAAGGTACAATTTAATTTTGAAATCCCCATCTTCGAGGGTCAAATAAACATAGATGCCATAGATAAATGGTTAAATCTGCTAGATGGGTATTTTTCTGTTCATGAATTTTCGAGTCAAGAAAAGTTTGCTCTTCTCAAAGCAGCCCCCCACGTCAAGGACTAGTGGGAAACGTACTGCGAGTAGAAGAATGAAAGTACAGGCTCACTATTTTCAGCCGCACCCACTTGGGATTCATTCTGAGATGCTGTCAAGGAGTAGTACTACCCTGTGAAAAGCTACGAGGACAAATACATCAAGTGGACCACACTGCGGCAGAGAAGGGACCAAGATGTGCTACAGTTCACAAACATTTTTCATACCCTTCGCACACAGTTGGGTATCAAGGACTCTGAGTTGCATTTGGTACTCAAATACCACTGTTGCCTACACAGATATATCTAGGAAGAGATGGAGTTCCTGAACATCTCCTCGCTCGGCATGATGTACCGATACACTGTCAAAATCGAGCAGAAGTTCAAACAGAAGAAGTGAGACTTTGGATCTGCAAATCCTAAGACCAAAGGACAAAGCCAAGGCGGGGTGACCCAAGACAACCCGTTGAAGCCGCAAGAAACGAACAACACCCTAAAGTCGAAGAAGGACACAGGAAAGTGGTGTGAGTTCCATAAGAGTCTCACTCATAACACAAGTGAGTGTCGAACCAAGCAGTCACTAGTGGCCGAGTTGAAGGCTTCAAAATCAGATGCATGTTCCGACCTTGAGTTAGAACCTGACAAGGGGAATGGTAAAGGGAAGCAGATCAATGATGCGGAGCCCAGCGTCACTGTTGCCACCGCAAAGATCCAGAAGAATGAGCCCAAAGACCCAAAGGAGGGGGAGCGTCTTTTCCACTCATAGATGTGGGTAAAGGGTTTTCCGCTGCAATTCATTGTCGATAGCGGTAGCCAAAAGAACCTCATTTCAGCAGTGGTCATGAAGTGGTTGGGCCTACTGACTACACCACACCTACAGCCGTATAGTATCGGGTGGCTTCATGAAGGACGAGATCTCAAAGTTTTCCAGTAGTGCCACCTTCCCTACAACATCAAGCCCTTCATAGACAAGGTATTGTGTGATGTTACACCTCTGGATGTTTGTGATGTATTATTAGGCCAACCATACTTGTGGAGGCAACATGCTGTGTATGAGTCAAGGCCTTGCGCTATCATTATTTCTTTGGATAATTCATTATACAGGATACCGGAGGTAGCCCCACCTACCGCCACCTCTTTGATCTCTACTAAGAAAGGAAGAAAGCTCATCTCCCAGACTAGGAAAATCATTTTCTCTCTGATTCGCTCCCAAAGTAAGGGGAAGATCGTCACCACACCCATGACCCCCGAGAAGGGTTCCTCCACGCAGCAGCAACAACAAAGGAAAACGGTCATGATAGAACACAGGAACAACTTCTCCTCACCCACAGGGGTACCACACAAGCTTCAGGTGAGCAACAAAGTCTGGTTGAGTCTGCAGAAAGAACGCCTTACAAGAGCCCATCAGAAACTCAGACCATTCTGACATGGTCCTTACACTAGTACCAAGGCTACAGGAAACAATGCTTTGAATCATAGCATTCCCCCATTCCTTCGATTGCACCAAGTGTTCAATGTATATCACCCTCGACCATGCTTCCCACCATTACTTGACACATCCGAGATTGCATAATAGCTCACTAGGAACAAAGTTCAACAGATGGAGGAACTCAACGCAATGGGGACCATTGCTTCCTAAGGGGGGAGGAATGATCCATGTGGATGTTGGTGGCCAGCCACCTATCCCATTTGGACCCCCACAACTGTCTCTTTCAGTTTTTCAGTTTCCTCAATTGTAGCACAATTTACTCTTTTTAGCAGTTTTTCGGGTCCTGAACTTCCGGAGCCGTTTTGAGGCCCTAAACGATGTTTTTTAGGTAATCTGGGAGCAACATGGGTTGTAGACTGATGATGCTCTTCCCAAAGTTGTAGTTCTCAGATATATCTTTCTAACGAGATATTGTGCATGTCAAACGAAGATCATATGCCAAAGTTACGACCCTGTGAAGTTGATGTACCAATTTACCCAAACGGGGCCCACAGTTTGGTGTTTCATCTTCTAGGGTTAAGTTTTTGGATGTTTAGGGTTTTCTATTGTTTCTCAACAATAAATAGGCCTTCAAGCCTCATTGTAACACAGTTCAGAGGCATGTAGCCGCCACATATCTTCTCAAAGATAAGCTGCCATCGCCCTAGCTGGTTTATTTCCAATTCTATTTATAAGCATATTTCAGTATTTTACATTAATGAAATGAAGTATTGTTTCCACTGCATCTCTATGTTTATGGTTATCTTTGTAATTTTGTTGTGTTTCTATTTAAATCTGGATCATATGTGCTTACACCCTCCAAATTATTCTCTCTCTTTGCAGTCAGTAAACTCAATTGCATGCAAATGCCACCTTCCCTCCTCTTTCTTGCCTTGAGCCTGCTGACAGGCACCATGCCCTGCATGTCAAATGCGTGGGAGGTAGTGGAACTATCCCTTCTTATGCTTTTCATTATGACAACCTTAATGGCTCTGTCTGCTAGCTCACACCGTGATCGGGGGGAGAAGATAGTTTTTTTAATTTACTCAAATGAATTAAATTACAATACAACTTACATTACAAAGGTCTCACAAACATCAACTTATATTAACTTTCATGGCTAGAGTTTTCGTTATAAAGGAAATTCAAAACTAAGATTAGAAGTTTGGTTTTTAATAAATTGAGAATACATAAATTTACTCAAATGAACTAATTACAATACAAATTAATTTATCGAGTTGTAACAAGCTAATTTGGTTATTATAAGAATGAGTTTATGCTTTCATAAAAAAAATGTTATTTGGTAACATAATATATTTGAAAGGAAGCCTAGACTTTAAGAAGCATTATCGTGAGTGGACAATTTGTGTTTGTGCTCAGAATCACAAACTCAAATTATATTATGAATGATTTATTTGAAGCAAATGAGTCATATATAGTTATTATTGTGTGCACAAATAGATTATTCTACATACATTATGGAATGATTGAACTTATGACAAAATAAGAGAAGGAAGATAACTCCCATGGGTAGGACAATCATTGTAGAGGGTAACCTCATTGATTTGTGATGACCTTAATTCAATATGAGTCACATATTGTCTATTCATATCTCAACAATATAATATATTTTCACCAAGTGGTTCATGGCCGAATCCCAACAAATATGGGTTGTTATTTTATAATGCCAAAGATTTTGAAGTTTCAAAGCATACACAATGTAACACACCCAATCGGAGGTCATTATCATCTTCTACTCACCAAGAGCTTTCTCATCTCATTATAAGCTCTAGGAACAATTTTATGGAACTCATAAGATGTACCATTTTATGCCACATCGAGATTCATACAATTGACACATAGTAGTCTCACATCCATGACTCATCATGATATTGCGCCACATTTGCAAGCCAGACACGTGGCTTGCTATGTCATATCCAAATATTGGTTTATATTTTATCCTTCCTGCAATCATATCCAATTCTTCTAGATTTTTAGGTTTTCGGATGTTAATGATTTCTTATCAGTATGTTAAAAATATGTACTTCCATGTCATCTACCATGGAAATTGTAACTCAGTCCTCAACATCCACACCGTTGACCTAGATTGGATCATTATATTGTTTTTCATTCATGTCGATGCTTTTAGAGTGGAAAAAGTGGAGAAATCAGCTCACAAGACCATTTCTATTGGTAGGACCCAGTTTGGCAAATCGACATCTGAAACCTTCCGAGAGAATTTTGAGGCATCAAATGACGTTAACCAAAAACCTTAAATTTATTATGAAAAATAAATAATTTTAAAAAGAATTATAAATTGTAACTAAAAAAAATGTAATTTATAAATGAATAATTTTATTCATTATCTACATTATGATTTGAAAATATAAATCGTTGTGTGGAGAAACTCTCTACATCTCATTATGAGGAGATATGTAGGTGTTAGGCGTAACATAAAAAAATATTAACATTTTTAACTGCCTACTCACTATGTTGAAATTATATATTATTGAATTTATATTAATATGTTGAATTTATAGAACATAAAGGATATTTTTTAACCCTTTTTCAATCATTCCTAAAATTGAAATTGAGATGGAGATTGACAGTTGCACCATTCCTAAAATTTAAATGGATATGGAGATTAATAGTTTCACAAACAGTGTTGATCCATTGAATACAACGTGTTGGGCATAGTTATGATCATGATAGGGCTCTACGCTCTTCTGTGGGGAAAATTGAAGGATATCAAGGCTTCAATGGATGAAAATTTTTTGGAAGCATTTCCCAGATGCAAGGAAATACTATCACAAAATGAAAATAAGGTAGACGACATACAAGCTGTGTCAAACAACCCCATGAATGAGAAGACTTAGCCTCTTGAATTACACACAATGAACGAATTTCTTGTCAAATAGAGAGTACAATTTTCTAATTTAGCATATGGTTATGGAAATTTACTAAAATAATGTGTCCTTATCATTATTAACCACTCCTCTATAACACACAATATAAATACTTAATGGATTCTTGAATATTAACTTTTTGGCAATGTGTAATAGAAAAAAATATTTTTTAAACCAATGGTGATGATTTATTAAATTTTAAGTCATAAAAATTCATAATGTAAAGTTTGTCATCATACTCTCAGCATTAGTGCAAACCTATTCATTTACATGGCTTCATCGGTTTGCATACAACTGCGATTCCTCCTCAATAAGGGTATTAGTGTATACAAGATATGCACATACCATCAACCATGTTTGGCCTTTACCTGCATGTCAAAATATAATAAAATGGGATCTCAAAATTTTAATACAGAATGGTGGACATAACTTACCAAACACACAACTCAATGACCCATAATAAATGAAATGTAGTACCAACCAACACTATTCACCACTGGAATCCTTAGGTTTCAACACTAATATGGGCATATGAAAGAAACCAAACTGCACTGACCCAACATGATGAGCAATATAAGCATTAGTTATGGTTCATAAATTGATATTTGGTAAATTTCATCACATTTTTAAAGAATATTTCATATATATATATATATATAGTAGACTCAATTAATATATACCACAAAATTACATATGGCCAAGACCAAGCATACATCATGAAAGACTCAAAAGAATCCTTCTTAACATGAAAATATCATTTCAATGTCCATGTCACAAAATGTAAAAATGATTACTTGGTACAACAATGAATTCTTACATAGTGGCCACTTCGTGTGAGGAAGCCCCACATATTAAGATCCACATAAGATCTTTACAAATATCATCACATGAACTGCAGATGATATGTCATCCATTTTAAAACATCGTACTTAACAAGTTACAGATTGAAAAATGAGAAGAATTTGGTATGATTTCATTGCATTATTGACTTATCTGTCCCACCTGTAAAGAAAATATAGAATTGATCAATCTAAGTAATTTTTCCACTATCAACAAATCCTTCTCACTTTTCTAAGTTCCACCACTGCCTCACATTCATTTACATTTGAATTCAACCCAAGACAAGACTGAAGACATTTGCTCCAACCATCCATAACCTCTAAATTCAAATGCCCAAAAAGTTGCATATGGGATAGATGTGGCTAGTCTCAAATTTGTCTAAATATTTTTCAGATATGCCTGTCACATATAACGATCCATTGAAGTCATCATAAAAGAAATCTGCAAGATGAAAATCCACACTTTTACCACAACTCTTTTCCTGCTCTAATAATAATAATGGGTAGTATGTACTGTGCTTTTAATTTTTATAGAGTTGGAAATATGTACAATTTGTAGTTTTCATCATTACCCTACTCCATTGAAGTTGAATGGAGTAGGGTAATGATGAAATTGTAAGTTTCATTCATGCATCTTAGAGGAACCTACCTATAACAATTAGACAACAGTTTGTTAAAACAGTTCATTATAAAATTTTCTCAAAACATAATCAAACTAAAGGTTTCTTCCATTTAAGCTTAAGGTCCTCCTACAAATTCTAGGACAAATATTGTTGGCAACATCTGCTTTGATATCACAAATATCAAGAAGACTATTGAAATTATGTCTTCCAAACCTCAAACTTGATAATTGGTTGCTCTCGGGCTTGTCTAGTGCGAGTTATGGTGAAAAGTATTTGTTCACGATGCAAATATAAATTAATGTTCAACCATAATTCAACAACAATGTGGTTGTGGTTATGAACTTTGAATTAAACTTGGACTCCATTGGTGGTAAAGAAGACATTAGGAAATATTTCTAGTGTGTATCACAGGACATAGAATGAAAAGAAAAGGGAAAAACTTCCACAAAAAAAACGATGTGAGATTAAAATAGCATTCTCCTTGCTATGAAATAGATGTAGAACTTCAGACATTGGGATCTCACAAATGTTGTGCTCCCTCTTTCAAATGCTCATAACTCTAATACCTACTACTTTATGGGTAAAGTATAAAGACTCAACATTTTAAAAAAATGATGGAAATAATACCCAATAGAAAAATATCTAAGAGAATAATACAAAATTCCTTTTGAGATATTCTTCTTATGAAGCATAGCTATAACCAATAATAGATTTGAAGGCACTAAAAAACCTAATTCTGTACAAACGAAAGATCGCAACCCAAAGAAAGACATCAGATGAATTAAAAATTCCAAAACAATATACACAAGAAGAAGGTAGGTTCAAAGTACATAACCACAACCACTTGAACCTTAACATCTAGTAGGATGAAATGCAGGAATAGTAAAGCTAAAAACATGAGAAAGTAAATAGCAAAAAAAAAGTGTGAAATCAGTGAAAGTCGAATGGAAAAAAATAAACAATGTTGTCCTATATCATGCAACATACTCACATCATGAAAATTTTGCATATCAATATTAAAAGTTGCAAATTAACATTTCACAAAAATATAATGAAGAATGCAACAAAAGGAACAAGAGTAATACAAAAGAGTTGGTTAAAATTAAAGTGAACTCCTCTTTCTCCATCATATTGATTTCGATTGTGATGTGTTGAGGGAATACTTACCCATTTCAGTATTGTGCTTACAACCAATCAATGTGCTTTGCTTTGCCTAATACTATCTTTGTTATACCCTACACATCATCCCCCATAGACTTCTTCCTCTGCCAATCTCCTACGATTGCTTTCTCCTTACTAAATAGAGTTGGCCTTTGACAAAATCAATAGTAAGAATTTCATAATTTAACACATATTTGCTTATGGAGGGAAAATTTTCATGCATGTTTGTGCTAAAATATCTTGTTTACCCATAATGTAGTTCAAGAAAATAAACGATGCCTTGTTCCTTACATGAAAATGTCAATGATCCCTTTGGAAAAGAGAACCCCACCCCCCACCACTAATGCTTCCAACACTCTCAAATCAACCTAGTTACAAGGATTGTTCATAGTCCTATATTTTTTCATCAACCATATACAAAATGATAGTCCTTCCAATGAGGCAAATGAATTCATCCATCTCCCCATAAAAATGTTTGACAATATTGAATTTTTTTCATTCTCCTTGGATATCAACAATTGGAACTGAAAGACTTGACAAAAAATATATCATTTGACTACCCATTCAAAGCAGGCTCTCAAAATCATCTTGAGTATATAGAATTTTGGTTGCTAAATCAGAAGCTACAACCATACCCTGGAGCATTTTCATGACCTCCACAGTATCATCTAAAAAAACTTTGCTTTAATTGGTTTCTGGTAAACAATACAAGAAATGACTTCGACTATAGAGGAGATAGATGGTTGTATCATTTCACTTGCAATACTCACAAACATATAGTCATCAGATCTATCATCTCTCATGCACAAAAAAATCTGGCAGCTTTCCTCTTTCACCCATTGTTGACAAAAGTTGTGCTACCAAACCCTTACTAATACGCTGCAAATTCCAATTCAAATGTGTGAAAATACTGGAAAGAGAGATGACTTGAGAGAGAGGAGGAGAGAGGGAGGGAGGTATGGAGGAAGATAGTAGAGAAGGTGAGAAGAGGGAGACAGAGGAGAGAGAGAGGGAAAGATGGATTCAACATAGATATGGTATACGTGTATATACAAAACAACCTATACCCATCTTAATCCCAGATCTATCAAGCGCCAAAAGGGATTAAATATATTTTCACTTTAAAAGAGGTTTGTATCTCAAGAGATTTGATCCCTCTATGTGCTTGATAGATTCGGGGTTAAGATGGATCTAGGTCGGTATTTTGTGGAAGTAATATTTGTGCAAAAGATTTATTTTTATGTTTATATTATTTATTTTTTCATATATAAATTGAATATCATTTTACTAATATTAGTATTATCTTTAATGTTTCCAAAAACTAAATCCACTTTATTTAGTGAGTTCAATTTTAACAATTATAGTGTATGAATAATCTTCAAAATGACTTAAATTACAACATCTCTTCCATACTGGGCTAGAGAGCCTCTCTTGGTGCAACGAGCATTAATAGAAAGCAATAGTAAGCTTATTAAACTAGCCTAGATCCATCTTATCTCTATATATACCAAGCATCGAGAGGGATCAAATCTCTTTTCACTTTAAAAGAAGTTTGCACATCAAGATATTTGATCCCTCTTAGCGCTTGGTAAATCCAGAGTTAAGATGGATCGATGATAGTTTAATTATTAATTATAATTATATTAACACTTTATTTTTTTAATTTATTTTTATTTTTATGTAAGCCGGGTGGGGTTGAGTGAACTAAGAAGTACTAGGGTAGCGGTGGATGCCAACCACCCATATGGGCTCGATGGAATTTAACGAGTTGGTGTCATGGTGTTTGCCTCACATGTAAACGTGTGTGAAGGCATATGTGTGGTGTGTGAACACATTGTTCTATTTAATGGTGGCTTTAGTTTTGATGAAGAGCCTAGTGTCCTTGTGTTGTGGTGATTCTGTTAACTAGTGGAAGGTTCTTCAGTCTGGTATGGGGTGGCTTAGAGCAAGAACTTGTTTTATTGACATAGTATTTATGGTGGTGAGTTTAGGAAGAAATAACCATTGTTTGTTTGTGGGGGGAATTGGTGATGTGCTATGGAGTGGTAGAGGGGGAGATATTTGCATATGAAAAAGTTGCACATATATGAAAGATATGTGCATATATAGAAGTTGTGCATATAGGGAGATTGAAGTTGTGCAAAACTTTTGTATATGCACATATATGGAATTTGCGTATATATGGTAGATGCACATATATGTAAGCTACGCATATACGGAAGTTGCACATATATGGAAGATACACATGTATTTTGTATATGCACAACTTCTATATATGCACATACCGTTCGTGTATGCTTAATTTCTGTACATGCGCATATATTCTATATATATGCATATACTATATATGTGAAACTTCCAGATATGCACATATACGAAATATATGCACATATATGGAAGAAGCTCATATATGGAAGATATACGCATATACAGAAGATATGCACATATACGAAAGATGTGCATATACAGAAGTCGCACAACATCTATATGTGCACATATTCTGTATAACATGTCTTTCGTATATGCAGAACTTTCGTATATGTGCATATACAGAAGTTACGCATATATGAAAGTTGCGCTTATATAGAGGTTGTGCACAACTTCAACATTCAATGAGGTGCTAGAAAAGTGTATAAGGCCACTCTCTAGAATGGCTAGGATGTGGTTGTTAAAAAGATTTCGAAGAGGATAAATGAATGGCTAGGACATATATGTCCATATATGTGCATATACAGAGGTTGTGCACAACTTCAACCTACATATATACGTAGCCTTTGTATATGCACAACTTTCGTATATGAACATATACAAAAGTTTTGCATATACAAAAGATATACGTATATATAGAAGTTGTGAATATATGGAATATATGCAATACAGAAGAGGTGCATATATAGAAGTTGTGTAACTTCCATATATGCACATATTTCATATAGGTGCATGTCTTTTGTATATGCACATATTAGTTATAGCTATGCTTCATATGAAGATTATAAAAAGGAATGTTGTATTCTTATCTTAGATAACTTTCTATTAGGTATTATTTCCATAAGTTTTTTAAAATACTGTCTTTATACTTCATCCATAACGTAGTAGGTATTAGAGTTATGAGCATTTGAAAGAGGGAGAACAACTTTTTTGAGATCCCAATGTCTGAAGTTCTACATCTATTTCATAGTAAGGAGAATGTTATTTTACCCTCACACAACTTTTTGTGTTTTTGTTCCCTTTTTTGTTGGACATAGTTTTTATTCTATGTCATGTGATACACACTAGAAAATTTTCTTAAGGTCTTGTTTACCACCGATGTTGTCCAAGTTTAATTCAATGTACATAAGCACAAACAAATTGTTTTTGACTTATGGTTGAACATTCATTACTATTTGCACCATGAACAAATACTTTTCACCATAACTTTCCACAAGACAATCCCAAGAGTAACAAATTATCAAGTTTGAGGTTTGGAAGACATAATTTCAACAATCTTATTGATATTTAATAGACATGGAAGTAGATGTTGCTAACCATATTTGTCCTAGAATTTGTTGGAGGACCTTAAGCTTAAATGGAAGAAACCTTCAATTTGATTATGTTTTGAGAGAGTTTTATAATGAACTATTTTAACAAACTGTTTTCTAATTGTTATAGGTAGGCTCCTCTAAGATGCATGAATGAAACTTACAATTTCATTTGGAAACTACATATAAAGCTTCATAAAAGAGAGGCAAGAAAGTGCAACTTTTCTAGAATTGGATGACAAAAGGAATCTACAAATGTTATATTCTCTCGTTGAGAGGTTTCAATTTTTTATCTATCTTTTGTCATTATTCTTTGTGATTTTAAAACTTATTGCGAACATAAGTAGAGAGGTAGAAAGGTTTTGGAATATCAGGGTAAGAGGAAAATCATGAATCAATTGTGACAGTAACTCTGAATTCCAACATCGGTCAGAGGTTAGTCATGAAAAAATAGAGGTCAAGCATGAAAAATATCCTTTATGTCAAGTGGAAGAAGAGGGAGGTTGGGAGATTGAAAGCTAGAGTTTAAATGTTAATGCAACACTTAGAAATGTGCATATTCCATTCAACTTCAATGGAGTAGGGTAATGATGACAACTGCAAATTGTAAATATTTCCATCTAGAAAAGTTAAAAGCACAGTACATACTACCTATTATTATTATTAGAGAAGGAAAAGAATTGTGGTAGCAGTGTATATTTTCATCTTGCAAATTTATTTTATGATTATTTCAATGGATCGTTATAAGTAACAGACATATCTAAAAAAGATTTGGACAAATTTGAGACTAGGCACATCTATCCCATATGCAACATTTTGGGTATTTTAATTTAGAGGTTAAGGATGGTTGGAGAAAATGTCTTAAGTCTTTTATTGGGTTGAATTTAGATGTATATGAATGTGAGGAAGTGGTGGAACATAGAAATGTGGGAAGGATATCCTTGATAGTGGCAAAATTACTTATATTGATCAATTCTTTGTTTTATTTACAAGTGGGCCATATAAGTCAATAATGTAATGTAATCATACCAAATTCTTCTATTTTTCATTCTCTAACTTGTTAATTACAATGTTTTAAAATGGATGACATATTATCTTCAGTTCATGTGATGATATTTGTGCAAATCCTCTATGGATCTCAATATGTGGGTTTTCCTCACACGAAGTGGCCACTATGTAAGACTTCATTATTGTACAAAGTAATAATTTTTACATTTTGTGACATGCACATTGACATGATATTTTCATGTTAAGGAGGATTCTTTTGAGTCTTTCATGATGTATGCTTGTTCTTGGCCATCTATAAATTGGTGGTTATATTAATTGAGTCTACTATATAATACATATATGAAATATTATTTAAAAATGTGATGAAATTTACCAAATCTCAATTTATGAACCATAACTAATGCTTATATTTCTCATCATGTTGGGTGAATGCAGTTTGATTTATTTCATATACCAATATTACTGTTGAAACCTAAGGATTCCAGTAGTGAATAATGTTGGTTGGTACTGCATTTCATTTATTATGGGTCATTGAGTTGTCTGTTTGGTAAGTTATGTCCACCATTCTGCATTAAAGTTTGATGTGTGAAGTGTGATCCTATTTTATGATATTCTGATAGGAAGGTAAAGGTCGAACAGGGTCTACGGTATGTGCATATCTTATATACACAGATACACTTGTTGAGGAGGCATTGCAATTGTATGCAAATCGTTGAAGCCATGTAAATGAAGGGCTATGCACCAATGATGAGAGTATCATGACAAACTTTACGTTATGAAATTGTATGACTTAAACTCTAATAAATCGTCACCGATGGTTTAAAAAATATTTATTTATATTTCACATTTCCAAAAGGTTAATATTTTGTGTAATTCAAGAGGTCCAAGCTTCTCATTCATGGGGTTTTCCAACACAAATTTTATGTTGTCCACGAAGACCAATGTGGTCTATCAGACCTTAAGAAAATAAGAATCTAATTGTGATTCTTCCAAATCTATTTCTATGATAAAAAATAAGGGAAAGAAGCGCTCCAAGATCACTATAGTTGGGCTGACTTAACACATCAAGAAGATTGTAAGTGTGACAGATGTTAGGGAAATGAGAGAGATGCGAGTAAGAGCCGGGAAATCTAAGAGGAAGTTTTTTTCATCTTCGACCCTCTTAGTATTGCAAAGACAAAGTTGTCAGATTCTATTACCCCATGGATTTTTGGGAGTAGAACGTTGCTCGGTTTCACTTTGAAGCTCATGAGAATTAGTTCTTATCATAGTGATGTTCACTTTTTTCTTAGTGTTGGTCAAAATAAAGATATAATTCAAGTTATCAAGGGTGGGGTTGATCACCTCCTTATAATATCTTAGCTTCCTTTTTCCCTTCAGCTTCTTATTATCCCACAGTTTATCATTAAATTTGGAGGTAATAATATCTTTGATACTATCCTTTCTTCATAAGATGATCTCCTCCTTTATTCCCCAGTGGTTGAGCCAAGACTGGGTAGCCTTATACCACCCACGCTTGAGGTGCAAGTGGGGATTTTGACTAAAGTTAGAAGCAATTTTGGGAAGCCTCTTGGATTCCATGTTGTAAAGATTCTTCTTATACATCAGATACCTAAACATAGCCATGATTTTAATGGGGGAAATGCCAGCTTCGATCAGGAGGATAGGATAGGGAATATTTACCTTGATCTTGAGGTTGTAGGTTATGAATTGCTTTTGAATCATCTCAATATTTCTCCACGACTCTTTGCATATACTGCAACCCCAAACTTCACATCCATATAAGACAACAGGGGTGACGAGAGTCTATAAAAGGAACATTTTTTAACTCCAAATATAAAGAGCAAGCAACTTATCATTGTCTTCAAGCTCATAATAAGTTTAAATTAAAAAAATTAATGAAGAAGATGATGATGATTAATGTCTACTAAAACTAATATTGTTTATGGAACCTTAAGAAGGTAAGAGATTAATTGACATTTTTTAAAATTTTGTTGAACTATGATTAAAAAAAAGAGAGAAGCATTCCAAGATCACTATTGTTTTGCTTACTTGAAAAGGCAAAAAGTTGGTAGTGTGGCAAATGTTTTGAAAACGAGAACGGATATGAGTAAGAGCCCGACAATTCATGAGAAAGTATTTTTCATATTCCACCCTTGGTATTGCAAAAGTGACATACTCTTTCATCCCAAGATGTTATAAAAATAAACTAACACAATTTTACTTCAAAACTCATATGAATTATATCTAATATTTATAATATTTCATAAATTATAAAACAAGAATTAGGTTTTATCTTTACCATGTTTCATAAATGATAAAAACAAAATAATAATAAAAAAATAATAATTCAAATTGGAAGTGAGGAATTTAGTGAATTAAATGAGGAAACTATGAAGTGGAGGGTAATTACTAAATATTATTGAATTAAGCGAGGGAGGAAAGAAGGTAACCACCAAGATATTACAATATGGTAAATATTACAATATTTTTCCATATGTAAAACCACTTTATTTTTTTCTAATTTAATTTTAAATTTAAAACTTCATTGATCTAACGTAAGCACTCTCAAGAGAACTATTAAAATATAATTTTACTTTTATATTTTTTATAAATTACTAGTAAAATATAAATTTATTTTAAATTTTTATTGTTATTTTACTTATTTAATATGGTTTTGAAAATTACCTTGATAGGGTGGAAGAACACATAGAAAGGGATCTTGGGGCACTTGTCACCCCCACCTACTCTCTTGATGAATAAGGAAGGGGTGCATAGTATACTCCCCAAACATAATACATGTGGCATAAAAACCATTTAATGGCTCATTCCTTAACGTTATTCCAAGTTTTATCTTCAAAGTGTCTACAACAATGAGATGAGGGGGGTTCAACTGGTTGCATGGGTGTTGTCCAAGCTACCCTGTAATTTAGTCTGCTATTCTCCAAATTGGAAACTATTTGAATGTGTGGGGTCCTTTGTAGGGTTTTTGGGTTCGGTGTGGAACTCGTCGTGCAACTCTTTCTCTCTTTAGTAGGTTATATAATATGCTACAAATCTTAGGCTCCATTCCGCAGGGGAGGATAACCAACTCTTGTGAGAAAGTTGGTTAGAAGAAATTGAACAAGGGATTTAAATTTTTTGGACGATACGAGAGCTACATGCACACAACAATTGCTAAGGTCCAACAACAATTTAAATTTTGCTTCAAGGTAATTCTAGGTATTTGGCCTCTCCAGTTTAGGTCCATTTTTTTAGTTTATTGCAAGGTTTTCTTTGCCATCTAGAATTGTCATTACTCCAAGTCTCGGGTTTTTCCTTTCGGCGCATTCATAGTTATTTCGTTCAATTGGCTCCCAATCCTATTTTTTCTCCGGTTTCTAGTTAGTTCCCTTACCTTGACCTTAGTTCTCCCGGAGTTTGGTATTTCATTAGGTGATTGGGCACAACCTTATCTTCCTCCTTGTCTCCTGGGTCTCGAGGTGGTGCCCTTTATACTTGTGTTAAAGGGATGGGTAGGTAGAGCAATTTTGAAAGAGAGTGGTCACTCGTGTGTTGTCTCAAGAGAGACTGAGTGGGGATATTTACAGATTCAGTGTATTGGGTTCCCTCCTAACAAGTGTAGATATGGGTCAATGGTGTGGAGCATTATGCCTAGGAAAAGGGGTCATAGTCACCCAGTGAGGGGTAAACGTGGGGAATCTAATTACGGATAACCCAACCATTCTTGGGCTAAGACTCGGGCCTAGAAGGCAGTTGTTGCCTTTCAGGATGCAACCTCACCTTGCAACCAATCTAACATACACAAGCTACAACAAAATATGCACCAGGAGATATAATCTTTCTCATACTTGGAACTTATTGGAGAAGTTTCCCATTGGCTCCTTGATCAAGGCCACACTAGGGTGAGGAGAACTGTTATAGACATATTTGGGCACTGCAACCCCAATCACATATGTCAATAAACCAAGGGCTCTTAAACCCCTAAAGGTGTTTTTTCACACCCTAAAAGATCAAGGTCAACTGATTACATCGTTTCCCAGAAGTTCTCCCTGAAAAACCACTCAGAACTAGTCAAAACTGGACCATACAGACTGCTCAATGCTAAGGGTGCGATGCATACTGGCTATTACACTGGCCAGGTGTGATGCATACTAAAAGAGCCTTCTATAGGGTGCGATGGGCGAGAGTAGACAAATGGAAGAGAGAGTTTGCTAGGTGGAAACCCACAAAATCTTCTAGAAACTTCTCATATGACACTTGCCCCTCTGAATTCACCCAGGGATGAGTAAGAGATCATGAAATCTCCAAGTGGAACCAAGAAATATCAGTGAAATGACACTAATCAAAAATCCAAAAGCTGACTCACGCCTCTACAAATATCTATATATGGATCCCTCAGCTGAGAGATCCAGAGGCGGAAATTGTGTAAGTTGTAAGGAAGTGTTGTTGGTTTCTCTTTGAGACATTGCATTGTTGGGTGATCTTGCCTTTCATGAGGTGAAGAGGGCTTTCATGCTAGGAGGATGATGTTGGATCAGACAGCTGGGTTGTAATACTCTCTTCTACTTCTACTATCAATAAAGTTATCTGAGTTTTCCTCTATATACTTGTGTACTTGTGAATATTGTATTTGTGTATGCAATTGTATGGTTAATGTACTTCTGATTCTACATTATTTATGGTATTATAGATCTCTATGCTTTGATGGTGTTCTGTTTCTTTGCCTCTACAGGTGTTCTTTGAAGCAGGACAAGTGAGAAAGGAGTGGCAGGCTCTATCAAAGGAGAGAGGAAACAAGTAAAGAGCCAAGCGAAAGATTAAGGTTGGTGCTCTCTGCTTCTCTCTTATCTATCATACATAAAGGAAAACACAAGTTAATTTGAATTGTTTGTTTCTAAGATAGCTACCCATATTAGTGGGACTAGCAGATCAAATAGACGCTAGTTTTCCCAGAAACAAAATGGCGACTCCACTAGGAAGTGAATAGTTTGTTTGTTTGTTATTGTTGTTTGCTTTATAAACTACAGACGGAGCCTGATGTTAAGCCAGCTAGCCTTCGAACTTCTTTTGCTATGCAACTGCAAAGTAGATCAACAATGCTTCAGTCAATCTCCGGGTTGGTTTATGAATTGAACATCTGACTTGCAAACATCCTAAGTGCCCTGGTGGTAACTCAATAACCTCATAAGATCATACCCCCATACTTTGTGTTTACTGTCCATCACAGCTTGGCCTAAATCACTGAACTTAGCTACAAATTTTGAGCCAAAACCAAGCTCGGTTTCATTCCCTGGTCCATCGCATTGTCTCTCATTGGCAGTCTGGATGCATCACACCTCTTGTGTGTTGCAGGTGAGATGCATCCCTGTTTCCCTTAAGGACAGCTGCGATGATTGAATGAGACTGTTTCCCTCTCTGGAATTTGGTTTTTTCTTCATTGTTTTCATCTCTATTCAGTAGTTTTGCTGCATATGATCAGTATATCATTGTTGAAGCCTTCTTCCTTTACATTATTGAGCCTCCATTGGTCAGGAATTGTGAATGTTTTTTATGTATTTTTCATCATTTACAGTCCTCCTTTGCAAAAGGTAGCTTAATTGAATTGTCGTCTTTTGATTCAAAAGTGTCGTAACTATCGTTTTGAGTCAAGAAGAAGAGTGTCGTAAAGTCTTCCTCTTCTAGATAGTTGATTGTACTTTTTTCATTGTATTTGATTTGAATTGTCAATATTTGAAGTATCGAAAACAGTTTTCCATTCAAAATCAAAAGTGTCGTTTTAGTCTTCCTTTCATTTTGAAGAAATTGTTGAAGTGTCGCTTTGAAGAAAATAGTTTAGATCTGTACTTAGTTTTCCTTTTTGGCATTCTCACATTAAGGAAACGGAAAAAACAAATACATGCATGTGCATTTGCATTTAGACTGCATGCGGAAAATGATTTAGGAAAAGTGCATTTAGTGTGTGCTCTATGCTCTCTGCTAAAAGAAAAATCATAATCTTCTTTCCTTTGTAGCTAGGATTTTCATTGCTAAAAGAACATAAACGATTGTTTATCATTTTAGATTGCATATTTAAGAATTTTACATCTACATTATGTGGTGAACCTTGAAAGGAAAACTTCTAAGAAAGATCAACTCTAAAATAAACCTCAATGAACATAAAAACGCTTTGGAACCTAACGCACAACATATAGAAGTCTAGGCTAGAGATGTGTTTCGGCATCGTAAAACCTGGTAACTATTGTTTTCATTGAAGGTTGGGTGATTCCTCCTCTTTGATATGACAAGTGCCAGTACAGACTTGTGCTCCCCATACCGTCGAGTATATATTGGGAGACCACAATAGGTTGATATCCTTTATCCTTAGGAAGCTGTGTCTGCTGCCCTATCGATCGAAATGCACTGAACACAGCATCCGGGAAGATTGACTACCGTACGTAAAGTCCTTGGTAATTTCTCTTTAATTTACCACCAAGGTGTATATTGCAGTTTTACGATTGGTTTGGTAATCCCTCTGTTTAGATTTCCAGAGTAGTCACTTTCGTTCCTTTTCAACTCATGAAAAGAAAAGGTCCATCTGAGCACTTGTCACTTCAGGCTCATTAAAAATCGAAGGCGACTAGAGTCACCTTTAGCTTTTTCTCGACTCTTAAAAATTGAAAGAGCAAGTTGTGTCAAGGCATCATAAAATTCATTTAATTCGGAATAACATCCCTATTCCCTCGTTTATCTTAGGTTGAGGTAGTGGAGTCCACCAATTAAGGATTTCCCCTTGGGGGGAATGCTAGTCCTTTCTCTTCCTGGGGAGATATTGGTGCTCCATACATGGCTACATTGTCCCTTCTAGGAATCACAATTGGCCTGCTGGTATGGCTATTCTCAACCTATGTCGTTCAAAACACCATAATTCCTCAGTAATCAAATCAGCAACCAGATGATATTGGAGTTGCTCCCTCACCTTCTACTTCGTTTTTTTCTCCCTCTCCTTCTTCCTCTTCGCTTGGTGAAACTAGTATACTAAAAACCAAGTAATTGAGAAGAAGAAGAAAGGGAAGGAGAAGAAGACGAAGAAGCCAGTCAAGCAAGGGGGCAACCATGCATCATCCGGTGAAAATACGCACACCGCACCTTCCAAACCCAAATCTCCATGAATAATTTGCAAAGGAAACCACTATCATCGAGATTGTCCTTGCATCCCGCGGATCTTGAGAGATTGGTCTCCTTGCTTGCACCATCCAGTGTCATCAACCTCTATCGATCATGTTGAGAGTACACCATCGACTAGTGAAAATGAAGTTAATGGACAAAAAGGAAGATCTAGATTTCCTTGTAGGTTGTGTGAAGGCGATCATGCCCTCCATCGTTGTCCTTTTTTGGATGAAGCTAAAAGTGTCTTGGATAACCGTCCTGCTTCACCGCAACGACTTCTGCCTAGATACAAGAAACTCTTGCCAAGTCCATCACTAGTTGAAAATCCAACTGACATACCTCGGTTGTCGGTCGAAACGCCTATCATTGAAGATAAACCTTTTGAGTCCACATCGGACCAAAGTCAACGGGTCAAGATGGCAGTCGAGCCAGTCTTGCCTTTAGAAGGTCCACCTTTAGATGATACAGTCCCCAAAGATAATGAGAACGACATCGCTCAAATTCCTTTTGTTAACAAAGAGTTTGATGAACATGGGGGCAATCTACCCGTTCCTTTACCACAGGAGGGAAGTTCCCCATTTCAAGAGATTCATCCAGCCGTTTATTTGGTCCCTCCTCCAAGCAATCTAGTCATTTCCTTTGATTGGAATCTACTAGCGGGACCCCGCCTTCCATCTAATGTACCATTCCGAATCATAGTACAAGTTTATAGAATGATCATGGCTGGCACTATCATAGATGAAGGGGCTTCCGTGAGTATCCTTTCCTCAACTGCTTGGAAAGCGCTTGGTTCGCCATTGCTTCTGCCTGAGAATCGAAATTTGTCAGGCTTCAATAAAGGAACCAGTCGACCGTTAGGAATCCTTCCAAATTTGCCTATAACTTTGAGAAGGAAAACTGTTCATTTGAATGTGATGGTAGTCCAAGGGCCACTAGATTATAATCTACTCCTTGGGTGTGACTACGTTTACAGCATGGGAGCTATTGTTTCCTCACTCTTTCGAGTGATGTGTTTCCCATATGAAGGTATACTGGTGCAGCTTGTTGACCAACTTTCATTTCCCGGTTCAAACATGGCTACGAGTCAAATGCCATCCCTAAATGGTATCTTTGTGCAAGGAATGTCTCTTCAACCTCCAGTTCATCCACCTAATTACCACGAGTAATTCGGTGAATGTGACGAAGCCCAGGGGGCATGCACCCTGGTCTGCCTCGGCAGGCGAACCCAGATGAAAAGATAGATTTCCTCGTAGGTTATATGACCAGCCTGAAACGCCATTTCCGTGTAGGATATGGGATTAGTCTGGAACAGGATCTCCTCGTCGTAGGTTATATGATTGGACTGAAACGCCATTTCTGTGTAGGATATGGGATCAGTCCGAAACAGGATCTCCTCGAAGGTTATGTGATTGGAAGTGCCGACCCACACCATTCACCTTTGTCTATTTCAATGGACAAAGCCAAGGAAGTTTTTTGTTTGCTCTGCAGACGAAACAATCTTGCTTAAATGCAAGGACTTCCATATGGTAGCCTGAAAGCTCTACTTTTCTTTATACCTTGGGGCATGCAAACCTTTTTTACACAAGTGAAAAAGCGACCAGCATAACTCTAACCTTGTAGTATTTTACTAACTTCAACTGCTTAGGTTAGGTGATTGGTCTGATCCACCATTCACCTTTGTCGGTGGCCCCGACGAAACAAAAGAAACGTTTTTTCTAAACTATCCTACCTAACCTTAGTAGTTCATTAACCCCTAGTGTAGTTAGTTTTGTAGTTGGTCGTTTCTAGCTTGCATACAAAAGGAAATGAGCAAATTTTCGCATGGGGCAAGCTCACTAAAAAATGAACCTACTAATAAGAGACATCTTTAAAGACAACTAGCATCGAGCAGTGTTACCGCAGGGTTCAAGCTCGTTAAAAAATAAACCCGCCAATGAGCAATGTTGACACAAGGTGCAAGCTCGTTAAAAAATAAACCCGCCTTTAGTAAACGATCTTTGTGATTGCATTGCTATCAGCCTTTTGAGCCTTGGTTGTGTTCTTACCATCACCTCCACTCTTTTGTCCGATCATACGCTTCCACTTGATTGTTTACCCTTTTGAGGAACAGCTGCAACGAGTGATTCTGTTAGCCACCCTTGTTACACTATCATGTTTGAAAAGTTCCAAACTTACCTGGAACCAGTTGCTACCCAGATACATCACTTGTTCCTCAAAAACGAGTCTCTTTTAAGCTCTTTTTAGACTTGTAAAATATGAAAAGATTGTCGAGCTATTGGCCTTTCCAGCTCGTTAAAGTAAAGGGAAGCACCATCCCTCCTCTACATTTTAATCTTTTTGGACCTGAGGGATCATTCCACAAAAATATCAAGTGCTTGTCTTTTTCGGCTCGCTAAAACTATCGAAAAATCATCCCTTTTGTATTATTTTATACTTTTTCGGACTTAAGGGATTATGCCACGAAAAAGGACTACTGGAGTTTCCTTTCCGTCTCTTCTCAAACTCTCTAAACATGAAAAGGACCGAGTTATCTTTGTCGTTAAACTCATTAAAACAATAGCGACAAACTTGTCCATCCGGATAAGAGCGAGTTTCACTGTCGCTAGGCTCGCTAAAACCTAGTGACAGGTTTGCCCGAATGGCAAATTATAGAACAAGCATATGTTATCCTCCTCAAGCTTGAAAAAAATTAAGAGGTACTGGTCAGCAATGACTGGGGAAAAAGGGAAGAAAACTTGAAGAACTTCATTGGTAGCAGGTCGCTCTTGAACATGACACTTTCACTCCATCACCATGATTGAGTCGGGTTGGGTTATTCCGTTCACCATCACCATTGGTCCTTCGTACCATCCATGGGGTTAACGCTACCGATTCATCTCAGTGTCGTCGATATGTTCAAGAGAAGTCACTCAAAGAATTCGCTAACCCAACTAACGCCTCATCCATAGCAATGCCTTCACTCTCCATTTTTCATGACCACCATTCCTGAACCTTGTATCATCAGATCGTTTTCACCTCCACAAAATCATTTGCTTCGTTTTGTGTCGTAGATGTGGGATTCATTAAGGCCCTCCTATGACGGGTCACTTCTTGTCGACATCAACTCATTATCCAAGAAGTTGACTTAGGAACAACCCTTTCAGTACTTTGAAGCTTGCATGCCTCAATGGCAAGTTTCTCACTTCTGGCGACAGGTTTACATCAGTGGCCTTCGACCGAAAGATTTCGTGTGGTGTTCGACATCGACTCATACATTCACACCACGTGAACTGTACTGTAGTACCTTGAGGGTCATTATCATTATCGGTGATTCCTCTCATGCCAGTAAACAATTCACATCATTGGCTGGTAATCAGGCGATGTCTTTCCATGTTCGACTTCAGAACATCTTTTCACATGGATCGACTTGTACATCGAGCGAAGATTGAACGAGTTTGAAGACCCCGAATTTAGTTTCATCCATCCGGGCTGCGATATATTTAGGAAAATGAAGACATCAAATCCACTCCATAGCTGCATAGATGACCATCCAAGCTAAAGGATGATAGCTTTACAAGAATCAACAGTCTGCAATAGTGGACGATTATCTGTCCTATGTACATGAAAATGAATTTATAAAGCTGAGCATGGAATGCCTGCCTCAGCTAGATCATGAAAATAATATGAATATAATGTATTGTATTGTATTTTATACAGGTCACCTTCCAGTTCGAAAAACCTCAGATCCTCATGATAAAGCATTTCACCCGACATCAAAAAATTTACGACCTCATACTTTAGGGGGCAACTGTTATAGTCATATTTGGGCACTGCAACCCAAATCACATATGTCGATAAACCAAGGTCTCTTAAACCCCTAAAGGTATTGTTTCACACCCTAAAAGATCAAGGTCAACTGATTACATCATTTCCCAGAAGTTCTCCCTGAAAAACCACAAAGAATTAGTCAAAACTAGAGCATACAGATTGCTCAGTGCTAAGGGTGCGATGCATACTGGCTGTTACACTGGCCAGGTGCGATGCATACTGAATGAGCCTTTTGTAGGGTGTGATGGACGAGAGTAGACAAATGGCAGAGACAGTTTTCTAGGTGGAAACCCATAGAATCTTCTAGAAACTTCTCATATGACACTTGCCTCTCTGAATTCGCCTAGGGATGAGTAAGAGATCATGAAATCTCCAAGTGGAACCAAGAACTATTAGTGAAATAACACTAATCAAAAACCCAGAAGCTGACTCACCCCTCTACAAATATCTATATATGGATCCCTCAGCTAAGAGATCTAGAGGCAGAAATTGTGTAATTTGTAAGGAAGTGTTGTTGGTTTCTCTTTGAGACATTGGATTGTTGGGTGATCTTGCTTTTCATGAGGTGAAGAGGGCTTTCATGCTGGGAGGATGATGCTAGATTTGACAGCTGGGTTGTAATCCTCTCTTCTACTTCTACTATCAATAAAGTTATTTGAGTTTTCCTCCATATACTTGTGTACTTGTGAATCATGTATTTGTGTATGCAATTGTATGCTTAATGTACTTCTGATTCTACATTGTTTATGGTATTATAGATCTCTATGCTTTGATGGTGTTCTGTTGCTTTGCCTCTACAGGTGTTCTTTGAAGCGGGACAAGTGAGAAAGGAGTGGCAAGCTCTATCAAAGGAGAGAGGAAACAAGCAAGGAGCCAAGAGAAAGATTACGGTTGGTTCTCTCTGCTTCTTTCTTATCTATCATACATAAAGGAAAACACAAGTTACTTTGAATTGTTTGTTTCTAAAGTAGCTACCCGTCTTAGTGGGACTAGCAGATCAAATAGACACTAGCTTTCCCGGAAACAAGAACACAATATTTCCACTTGGTCACCTTATGCTGGCAATTAAAACCTTTGTTGGGGCAAGTCCTCAAGGAGAAACACGATGATTGTAATGAGATCATATCATCCCTCGGTGATCTCCAAAGAAACCAGTGGAGGATGCAAGACAATTTTGCTCGTTTGGAGTAGTGTGACTTGTCTAGTGGGACACTTGGAGCACATGGAGAAGCACATTTAGTGTGAATTTTCTAAACAACCACTTCCCGATTCTAGCCTATTAAACCCTATGCTTGTAACTTCTTATTCATTATAGCTATAAATTGTGTAGATCTTTTCTCGTTTCTTAATATTTTTTTGTTTTTGTTATCTCAATAGTTTTTGCTACTATCAAAATTATAGAATTATGGTGAATTAACTAACTAACAAATCTAGTAAAAATAAAATTAATAAAATTTTGAAACACTATAAACACCCATATAACTTATTGTCATAATAGAAATCTCATAAATTTTAAAAAATAATTTTTAAATTTTTAAAAGAAAAAATTACAAATTAATTCCAAAAATATTTACCATTTAAATTCTAAAAAAAAATTGAACGTGGAAAATTTCTACAAACACATAAATTCATGTCAAAGGTGATTGTTAGACTTGGCCCAAAAGAAAGCCATTTAGAGTAATCCTTACCCGACGTCGTTCTGCTCTTGGTAATTTGTTGGCGTATTTTTCATCATTTTGAATTTATTTATAAATTAAAAACACATTTCCAATATATTTATTTATAATATTAAAAACATAGTTTTAATAAAAAAAAATTACAATTTCCTAAAGAAAATTTCTTTCGTCAAATTAAAAAAGAAAGGGTCGAATTTATATAGAGCGTCGCTATGTAATATGACATAAGGTATCATCCAACGAGAGTATAGATTTATTTTAATGGTGTTTGACTGATTAATTGATGGCCTCGTTTACTAGGTTGAGGAATTGTTGTGATGGTGATCAGAATTTGGGTAAAACAATTTTAAGAAATTTTGTAATAATAGTGTTTAAATTATGTTTTTAATGGTGGAAATAGATTCAGCATTAAAAATTTATGGACATTCTAAATCTTGAAATTTCACAATTATAATCTAGATTTACAAAAATTTTTGCCAAATTATATTAAAATATTACTAAAATTTCTATAATTTTGAAGAAAAAAAATCTAATCAAACTAATAGATCACCACCAGTCTAGTAATTCCAAAATCCAGGATATCCAAACTCCTTAACCTATGTCCCTATGTCCGAATAGAGTAATATTTAAGATGGAAAGTTGCATCCATAGCTCTAAGCATGTTGGAGCACATATTTGTGCATATAACCCGCTCGGTGAATACGACGATCTGCTAATAGAGAGAAATTGGGTAAGTATTGTTGATATGAATATTTTCCCAAAATTAATCGCTGTATGCAGGGCAGAGCTAATAATAGTGAGATGATGAATTCATTGGCTTGGTCATGGGAAATTCAGAACAAAATCCGAACCCAATCACATGAAATGGAATTAATTCCCAAGAAAGGCTTACAATATTCTCTGTCCTATCATGCCACGAAAAAATTGTCTCCGAAAACTTTGATGTTTCTTTTGGAAGCGAAACTTTGCAGATTTTTTGAACTCTATAAAATGACCAGTGGATAAATGTTGGCTTAATGGCCACCTATTACACAAAATATTGTTGGTAAATAATTTAAAGAGACTTAATTAGATGTTAAGTTATGATTTATCAAATTAATAGGAGGAATAATTTCACAGTCAGAGCCAACTCTTGAAACTTTGTTAAAACCCTAATCAGAATATGTGTACAATAATTACTCATTAACACACTGGAACAAGCTTTGATTGGATACAAGTAATTTTGATACATGGATAAGCTTGGATTTTATTAGAAATACCAGTTACCTCTTCCCGTCTACTTGTTCGATCCGAATCAATGGTATTGTTTTTGTAATATAACTTTTAAATAAAATATTGTTTGATAAATTTTCTCAAAGCAACGAAACCGAAAGAAAAGCAGATAGTTCAACATTCGAGCACACAAGCAGAAATGCATAAGAGTAGTTGCGAAAAAATGAATAAATTCTTACAAAATTGAGTTTACAATTTTTCCGATTCAAAGAAAAGACATTATACTTCTCTGCTATTCGAAGCTGTAGACGAAGGAACTATGGAAATAGTCAGGCAAGAGTTTATGGATTGAAATAATTAAAAATTATGTCCTCCTTGACGCTGCTGCTATTGCTATGACTAATAGAAGCAGAGATCATCATATTCTTATTGCCCAATAGATCGAACTTCTTCTCGGCCTCGACCTCCACATCATTGAAAGAAAGTCGACCATCTCGTTTCTGCATCGATATATTTGGCTTGCAACGCCTTCTGACAAAATATTCTGGATCCATAGCGAGATCCATGGAAAACCTGCAAGATGCTGTTGCGAGACGTTATCAAAAAAACTGAAAAGCGGGACGTTATCACAAAAACTGCAAAGGGCCAAGCTGCGATAAAAGCTTAATTAATTAAAAGCACCAAATATTGGAATAAATAAAATAGCGCCCTTCAAAATTCAAATTTGAATTCACTTCAAATCGGTATTCAACATTAATGTCGCCAGACTAAATTATGTACTATATGAATGCAAACATTATTTATTGGCCATCATGCTCATGGGGATCATCTGGCATCCGCATAAGCCATGGATGATGCGTCAAGTCATTTCCACAACCGTTAACCTGAAAGTGTGTTTGCCCGAGAAATTATGTACACAGATTTAGGTAAAAGCAAATGTCAGAGTCCTTCTTCAAGATTGTCTTTAAGGGAAATGTCTATTTCCAAATCTATTGATCCATTAATACACTCCCTACGGACCTCAGGGCACGGACACTCTAACATCTATTTATTTTTTAGGAAAACACTTTTGGCAACACCTATTTCCAAATCTATTGATCCATTAATACACTCCCTACAGACCTTAGGGCACAAACACTATGACATCTATTTAATTCTCAGGCAAGCACTTTCTGGTTAATAGTGATGTAGATATTCATGATGTGATCATCCATCTAGTTGTTTGTATTGATGCCCATTGAAACTAGCGATATGTGTATCATGGCATGTCATGTATCATATGCTATCCATTCCCCATACCATCTGATATTAATTGCCACCAAATTTTGAATTGTATAATGGTGCTCCAGATTGGAATTTTGAATCTCAGAACCCGCGCTGCCATATTTTGTTGAACTTGAAAGAACCTTTGGTCGGTTATAGTTTCTTTGCTGAGCATGAGCTTCTGGACGAGTTCGGTGCTGATCGCTATTGTGGTGGTTCTAGCTATCGTTGCCTCTGCTGGTGAGAAAACTCACTTTAGCATTTGTTTTTTAATGGCTTTAGCTTTAATTTCTTCGATTATCGTTGTCTCTGTAGCCGAGGACCAAACAATAAAATGCATTTTATCGTTTGGTTCGTCCAGGGTTTAAGCTTTAATTTTTTCAATTATCGTTGCCTCTGCAGCAGATGAGAACTAGACAAGAAAATGCATTTTATTGTTTGGGTCATCAAGTGTTTAAGCTTTAATTTCTTTGATTATTGTTGCCTCTGCAGCTGAGAACTAGACAAGAAAATGCATTTATCATTTGGTTTGTCAAGGGTTTTAGCTTTAATTTCTTCAACTATAGTGCCTCTGCAGTTGAGAACCAGACAAGAAAATGCATTTGCCAGAATCATAGGCACCTACATCTATAAAACTCTCACGTTGTGCCCAGGAATGTAAAGCATCGGCCGCCATTAAAAAGAAAAGGCATCAATCAAGATTCGAAATACCCGCGATTTCTTCAAGTAATGTGAATCATCGCTAAAATTTCCACAAAAGTCGTTCATATTAGAGGCAGAATCACAGGAATGAGGAAAAAGAAGTTAAAGCTGTTGAGGGCGAAGGCCTGGGGTTCTTTCAAAAAGCCCGTAACTTGCTCAAATACATTGTCACTTGATCAGTGGCCCAATTCATTAGGCGAAGATGAAGCCTTCGTCCCTCTTCAGTATGAAAAACTTGTTGCAAGCCCTTATCAGGATTCCACCGAGCAGTTACAGAACAACCGAAATTTAAGTTCCAAGAAAAAGCGATGGAGATATCATGTAGGTCGGCTATGGCAGTCCATCGGCGTTCTGCGAAATTCTAGGGTTAGGCCGAAACCCAAGAAACCCAAGCTTTCAGGTGTCGAAGCTGCTTCTCATGACGCTCGAATATTCGAGAAGCCGAAAGCCGACGTCGAGCTTCGGATCGCCAAATCCAGGGCGGTTGCCGCAACCAGAGATGCGTGCGAGCAGTTTCGAAACTTGGTCATATAGATTCTACTTTTGGTCATATTTTATCGTTGTCGAAGAATTGATGAATTGCTGTAATTTATCTATGGTGTACAGATACTTTCTGTTCCTTTTACATCCACTACCCTTGTGCTTCTTCGTCTTCCCATGGTGAAAAAAGTCCTCAAGTTCTTTAGTTGTTTTTAGTTGAGGAAACTCAAAAGACTGTAGCATATGTCTTTCTAGTGATTATGTATTCATTTTGTGTTTTTTTCCTTCGAAATGGTGTATGAGGATAGTGCTCCCTCGTTCATCGGGTATTTACTGGCTGCATATTAGCTGTGTTAGTGTTAATTCAACTTATCCATCAGAATGAGTTTATTTAAGTAGCTTATTGTGTACATTGTAATGTGTTTGAAGCTGCTAGCTTCGTATAATTGGTCAAATGCTAAAGATGCTAACGATGCTTTTGAAGTTGGTTTTCCCTATTAAAAATTTCCAAGTTGGTTGGTTCTCCAGATTAAAATTGTCTGGAATAAATCTCAGACATGTTTTTCTGTATCACTGTTTTTCCTTCATGTAAGCTTGAGCACTTAACAGTCTTACATGAGCACTTAACAGAGTCTGTTCGACTTGGATATTCATGTAAGCTTGGGCACTTAACAAAGCCTGTTTGAATTGGACTTTCTAGCGATAATGGTTTGAGATTGGGTTTTCATTGTCATAAAAGGGTAATGAGCTTCTACCTTGATTGGTTGATGTCTATGAAAAAGTAGTTCAACTTGTAGATCTCATGGTATGGATTGGAGTGTTAGTGGAACAAGCAATAAGATATCGAGGTTTCCTGAATCTAGGAATAAACTCATCAATGATGCTAAAGTTAAGCTAATTCAGTTTAGTGGTGGGTTGAATGCCTTGAAAATGGTAATGGGAAATATATTTTTAGGAATGAGGTGGTGAATTAGTCGAAGCACATGGAGTTTAACCAACCAGAGAAAATCACATGTTAGAAATTTGATTCAGGTATGAAATAGAATTTAGGTGATAGATTTTAGGGTGTTGTTTTAGATGTTAAAAAGAGATGGGATTTTATTCTATGTAAGTTTAATGTGGATAACTACTAAGTTTAATGTGGATAACGTTTAGCTCAATTATGAGTTGGGTAATGGAAAGTTTATAATAATAAATGGTTTTATTTATTTATTTTTTATTTTTTATATTATGATATTTATGTGAAATAAGTTTATTTACGTGGTTTATTGTTTTCTATATAGATAAAAGTTTATTTACTTGGTTTATTTTTTCATTATATATATATATATATATAAGTTTTAACAATATCATTGTTTTATCTTCATTTTGGATTTATAATACGTTGAGAAGAGCTTAAGTGAAAATATTTTTCAGTTAAAATAAATAATTAAGTAAATGTTTTCATCTTATAAGTCTTGATTCTTCATGATACATAATAGACTTAAGAACGATTTATCTTGGTTCTATATATATATATATAATCTGGCAATACACTTTTGAATACATAAATGGATTCAACACCCTGAAAAACCCCTTGATGCACTCCATCTTTGCAAATTAAACAACTTTAAATTATGGTTTTTAAGAATATGTATTGGATTTTCAACAACATTGACCAGGAAAAATGTTCAAAAAAGAGCCATTTCTTTTATTAGTTAGCATATATATATATATATATATATCTTAACTCTGAACCTATCATTAGCTAAGAGGGATGAAATCACTCAAAGTTGAAAAAACCATGCAAAATGTTTTAGTTTCAATATATATATATATATATATATATATATATATATATATATATATATATATATATATATATATATATATCTATATATATATATAATACTGAAATATCTCAATTAAGGTGTACGTCTCCCTATATGAATTTCAAATCTCCCACATATTAAAATGTAGAAAGCACCTACTAATGAATAAGAATTTTTATATATATAAAGAGAGGGAGAGAGAGGTGGTTGACTAAAATGATTGTCATCTTACCCACCCAAGTTAAAATCCCCACTAGTGACATGCTGAGCTTTGATTTTTTGAAGAATATTGTTGTAATGGAAACGTCACTCTTGTCTTGGAGATGAGAGGGAGGTCGATTCCTTGAAGAATATTGTTGTAATGGAAACGTCACTCTTGCCTTTGAGATGAGAGGGAGGTTGGTTTCATTCCTCAGAAAAATACATACATACACACATGTATATAGTTTATATAGTCACTCTTGTCTTGGAAATGAGAGGGAGGTCGATTCCTTGAAGAATATTGTTGTAATGGAAACGTCACTCTTGCCTTTGAGATGAGAGGGAGGTCGGTTTCATTCCACAGAAAAATACATACATACACATATGTATATAGTTGATATAGTGGCATGCTGAGCTTTGATTCCTTGAAGAATATTGTTGTAATGGAAATGTCACTCTTGCCTTCGAGACGAGAGGGAGGTCAATTTCTTTCCTCATAAGCATACATACATACACACATGTATATAGTTGATATAAACTATTTTAAATAAAGTAATATTGAAATATTTGAATTATGTCTATGACATTGGAATAATTTTTTATTCTTAATATTTTTTAAATACTACATGTCAAATCCATGTTGAACACATAAGTAATTACACATCTCACTTATATTTGGCTTTGGAGTGTTCCTTTTGACACAACTAATGTCCAATAATTTTCTTTACTAGCAATTGACCCAAAAGGTAAAAAGAAAGGCCGATAGGATTTTTAAATTGAAAAGTGTGTACTTTAAATTCCATAATCAATAAAATTAATAATAATAAATTGATTATTATATAGTAAAATATATTTGTATAAATATAAAAATTATTTATAATTATAAATATGAAAATGTAAAATAATTTTTTAGAAAAAAAAAAAATTGTGTTTACATAAATAGTTTTTTTTTTTTTTTTTTCCAAAATTTTATGTTAAGAGTGAAAATTTGCATAACATAATATGAAAATTACATAATTAATCATACACAGAATAAGAAAAAGAAATTAAGTTTTGTATAAACATTAAAATTACTTAATTTTGATGAGAAAAAAGAGATACAAAGAGGGATAATACACAATTTCACTGTAGATAAAATTTCTTTTGAATTTACTTTGACCCAACACCGTAGGAAAGGTGTTGATGTGCGTCATGGAATTAGCAAGAGGTTGGTTGTGTACCATAAAATAGTTGGTCTTGCAGTCTTGCACCATGCAACTCGCTGAAAGAGTCCTATAGTTAACTTCCAAAAATTAAGTGGGTGGAAACAATAGTTGTATTGGTGTAATAAAGTACTAAAAATTACAACTTCCATTCAACCCTTTGTTTTTCTTCATAAATCCAAGGTTCTCCATTGATTAAGAGGTGATCAAAAACCTTTGCAGGCATGGAGGAAATGTGCCCTCAAACTTTGATGCACCTTTGACCTTATATTTGCAATTTTGATCGAAACCCAAAGTGAATCTTCTAAAATCCCTATACTTCCTCCATGATTTTTTCTTCTTAGATATGAACCTCCATGTTACATCACATTCATTCGGTTTAGACCCTTGAATAGGTAATTAACAACTAGGGTTTGTGAAATACCAATAATATCCTCATTAGTGTGGAGTATGGAGTCATCCTGTTTAAATGTGGCATTTTCTATAATAGAAAAAACTGTAGACATTGATTTTGATGATTCGAGCCAAGGATGTGGCAGTTGATAATTTATTGAAATCACAACAAGCACACAAAGTTAAAATTATTTTTTTTGACCACCTATATGCTTCACTTGCCAATGTTGATAAGTTATTGCAATCACAACAAGCACAAAAAGTTAAACCTAATTTTTTTGACCACCTATATGCTTCACTTGCCAATGAATATATTCAAATTCATTCTTAAAGAAAGCCTATTATTTGTTGATATTTAGAGTCCGTAAAAATTAATTAGATCAAAAAGAAAAATACACAATTAGTAAGAAACAAATCACACAAATAGACACAAGAATTTTATGTGGTAAAACCCTCCCAATGTGTCAAGGAAACCTCCACAGGAAAAAGGATTGGAATTCTTATTATTCAAGGTAAAAAATGACTCTCCAACAATACATCAACTTGGGCAACATCATTTTAATATTGAAACTTTATTACATAACTTATGATAACTTCATTACATAACTTCCTATTGTTACGCAATTGTCTGAACGATACCGAGATAGTTACATTTTAAAAATTGTTATCATTCCTAACATTATTTTGTCAAACAATTATTTATAAAAAGATAAAATTCTCTTTATATATAACTTTTGATCTAAACTTTTTAATTTAATGTACAATATCCATATTCATGTTTATATTTACAAAACATTAATTTAAAATGAGTGATCATTTTCTTATGGATGTGTTAAATAATATTTCTCAACTAGTTTTTATATGGATCAACCTGACATCTAAATAAAACAAAAACAAACAAATAATAATTTTAAAATATGATAATTTATTATATTAATTAAAAGATTAAAAATGATATTCTCATAATTAAACCCATGTGCAAAAGTATAAATGTTTGAGTTAGTTTGATTTACATGTGCAAAAGTATGAAAGGAGTGATCAATATTTAATATAATTCATTGAAAAATGCAAAAGACTTGTTGGTCACAGAAGCATTAGCAAAAAACAAGTGTTGAATGAAATCCACGTTGCAAGGGGACTCATAACAATCTATGTTGCAAGGGGACTCATAACTTGACGATGCAAGGTCTCTACAAACATAGAACCTTTCATTTAAGAAGACTGAAAAGAGGAAGTCATTCTCCAATCTCCGAAAAAACTCCTTGGGAAAAAAAGCACCAAAAAGTAAAAGCCAACCACTATTTTCAGAGAAAAGTTTCCAAAGAAACAAACTTTTCTTTTAAAAAAACTTAAATTTTTTTAATTAAAAATAAACAAGTGTCACTATAAAATTTTTAAGATTTGGGTCTAGATTATGCCTAAAACTGTTTTTGTTTGGCTAAGAGCTAGTCTTCCTCATACGTAAGGAAACATGTTAATTGCCCAAGAATCAGAGGTATTGGTAGGAGTGAAAGTTTTCCCAAATGCGTCATTCCAGATGGCTTGGTTTTCCTTCAATAACAATGATGAGTTAGCCTGCATTCCTGAATAGCAGCAAAGCTGACTATCTTCACTTTTGATTTGACAACTAAAGCTTTGGCAGGAGTGAAAGCCTACCCCCTTATGGATTCCAGGTGACTTGATTTTCCTTTAATAAAGGTGATGAGTTAGCCTGCATTCGCTGATAGCAGCCAGCGGATATTGTCCTCATTTTTAATTTGACGACTAAGTTATGATAAATTTTAAAAAACAATGATGGAAAAATAAACTTTTTAAGAGATAATAATCTAATAAACTTAAACTTAAATAATTATCCAATAATCAATGATGTAATAATAATGTAATAAAATATAAGTAATGATGTAATAAACTTGCTTATAATATGTAATGATTAATAGACTTGCATATATATATATATATATATATATATATATATATATATATATATATATTAAATTAATTCAACATCCCTTTAAAAAATCAACCTTATGATTAACTAATCTCCACTTTTTCCACATGACTTTCACAAGTATTATCACTAAATTTAATTAGTCTAATCTTAAGAAAGACTCTTTGCTATTAAGTATATCATCAATCCTTTGTTTTTCAAAAGAAAAGAATAAAACTTCAATGTATTTCTGATTTGCCATCATTACCCACTGACTTAGTTTTTCAAAAGAGAAGAATAAGTACTATCGTTACTTTCATTAGTGTAATCTTAAGAAAGACTTTTTACTACTTACACCAATTTCACCATCCCACTTTAAAAAATAAGTATACCATCAATCCTTTGTTTTTCACCAGAAAAGAATAAAACTTCAATGAATTTCTAATCTACCAAAATAACCCACTGACTTAGTTTTAAAAATAAAGAAGAATAAGACTTCACTGAATTTTCTGATTTGCCATGATAACCCACTTTCATCTCAAAACCAAAAATGTTTAGAGATACTTCATAGAATTTGTTTCACTCAGGAAAAAAAACAAACTCTACCGGATTCTGCGTGGAAGTATTTGGAAAGGAAATTGAAGGACTACATTATACTGTCGAGTACATCACATTCGGGGATGGAACAGAGTGCCACCGAGCTACGATGAACAATTTTTTGAACGGTGAAGTGGATGCCATCATAGATTAATATCCAATCATTTGTCGCCAATTATTGCAGTGAAATTACCTTTGCTGGCCAACCATTTGTTGGAGGTACTACACACCTAGGACCTTCATTATTGGCACATGCGGACACTTAGTTAGAGCATGGGACTACATGCAAGATCCTTTTTGCATGATTTACTCCATGATTTTCTCCTTCTTTAACTCTGCAACTGGCTAGTTCTTCTGCATGATTTACTCCATGATTTGGTCCGCAGCTGGCTAGTTCTTCTGCGTGATTTACTCCCTAATTTGCTCCTCCTTTCACTCCGCAACTCGCTAGTTCTCTCTGGAACTTGTTGTAGGTGTTGAGTCCTCTCATTGATCACCACTATGGTGCATTACCTTGGGATCTTCACCCAGTAATGCTATATCATGAGCATTGTAGCCTATTTTCTAATGAATCATTCTTTTTGTTCTTTCGATTTTCTTTTAGTGTTTTTGCTTTGCAAAGCTGTGTGTTCAACTTTTACTAGCTAGATTCATCTGTGCAGGTTTTCTAACACATTTACATGGTATCAGAGCCCACAGGTTGCTAGATAAAAGGTGCACAAGTACTTTATTTTGTAGGTATTACAGCTTAGAGATCGAATATTGACAGAAAAATGGAGTTTCCCAAAGCATCGATCCTAACACCATACAACTATCATGAATGGAAGGACCAAATGGCTCGATACCTTTGTCAGAAAGGGTTGTACAAGATTACCATGGCTGTAGAAGTGGAACCCACTTTAGCCATAGAGAAATCCAAGTACCTCAACCGCATGGATGAGGCCCATGGATCCATATGCATGTGCATCTCCCCAGAGGTGCAGTTTCATCTATCTACCCGCAATACTCCCAATGAGATTTGGAAAAAGGTTGAAGAACTCTACGGGAAACAAGATGAGATGAAAGGACATCTGCTCGAAGTGGAACTATTGTCATTGGATCCACGAAACTATGGCAGAATTCAAGACTTCTTCACCAAATATAATGATTTATTGCTGCAACTCAAGGGTTGTGGAATTGACAAATCCAAGGAGGAGAGTCGCCAAGTTCTCTCTATTATGTCAAAGCTCGGACCAGAATACTTCGTCTTTGTGTCTACATTTCATTAAGTAAGGCTTGCAACAGGTAAATCCTACACTATGCCTTCTCTCAAAGAGTTCATGGAGTCCCTTACTTTTCAGCAAGATAAACTCATTGGCATGGGGAAAATCAAACCTCCAAAAGTGCATGCACTTGCTGTGCATGATGGCAGCCACAATAAAAATCATAGATCTGATTCAAATTAGAAAAATCAGCAGCAAAAATACAAGGGAAAAGCACATTTCCATCCAAAGAAGGAAGGGTACACCAAGCCCTTCAATGACTCCTCCGGCTCCAGAAATGAGAAAGGGAAGAAAGGAGACAAATGCACCTATTGTCATTGAGGATTCCATCTAGAATCCTCCTGCATGAAGAAACAAATTGACCAAATGGCAGAAATCCTTCAGAAGCACAACCTTGGGGACCACATCCCTCAGGGCGCCAAGAAGAAAACTGAGGATCTGCCACATGAGAAAGGTAACAATTTTCATGCTTTAGTTGCAATTAATTCTTCCCCTGATGCATGGATTATAGATTTTGTTGCATCACATCATATGGCTGCTGCAAAGGAAGTCTATTCCTCTTTGGATACATGCAAAAGACCTCCCATCCTCATGGGAGATGACTCACCTATTGAGGTCACTGGAAAAGGTAAAGTGGAACTTTTACACAGAAGCTTTGAAGATGTGCTTCATGTTCCAAAACTTTCAGTAAATCTGCTTTTAGTTTATCAGATCACTAATTCCGGCGCTGGAAAGAGAGTGGAATTCACTCCAGATGCAGTGAACATATATGACCTACATAGCAACTCCAAAATTGCAACCGGTGAGGTAAACTGTGGAGCCAGGTTGTATACATTTTCTGAATTTATTGAATCTGAATCCTCCTTATTGCTTACACATGCTGACGATAGTAGTAGGCTTTGAAACGAGAGGTTTGGTCACTTAAATTACAGGTATATGTAGCAGCTAAGAAAGCATGAGATGGTGGAAGGCTTGCTAAATATTAGTTTCTCCAAAGGAGTTTGTGAAGGGTGTGTCCTTGGAAAACATCTTAGAGAAAAGTTTGACACCGGCAAGACTCACAGAGCATCCTCTCCTCTAGATCTGATCTATAGTGATCTCATGGAGCCTTTTCCTCATCCTTCCATCAATAAGGCAAGGTATGTGCTTACATTTATTGATGATTTCTCATGGTATACTTGAGTGTATCTTCTCAGGGACAAATCTGAAGTTTTTGCACACTTTGAAGATTTCAAAGCACTAGTTGAGACACAGTCAGAGAGAAAAATCAAAGCCCTCCGTACAGACAATGGGGGGGAATATGTTAACATAGCACTTCAGAACCTTTGCCTTGAGTCTGGCATATAGTTGCAGTACACAGTTCCATACACTCCGCAGTAGAATGGAGTTGCTGAGAGAAAGAACCGATCTCTCAAAGAGATGGCTTCTTGCATGCTGCATGCTAAGTCACTGCCTCATAAGCTATGGGCTAAAGCACTTAATTATGCTAACTACATCCAGAATAGATCTCCTCATAGGTCTGTCAAGGATCAGACCCCCTTTGAGGCTTGGAGCGGCACTAAACCGGAGGTCACCCACTTCCGTGTTTTCGGCTCCCGAGCATGGGCCAGGATCCCCTCTGAAAAGAGGAAAGCTCTTGATCCACAGAGCATTGAGTGCATCTTTGTTAGATACCCTGATGGTGTGAAGGGATAATGACTCCTAATTTCCTCTACGGACAAGCTCATCATTGAGCGAAGTGTCAAATTTGAGGAAAGTCTCTCGCATGCACCTCAATTGCCACATGCAGACACCTTTTATCTACCTCATGTCCGAGATGATGACTCAGTACACTCAGATGCAGATATAAAGCATGCAGATGTCGAGGTAGAGCATGCAGATGCAGCGACAGAGTCTTCAGATACAAATCCAGTGCATGCATATGATGATCCACATCCAAGCCCAGATCGGTCTTCCAGCAGTGAATCAACTTCCCCTATCATAAATCAGAGAACAAGGAGCTTACGTGAGATATATGCACAAGACCACCCAGCTGCTAGAAATGGTCTTGTGGGGGATAATTCTGATCCGCGGAGGACTAGCTCAGAGTTTATTGAGCCTCCTCTTGCCCTCGCTGCCACTAAACCAACACCATCCTGGCATTGTCATTTGGTTCAGTGTTCTGATCTGCAGTCTTATGCTGAGGCTGCTATGCATCCCTCTTGGGAGTCCGCCATGGAGGAGGAGTATAACTCCCTCCTCGAGAACCAGACCTGGGATCTGGTTCCCCTTCCTTCAGGAAGGAAACTTGTCCGATGTAAATGGGTCTACAGGACCAAGAGTGTTGTAGATGAACAAATCACCAGACAGAAAGCCAGGCTAGTAGCCAAAGGCTTCCAACAAGTGCATGGCGTTGATTATGACGAGACCTTTGCTCCAGTAGCAAAGATGGATTCCATACGCCTTGCACTTGCCATTGCGGCTGCCCAGGGATGGGAAGTACATCAGATGGATGTGAAGAATGCCTTTGTTCATGGAGACCTATCAGAGGAGATCTACATGGAGCAGCCACATGGTTTCATTCAGGATTCATCTTTGGTTTGCAGACTGAAGAAATCTCTCTACGACCTTAAGCAGGCCCCGAGGGCTTGGTATGCGAAGATGGATTCTTTTCTCTTATCACAAAACTTTGAAAGATGTAAGTCTGATCCGAATGTTTACATGCTCAGGACACATGATTCTCTTCTTATCTTAGTTTTGTATGTGGATGATCTCCTGATCACTGGCAGCTCGACTTCAGCCATTGTTGCAGCCAAGAGGGCCTTGCATGATAGGTTCTTGATGACGGACATGGGTCCATTACACTTCTTTCTTAGTCTTGAGATCAGCCAGGATGCCAAAGGCATCAAACTCTCTCAGGCTAAGTATGCACGGGATCTCCTCGAGAGATTTCACATGACTGACTGCAAGCCATCACCGACTCCTTTTCTGTCTGGGGTCTGCCTTGAGGATGGAGGTGACACTCCATTAGTTGACAATACTCTCTACCAACAACTAGTGGGGAGCTTATTGTACCTCACCCACTCCAAACAGATCTCTCATATGCAGTAGGGGCAGTTTCCAGATACATGCAGGAGTCGCATGAGCTACACTGGAATGCTGCCAAGTGCATCCTCCGATATGTGCAGGGCACCATCACCTTTGGGATTCACTATATAGAGGTTGCGCCTATATAGAGACTGCTTTTTTGTGCATATATGGAAATTTTTCATATACGGAAGATATGCGCATATCTTCTATATATCTGTCACTTTCTTATATGTGCATATCTTCCATATATACACGTCTTTTATGTATCTGCATCGTATATGCGCAAATTCCATATACAGAAATTGCGCATATATGGAAATTATGCATATACAGAAGATATGCATATATCTTTGGTATATCTGTAACTTTCTTATCTGTGCATATCTTCTGTATATGCACGTCGTTTATGTATCTTCATCGTATATGCAAAAATTGTGAATATATGGAAATTGTGCATATACGAAAGATATGCGCATCTCTTCCATATATACATAAATTTCGTATATGCGCAAATTCCATATACAAAAATTGCGCATATATGGAAATTGTGCATATACGCAATATATGCACATATCTTTCGTATATGTGTATGTTTTGTATATGTGCATCTACCATATATGCGCAACTTCCATATATGTGCATATCTTCCGTATATGCGTAATTTTTTTATATGTGCATATCTTCTGTGTATGCACGTCTTTTACATATGTGCATCTACCATATATGTGCAACTTTTGTATACAAAAATTGCTCATATATGGAAATTGTGCATATCTTCCGTATATGCGTAACTTTCTTATATATGCATATCTTCCATATATGTATATCTTTTATGTATGTGCATCTACCGTACATGTGCAACTTCCATATATGGAAATTTTTCATATACGGAAATTGTGCATATACGGAAGATATGTGCATATCTTTTGTATATGCGAAATTTTTCTATATGCACATATCTTCCAGGTATATGTGCAACTTCCGTATATACACATAACCTCCATGTATGTGAAACTTTAGTATATATAACTTTTGTATATGTGCATCTTTTGTATATGCGCAACTTCCGTATATGCACATATCTTCCATATATGCGTAACTTTCTTATATGTGTATATCTTCCGTATATGCATGTCTTTTATATATGTGAATCTACAATATATGCGCAACTTCCATATACAGAAATTGCACGTATACAAAAATGTGCACATATAAGAAAGCTATTTATATACGGAAGATATGCACATATCTTCCGTATATGCATAATTTCGCGCAATTTCCATATACAGAAATTGCGCATATACGGAAATTGTGCATATACGGAAGATATGCGCATATCTTCCATATATCCATAACTTTCTTATATGTGCATATCTTTTGTATATGCACGTCTTTTATGTATCTTCATCATATATGCGCAAATTCCACATACAGAAATTTCACATATATGGAAATTGTGCATATATGGAATATATGTGCATATCTTCCGTCTATACATAAATTTCGTATATGCGCAAATTCCATATACAAAAATTGCACATATATGGAAATTATGCATATACGGAAAATATGTGCATACCTTCCGTATATACATAACTTTCTTATATGTGCATATCTTCTATATATGCACATCTTTTATGTATGTGCATCTACCGTATATACGCAAATTCCATATACAAAAATTGCGCATATATAGAAGATGTGTATATACAGAGGTTGCGTATATACAAAAGTTGCATATATATAGAAGATGTGTATATACAGAGGTTGCGCCTATATAGAGACTGCATTTTTGTGTATATATGGAAATTGTGCATATACGGAAGATATGCACATATCTTCTATATATCTGTCACTTTCTTATATGTGCATATCTTCCGTATATACACGTCTTTTATGTATCTGCATTATATATGCACAAATTCCATATATAGAAATTGCGCATATACAGAAATTGTGCATATACAGAAGATATGCGCATATCTTCGGTATATCCGTAACTTTCTTATATGTGCATATCTTCCGTATATGTAGGTCGTTTATGTATTTGCATTGTATATGCGCAAACTCCATATACAACAATTATACATATATGGAAATTGTGCATATATGGAAGATATGTGCATCTCTTCCGTATATACATAAATTTCGTATATGCACAAATTCCATATACAAAAATTGCGCATATACGAAAATTGTGCATATACGCAATATATGCGCATATCTTTCGTATATGTACATCTTTTGTATATGTGCATCTATTGTATATGTGCAACTTCCATATATGCGCATATCTTCCGTATATGCGTAAATTTCTTATATGTGCATATCTGTCATGTATGCACGTCTTTTATATATGTGTATCTACCGTATATGCACAACTTCCATATACAAAAATTGCGCATATATGGAAATTGTGCATATACGGAAGATATGTGCATATCTTCCATATATGCGTAACTTTCTTATATATGCATATCTTCCATATATGTACATCTTTTATGTATGTGCATCTACCGTACATGTGCAACTTCCATATATGGAAATTTTTCATATACGGAAGACATGCGCATATCTTTTGTATATGCAAAAAATTTTTATATGCACATATCTTCCAGGTATATGTGCAACTTCTGTATATACACATAACCTCCATGTATGTGAAACTTTAGTATATATAACTTTTGTATATGTGCATCTTTTGTATATGCACAACTTCCATATATGCGTAATTTTCTTATATGTGTATATCTTCCGTATATGCATGTCTTTTATATATGTGAATCTACAGTATATGCACAACTTCCATATACAGAAATTGCACGTATATGGAAATGTACACATATAAGAAAGTTATGTATATATGGAAGATATGCACATATCTTCCGTATATGCACAATTTCCGTATATGCACAATTTTTATATACAGAAATTGCGCATATACAAAAATTGTGCATATACGGAAGATATGCGCATATCTTCCGTATATCTCTAACTTTCTTATATGTGCATATCTTCCATATATGCACGTCGTTTATGTATCTTCATCGTATATGCACAAATTCCATATACAGAAATTGCGCATATATGGAAATTGTGCATATACGGAAGATATATGCATATCTTCCGTATATACATAACTTTTTTATAAGTGCATATCTTCCGTATATACATAACTTTCTTATATTTGCATATCCTCCATATATTCACGTCTTGTATGTATGTGCATCTACAGTATATACGCAAATTCTATATATAAAAATTGTGCATATACGCAATATATGCGCATATTTTTCGTATATGTCCATATTTTGTATATGTGCATATATCGTATTTGCGCAACTTCTATTTGTGCACATATGTTCCGTATATGCGTAAATTTCTTATATGTCCATATGTTCCGTATATGCACATCTTTTATATATGTGCATCTGTCGTATATGCGCAACTTCTATATACAAAAATTGTGCATATACAGAAGATATTCGCATATCTTCCGTATATGCATAACTTTCTTATATGTGAATATCTTCCATATATGTACATATTTTATGTATGTGCATCTACCGTACATGTGCAACTTTCATATATGGAAATTTTGCATATACAGAAATTGTGCATATACGGAAGATATGCGCATATTTTCTGTATATGCGAAACTTTTCTATATGCACATATCTTCCAAGTATATGTGCAACTTCCGTATATACACATAACCTCCATGTATGTGAAACTTTAGTATATATAACTTCCATATATGTGCATTTTTTGTATATGCGTAACTTCCGTATATGCACATATCTTCCGTATATACGTAACTTTCTTATATGTGTATATCTTCCGTATATGCATGTCTTTTATGTATGTGAATCTACAATATATACGCAACTTCCATATACAGAAATTGCGCGTATACGGAAATGTGCACATATAAGAAAGTTATGTATATATGGAACATAATTAACAATTTTATTGTAATAATTGAATGATTTTTATTTTTATTTTATTATTTACTTTTAGAATTTAATTAAGAATGTTATTAAGATTTTTATAATATTAGTATTTAATCTAATTTTGTGATATTAGTATTTAATCTAATTTTTTGATGGAATTAATATATTTTTAGATTTAGAAATATATAAAAATTTTAATTTTGATAATTTTAATCAATTTTAATTTACATATGATTGTATTGTAATAATAATTAATTGATAATTAACAATTTTATTGTAATGATTGAATGATTTTAATTTAATGTAACTATTTATTTTTAGGATTTAATTAAGAACGTTGTTAAGATTCTTGTAATATTAGTATTCAATATAATTTTTGTGATATTATTGCCTAATCTAATTTTCTGATAGAATTAATAGATTTTTAGATTTAGAAATATATAAAATTTTTAGTTTGGATAATTTTAATCAATTTAATTTTACATATGATTGTATTAAATTATATGTTGTGATTAATAGAGACTGAGGTGAGGAGAGAGAGTAGGTTTAGTGATAAGTGTGAAAGGTCCACTGGAGAGAGGATATGGTAGTAGAGGGTGTGGGGGAGGTTGGATCAGGAGGTTAAGGTAGGAATCAAACTGTCACTTATTTTCCATCCTTCATCACAGTTGAGGTTGTTCGGGTGTTTGCTTGTTTCTATAGCTTCTCTAAATTTTCTATGGTGATAATGATCGATTTTGGCCACTACTCTCGAGTTTTTAATACAAACATGATGATTGGTTTTATAGGAGTGTTCAGCTAGGGCTAAGGCTTTTGAGCGGTTATGTTTTATGTCAGCAGCATGTTCTTGAATCCTAGTTTGGATGGACTGACTAGTTTCCCCTATGTAGGTTTTTCCGCATGAACAAGGAACCATGTAAACTCCTTTGTGGCATTTGGGATCAACCGGATCTTTGACCGATATAAGGCATTTGCTAATGGTATTCATGGGTTTAAAGGTGGTTTTAATATTGTTTTTCTTTAAAATATAGGAAATTTTGTCTGTAGTGCCTAATATGTAGGGGAGGTGAACCTTACTCATTTGATCATCTATAGGTTGTTTGTTTTTGGGATTCTCAACATTCATAAAGGCTTTGATCACTTGGTTTTTATTATATCCATTCTTTTTGAATACATTCATAAGATGGGTTTTCTCTTTCTCAAAGTGATCATGATCTGAAATATGTACAGCTCTGATTGCTAGAGTGTTGAGAACACCAATTTTCTGAGAAGGATGGTGGTGAGAGTTGGCATGTAGGTAATGTTCCGTGTGTGTTTTCTTACGATAGACCTAGTGAGATATGGAACCATCTTGGTTTCTATTGATTAGGATGTCAAAAAAGGGAAGGCTTCCATTTTCTTCCAATTCCATGGTAAACTTGATGGAATTGGATTGACTGTTCAGGTGATGCAAGAACATGTTTAATTTTTCTTTCCCATGGGGCCAGATAATGAAGGTGTCATCGACAAATATTTTCCACAGTTTTGGTTTTAATGGGGAAGATTCAATGGCTCTGTTTTCAAAGTCCTCCATAAAGAGATTGGCAATGATGGGAGATAGAGGAGATCCCATGGCTACACCACAGGTTTGTTCATAAATTTCATCTTTAAAGCTGAAGAAGGTTGATTTGAGACAAACCTCTATTAATTGGGCCGTGTCAGAGGTTGTGATTTTATGGATTACTTTCATGGCTTCATCTATGGGAATGTTGGTGTATAGAGCTTTAACATCAAAACTGACTAATAATTCATTCGGTTTTAGGTTTAAGTGTTTGATCTCATTGATGAAGTGGGTGGAGTCTTTGACAAAGGAACTTGTGTTGCCCACCAAAGGTTTAAGTTTCTTCGCTAGGTATTTTTCCAAATGGTAAGTGGGCCCTCCTATGGTGTTTACAATGGGTCTTATGGGGATACCTTCTTTGTGTATCTTCGGGGCTTCGTAGATCCTGGGGGTGTAGGGGTTATTTTCTATCAGATTTTTAATGTTATGTTCTCTACTTGTTTTTATCAAATTTTGTACATTTCTAGAGATATTTTTTATGGGATTCTTCTTTATTTTAATGTAACAACCACTGTTTTTGAGGTGGTCTATCATCTTGTCATTATAATATTTTGTGTTCATGATGACCGTTGCACCACCTTTATCAGCTTTTAGGACTACAACATCAGGGTTTTGGTTTAATGTTTTGAGTGCTAGATATTATTGTTTGGAGATATTACTTTTGGGAGGGCTAGATTTTCTAAGAATGATAGAACAGTCTTGTCTAATAGTTTCTTTGACGTTGTCAGGTAGTTCATTGATCCCATACTCAATGCTGCATAGAATTTCTTCTTTGGGGATGGTACGAGGTGAGATGGCAAAATTTAAACCTTTTTCAAGGAGATCCATAATATTTTGGTCAATACTGATGCTTGACAAATTCACCACATGTTTGCTTGTCGAGGTAGGTAGATGTGTCACTGCGGTTGTCAATGTTGTTGTCCCACAGTTATCCATTTTGCTGTTGTGTATTGCGTTTAGGTCAACTTCAACCATCTCAATTGTTTGGATTGACTGATCACTTGTTGTCCCACGATTATCCATTTTGCTGCTATGTATCACGTTTAGGTCAGCTTCAACCATCTTTGTTGTGGTTAACCCTTGCGTATTTGTCAGCATAATCTTATTCCAGATCCCAGAGAAAATAATAGAATCGATTGTTGTCCCATTCTCATTTGTTTTGCTGTTATGTATTACTTCTTCAACTGTTGTTTCATCTTCAGTTTCATTTACTACATTTGTCATTGCAATATTATTACAGGTTCCAGAAATATCTTTAGATTCAGAGCTTGGAGAGTTTGTATTGCTGGGTCTAACAACTCATTATACTTTCCCTTTGACCTGTGGATTGATTACGGCTAGCGTTGGAGCATCAGTTCCAGTCCTGGGATTGTTCTGATGTCCACTAACTCATGTGATGTCATTTAATGTCCCAACGTTATAGCAGACTATATAATTTTCCAGCCATGATTTGTTTTCCATTTGTGGATATTCATCTTGTGTTTGAATGACTGTGTTTGCGCTATCTATTACATTGGGTGTGGGTTCGCTGGAGGGTGAGGGTTGGCTGGAGGAGCTAACATGAGTGGGGCTTGAAATAAGAGAGTTTAAGAAGGAGATCTGAGCTGAGTTTATCCTGGAAGATGAAGGATGGTTTTTAGAGGTTATTCGATCCTTGTGTGTAGGGTCGGAAAACTTACTAAGTTTCTCAAATTTCAGTGTGTGCTTTAAACATTTACCTTCTTCAGTTTTAAGGGCTTTCAGAGCTGAGCATCCTTCGATTTTGGACCAGAGATTTGAATCGATATGGCTTGATAAGCTGAGGTGTAGGCTGAAAGATTTTTTATTTAATTTGTCAAGCTGAGTACGAATTTTGTTAATTTCTGAGCAGATGATGGATTGGCTAGCCCTGATAAAAATGTGATAGTTTGTCAAGTTGTCTGTGTTCCTCCAGGCTTGACCCGTGGCTTGAGAAACTGTGACCTAGGGCATCTAAGACATAAGCTGTCAAAGTCACCTAGGTATTGCACTCGACCTAGGTCACACCAGCCCTAAGCTAACTGGATTTTAGCATGTATCCTCCCCCTAGCACGAGTGCAACAACCTTCATGAGATTTGGTCTTAGGTGACCTTGCTAATGAAGCCCACCCTCAATCGATTATATGTCACAACTCTAATATATATATATATATATATATATATATATATATATATATATATATATATATATATATATATATATATATATATATATATATATATATATATATATAGGTAGATAGATAGAGTAATTACCATAGTACTGGAATATCACCATAACAAAATCTTGATGAATTAAATCTATAAGGTAATGTGTCATTATTCGACCCCATGTAACATTTACTTGACACATAACATAATCTATGCAATTATGATTTATTATTTATGTATTGATTTGCGATATTATTGGCATACATATTTCACATGGTTTTAGTTTAATCATTTAATACCTTGATGTATTACACCTTGGATTTCCAACCTGAAGGGATGGTGGGAGCGGAATTCTGGTTGATTCCGACTGATCTCCAGCTGTCCATCACTTCATTGGTATGCTCGCCCCATCGATGGTCTACTATAGCTCCACTCCTTCAGAGAATTGAATAGGCTTGCCTTCATTCCTTTGGTCATGGCATCCTCGGGCAACTTTGGCATTTCTTTCCTTGTTTGGCAGAGCTACCTTGTTTTGGTTCTTGGCTACGGGTTTTATCTCCGGTTTCCTTTTGCTACTCCAAGCAGTTGATCATACTTCCCTTATTCAGTTGTATTTCCTCCGTGACTTCTTGTTCGGTGAATAATGCATCGGGACAACTTTGGTCTTTCCTTTGTGACAAGCCTAACAAGGTAAAGAGAGGTGTCTTCGTTCTTCAGTATTTTCTCTTCCTGCAATAGACATTTGAAAGTTTCTTCTTGTATTTAACATTTAATTCTATATGCCTAGTTTTTCTGAGGGTTTCCAACAGCATCTGGTTAGCTCCGAGTTGAGAGCCTACCTCACTGAGCTGGACCGCAGATTTGCAACCTCTACGCTTATTCTATTCTAGGTAAATTGAAGGATAGTTCCAGGTATTTCTTGATATGCAAGGTTTGAAGTCCTTAAGGGTTTTAATGGCTTAATTGTCAATTTTGATGTTAAGTCCTTAGACTATTTACTAGCTCTGAGACCAGAGCATAGATGTCCAGAACATAATCATTTCTCGGCACTGCTTCTGAGCTATCGTGTTTTTTTTTTTTTAAATTAGTTCTAGTAAATGTTATAGCTCCAAATCTCACTCTTATGGTTTGTGATGCTGCACTCATGGCCTAGGGCAACCCCTCCTTCCAGACCTGGTCCTAAAATTTAAAAAACAGTGTTTTATCCCTTATACGCGACATTTCCCTGAGTTAAACGCGTGTACACGCGGGTCTGTGTATACCCAACCCGCGTGTATGTATTAAAACACTTAAAAAATAAATAATTCCTTATTTGCGGGCGGAGATCGCGGGTTTTACCTGCTGATCACCTGTTAGTGCCCGTGGCCCAACTGTTCCCAACCAACTCCTAACTAAAAAACTACTTTGGAGATGGTATAAAAAGACATCAAAGGGAAGGCCTAAGGGAGAGAGAAAGGAGAGCAAGATTATTATGCTGAGATTTTCCCCTTAGACCAGGTTTGAAGTCCTTGGTGCTTTCTGCACTTCCCCCACTTTGCATAGGAAACCCTTGTTTCCATGTGTATTGGTGATCATTCATCCTTTATATCACCATTGAGTAAGACTTGGAAGGAGCACTTGTTGGAGGCTTGAGGCTGGAACGAATCCGGGAGGAAGCTTTGCTTGGAGCCTGCCGAAGGTGTTTCAGGTGAAATCTTTCCGTTATATGTACTTTACTTGCCTTTATATAAAGAAACACGTCTTGGTTTCCAAAACAATCTTTCTTTATGCTTTTGAGATTCTTGTTTTGAATTATTATGCAAGTAGTTACTTAAAGATTTTTATAACTAACTTTATAGCATGAAGATGATTTATATATAAGTATTTGTCCATGTACTGCTGTGTTCTTTGATTTTTTGGTTTTACAGGTCAAAGGAGAAGAAGGGAACTCCAAGAAGGGTTTGGACCCTAAAGGCCTTCTTGAACGTAGGACCTTAGGTACGTACCCTCAACATTAGAATTTGCTTACAGTAAAGATAATGGCTGTGTGTGTGTTTCTTTGAATAAGCAATTTTCAGTCTCGTAGAGTCTTAACCCAAAGGACCCTCGGGGTACTTTCCCCTCAACCAGTAAAGCAAACCCCAAATGGTTTGTTAGTTTTCCGAGCATTCAAGTTGTAATTTAACCCAAGACAGTTATGGATGGTTTAATTTGTAAGTTCGGCTTTCATGTTTTAGTCGGAACTTTATTTGTCGAACCTCAGCCTCTTGTATGTTTGATTATAATCTATTTGTGTGACTATTTTTCTCAATACTGGTCTATGATTTGGCAAGGTGCTTAATAGGCTTTTATTTGAAATATCTCATCCTTCTCTCGTTAAAAGAGAATTATTCATTTATTCAATATAAAAGGTTCTGGTACATATACAGGTTTATACTATGTTTGGTTATCAGTACTCTAATTCCTCTACTACATACTTGAGATCGATCATGCCTTAGCAAGATTTGTATTTATGTGTTTTCCTTTGTTAATTACTACATCTTGGACCTATTGGTCTCCTTTCATGCGTAACTGTATTATGTTTCATTTTCCTGTAATAGATTCCATGTGGTAATTTGTAATGAATCCTTTCCTTTTTTATTATCTCTAAAAATGGGTTTATTTCGGGTTTCTTATTCAAATGTAATCTTTACGTTAGATTAGCCACCAGATTAGTCGGTCAACTCTATTTATTTTCTCTTATAACTAAAGGGTATATAAAGGGTTGAAACCCTACTAGGGTAATATTCCTAGCTAGAATGTTTGTGTTCATACTGTGTTCTTTCTAGAACTGGAAATGCTTTTGCCAAAAGGTTTTGTAATAACATCGTTATTTTCAAGGGGTTTCCTGTTTGTCTATTCCCTTTACTTAAAGAATTATACATATTGAATTTTCCAGATTCTCTTACAATTTTATTCCTTTGTGTTCTTTTATTAAGAGGTTACACACCCACTGCTAGGTAGCTATAAGCAAAATATGTCTAGGGTTTGACATCAAATTTCTCCTCTAATAACCCATCTATTGCTTTTAACAGAAAGTCAGAGTTTTAATTTAGACTTCATAAAAAATCAGAATTCTAATTTAGACAGTATATTTCATGTATGAGAATTCTAGATAGGGTTTCTATTGTAATAACCCTTCTACTACTTTCAAGCAGAAATCAGAGTTCTAGATACTTATCTTCTTCTGTATATTTCCACTGTTGTCCTCCTAGACGAATTTCAACTATAAATTAACAAATTTCCTCCCATCCATGAGACTTTCTTTCAAGCCAAAGTCTCCCCCTGAGTTGTTGCTCACATGACCCATGCTTTTGTGAAGTCTATTGTCTTATTTTCAACAGCTAACTGATCTTCACAAGACTTAGCTCCTTGACCCGTTTGACATATTAGCACAAAGACATCTCCTTTTCCTTCTCCTTTCTTCATCTCAGGTACCAATATCCTCTTGATCTCTTATTGGAGAATTAATCTTCCAGAAAGTAGTTAGGGATAGTTAACTGCCTATCCAAACTACTTTCACATGTGAGAGTTATAAGATTTATTATGAGTCAAACATTTGTTTCATGCATAACTTAATCAAAATCTTAAATGTATAAATTTAAATAATAATAATATCCAATCTTATTTTATTGTGGTAAATAAATATTTACAATCTCATATTGTTATTAGTATTGTTATTTAATGCTATAGCTATTTTAATTTAATATTTTTATTTTAAAATAGTTTCCTTGCAATTTTCCTATTTCCATTTCATCCATGATTATCTTATAAAACGTAAGAAATAGTTTTTTTTATAAAACATAAGAGATAGAGGCATAAACTTTGTTAATATATATCTATATTGCACTATATTGATTTAATTTAATTAATTTCGAGGAAAAAATTATGTTGAATATTTTATTATTAATAATATATTTGTTTATGTTTTAATTAAATTTTAATAAATTTTATACTCATATTTTTTTTTTTTTAATATATATATATATATATATATATATATATATATATATATATATATATTAAAATTTAATTTACTATTTAAAATAATTTTTATTTCCAAAAGCACTTTTGAACTCTAAACACAATTTAAATTAAAAAAAGAAAATTGTCATAATATAATTATTTATAAATTATAATTTTGGTTGAGCCGATATTCATGAACAAATCTTATTAGCCTCCATAAAGCAATTGCCATTAATCATTACATTACAATATACTTATGACAGATAGAGTACCCACAATATTTGTAATATTAAAATGAAGAGATTCCATAAAACATTTTGAACCATGGGTAGTGAATACATCAAATAAATTCCAAAAGTTAGACGTTTCCAACAACCATTTGTAAATACAAGATTGAGGGCAGTAAGTGTCATCAAGGACCTAGCAATAATATAATTTATGAGTAACTTCTTAACCATTCAACCAATTGATATCGTCACAGAAAAGAGGATTTGATGCAAGTACAAATTTCCTTTAAAGATTATCGGCCTCTCAGTTCGAGAGCATAACTAAATGATCATCTAATTTGAATAATTCAAGAGTTCCATGTAAATTCTTTGTTTTTTCTTTCAAGCATTCATTCCACGTCAGTGGTCTGTACAATAGTGGATGCTCTGAATCTACCAGCCCTGGTGCAAGCCTTATGATTATTATCGAACGAGGACCCCATAGATATGCAGTAGAGAGCATGTTGCTTTCGCTATTCTGTATAACCCTATGAAAAACAATTCTACATATTACATTACTCAGCACTTGCAAGTATTAGCAGTCACCATAAATTAAATGAGCATCTAATCCATCAAACAACAAGTTAAATTGTTATCATATGATTACCTGTAGCATGTATCCCATATTCGGTACTAGTTAATTGGTTATAGAAAGCATGATAATCCAGCTTCCAACCTGTAGCTAAAAATCAAGACCTTCTAGTTTGCCCTCGAAAAGGAGCATGAGGAGTGTAGAGTCTATCTGAGGAGCCATTCCCATTGTTTGAAATGGCTATAGACATGAAGGATAATAGTTCATCACATCTATAAGATATAAACATTACCAAAATGTTGAAATCCATATAAAGGAGCAACCATCCACTAGAATGTAAGGACGACTATCCACTACAATAGCTAATCTAATAAGATGCCCTTCATGTACATGGTTCATTCAACCATTCTTCCATTACATGTATTCATACCTACACCTTTAACTCCTCGTGTGATCCAAAATGGATCCTGAAACTCTCTAAGTCTTCATGAACTCTCTATAATTTATGCCAAAGATTAAAAATCTTGTGAAGATCAAGCTCATCAAAGAAATCCTCATGACAGTTGCTAACTGCGACCAACGCAGATCAACGAGGGCCATAGATCAAGCACGCAGAGCAGCGGACCATGGTAACGCGCGCTGTCGTGGATTAGCAAAGTCAGCGATGGTTTGAGTCAACGAGGGAGGAATCTGATAAGTCGCTAATCACATATCGCAGGGCAAACCCCTCGAAGAAGGAGAGCCACATGCGCCCAGACCCGAAAAATCATGAAATGCAGCGGAAAGTGTTTCGGTTTTGTCCGAGGCGGGATTCCACAAAAATCGGCAGGATATTGGAAGGGCTTCGAGCGGTACGCGGTTTAGACCGAGTCCCGCCCGATGCCACACATCAAGTGACACACGTCAGACGGAAGAGAGATAAAACGCTCACATTGGACGGGTAAACGTTAAGCAAGTTATCCGCCCGATATGTACGATGACCATAGGATCTAGAGGGTCCAAATCAATGGTGGATATGCGACCCAATGGATGACCAGATTTGAAGAAGTTATAAAGCAGATTGTGCGGGATTTTGAAGTCCAACGTGGACAATGAGTTGGCAGAGATTCGTGTTTCGTGGGCATTCTTGGAGTAAACGGAAATAACGGCCGTTTCAAACGATCGAGTGTTTCCGGTGAACCTGACACGCTCATCTGTTAAAGGAATGGGTGGCCACCTCCCTATAAGGAGTTATGCATTTATTGTAACCACCGAAAGAAGGGATTCGAATGGACAGAGGCAGGGAACCAGAAAGTCGAGAAGCGGAAACGAATAATTATAAAGCAGATTGGCTTTAAAGCCACAGACTGACAGAGAGGAGAGAGAGGCAGCTCAAGAGAAGCTCATGAAGCAGTAAGTAGACCTGGAAGTAGAGAAACCAGAGCCAAGCTCACTGTAATAGGCAGAGCCACCATAGGTTGGAGGCAGAGCCACAGAGTGAGAGAGCTCTAATAGACTTCTAAAGAGCCACGGGGCTGCAGTGAAGTTGCAGCACAACAGGAGATCGAATGATCAAGCTGTGGCTAGTTTTCTGAGGTGTGTCGAAGACAAGAGAAGGAATTCCAGAGACAAATGCAGAATTCTAAAGGAGTCAAAGAAGCCAGAAGCTCGAGAAGCTCAGAGCACTGACAGAAGGAGTCAAGTCCAGAGAAGCCTAGACCTGTCTGCAGAACAAGGACAGCCAGGGGTAAGATGGCATTCTAAGCCCATTCGTTCAGCTTTAAACTAATGAAGTTAAGTGTATCACTTGTAAAAGAATTGAAGCCATAATCCCAGAGAGCCTAATCGAGTTGATTAAAGCTCAAGGAGACATAGCCCAAGATATCATGGTGAACTCCATATTATATTGTTGTCTTATGGGTTTGTTGAATTGCTGCTTTATTTACTGTTATTTGTGTTTCACATCAACATAAGCATATGAACATAAGCACTCAACAGTAAAAAACAAATACAATCATACACCTATATTTTCAAGCATTTCTTAATTCCGCATTGGTTAATCATTAAGACTGGGGAAAATGTAAAGCTTTGGAAGTGGGAGAGGTTCTTGTAAGTTAGACAAGAAGCTTAAGAGCCCCATTTTTAGATCATCGTTCATCATCAATATCTTGGGTTTTCTGAGGTTTACCCATAACCACACTCTAACATTACACCTATGGGTTTTTGTGGACGATCCTCACCCATCACACCTCAAGTGGTTTCTTGATTACCCCAAACATCACATCAAAGGGTTTTGGATGACGAAAAACCATACATTACATCTGTGATATTTTCTTTACCATGAACCTTCGTCTACAAAATAGATTCCATATTACCATGAACTGTATCAATGTACACTTTGACTCATCAAGATTACACTATCATTTGACTAAGGTACATGTACAATATCATATTCCAACCATGGAGATACTAGGTATATACTCAAATATTCTCTAGGACCAATACATAAGTCAAACATGACACCATAGAATTGGGGTCACATCCACAACACTCAAAAATATTGTCTTCAATTGTCTATCATCATTTGTTCTCATCTACTACCATCTTCATTGCTTTGACAAGAATTCCAAGTGTACAATTACCAACATATCATTGTCTACACTTATGCTTTATCGTTGAAATTTTTTTGTTTCATTTTTGTATTGACATGAATTGATTATTTATGCCCCCTTCGCCCCTTAATCAAAGAATCAGCTTCTCCTATTGCACTTATAAAGATAGCATATGAGTACACCTACCACCCTCATATCTATTCAAGTGTATTTTTTCTTTCTAATTTTCCTATTTCTTGCAAAGCATCATCAAGATTTCACTGTCATAGTTCAATTTCATAATTAGCATTTTGAAATCTTTTACTTCCTTTTCTAATTTTTGAAGTCAATATCCTATAGAGTGCTCTTGCCTTCTAGTTTAGATCTCCACAATCATTTTAGCTTATTCATGGACTAACTAAAAGCCTCCACAACATGACTTCTTTGAGGAATCTTAATGGTAATTTAACATTGTCACTTCTCATGATCCTTCGGACAAATAAGGCTTTGACCATGTTATGATGTAGTTCCAATGAACTTCAAATTAAGTTGACCAACAAATTTCCTCTAAGGAATTAAATACCTTGAGTGACAAGTTCACTTTAATGGTGAAATTTTAAAAAGCAGATTACCATTATCATGACCAAATATGTGTCGTTCATCCATATACAAATGTTTTTCAAATAAGGACATTCCTTTGGAATAAATTCAACATACCACAATACTATTTATCTATTGAAAACAACCCAGAAACATATACATAACATTTAATCATGCACAAATTGTATCTTACTCAAAGAGTGAAATTACAATCTTTCCTTTGGCTTGATAGGCTCCTTGAATCGATCACTGGTTTCAATTTCTCTCTTTATATGTATGGATGCAAATAGTTTCTTGAGCTTTTTGATGAGGCTAAAACAAATCTACCAAAATTTTGGCTTACTCTTTGACCACCACATGCGACTTTGGTAACCTCCCTTATGGTGTTGAAATCGATTTTTCCTAGATATAGTCATAGCTCCTTTTGCTATGATCGATGACCAAATCTACCCTAGTGTTAGTCATAGAAACAATCTTAGAACCTCCTTAGATCCTAATCCTTTTATAGTTGACATTGTGAGCCCTACTCTTCTTCAATGTTGCAGATCAAATCGTCACAAAATTTCCATGTAGATCTTAGAGGAATATTAGCTTTCATAGAATTGTTTGAATCATAGGAATATGATTAGGCTCTGTTCAAGTAAACTGAAGACAAACTAAACATCACAACTATGAATTTCACACTCACATCCAAGTTGAATTCTCATGCTCAAAGCTCTAATCCTAGATAGATAAATTTTCAATTCTAGTGTGTGCTAAAACCCATCCTAAGAACCCTTATGAGTTTTAATTTGTAACTAACTGACCAATCATAGTGAAAAGTAAGTGAATAATGGGGATCATTATCTTTCCCAAGAAGTAATAGTTTGAAGTTATCGCAACGCAAGTGGGAGAAACATGGGGCTTGCTTAAAGTCTATTTTCAAATAACGTCTCAAAGATAACATTTGTCTTTTCGGTACATTGGAAAAACAAGAATACAACCATATCAAATATATTTTCTTTAATACATATGATTTCCCCAATTTGGACAAGTGGGAGAAACATGGGGCTTACTCAAAGTCTATTTTCAAATAACATCTCAAAGATAACATTTGTCTTTTCGGTACATTGGAAAAACAAGAATACAACCATATCAAATATATTTTCTTTAATACATATGATTTCCCCGATTTGCATGCCAACTTTATTAGAAACAACCATCTCCATGCGATTTTATGCTGAATTGCCTAGAATTGTACTTCAAAGCCTAAGCATGAAAATTTACAGAATAATCTTGATATTGATTGAATATTAAAATATATGTTACATCTAACAAACTCAAATTCATAAAAATTACCTAACAAAAATCTCAACATAGGTTGTTTCCAATCCAACATCATACCTAAATCTAACACTTTCCTATTTCTAATATTCCTTATATTTACCATATAAATATATATTTTAGTTCAAAATCAATTTAAGAAATAATATATTCTATATTTATTTATATGATTAATAATTTTAGAAAATTATAATCAATAATATATTTAAATTCTCTATCATTTCTGTACAAGTAATATCTTAATGTAAATCGGGCTGGTGAGATTTTGTTCATGCATAAATGATTTCTATATGACTAATTTTACTAAAAATCAAGCCTGGTGAGCACAAATGATTTTTGAAAATTATATGAATCAAAAGTTTGAACTTAAAATATTTTTTTATTTGTTTAATATATATACATTTTTAAATTAAGATAAAGTTTTGACTTATTAAGTAAATTAATAACTAAATAAATATATTAATATTTTAGTTATTTTTTTTAAATAAAGTAATATTTTAATTTTAATTTTTTTAACAAACTTAAAATGTAAAAACTAAAACATTTAAATACTAAAATTTTAACTACTAATAAATTGAAACATTCTTAACAAATAATAATTTGAAACCGTGCATTACTTATTCACATTTAACTTTTTATTCACACTTAACTTTTTAATATAAACTAAGGTTTGTGGAAAAACTATGAAACAATGAGTATACTCATGCAGGTGGAAGAAATTTGAAGGAACCTTAAACATTAAAGATCTAATTTGGCACTATGGAAAAAGGAAAAACACCTTTCAAAAGTAAGCCAGAATAGGAGCTTTTTTCTATTTTGGTAAAAAAAAAATTGTCTTTACCGCCTGGCCAACAAGTCTGGTAAGAATGAGCTCGGTGGCATGTTTTTAAAAAACTCTCAAGGATGTACCATTTTCCATAATTAATAGATATCTTCGATTTAAAAAAAAAATAGATCAATGCTTGAAGGTAGAATTAGTAAATTCACATTATGTGGTGAAAGATATGCAGGATCACTTTAAGGTCATTGAAATAGGAAGAATCAGAGGTTTTGTATACGCTTAATGTGACAACCGAAAGTTATCAAGCATTGTCATCCATGACCATGACAATCACTGTGCAGAATAGGAGTTTTTTTTCTATTTTGGTCAAAAGTTTTTTGTCTTTACCGCTTAGCCAACAAGTTTGGTAAGAATGAGTTCGATGACATGTTTTTAAAAAACTCTTAGGGATGTACCATTTTCCATAATTAATAGATATCCTCGATTTATAAAAAACTAGATCAATTCTTGAAGTTAGAATTAGTAAATTTACATTATGTGGTGAAAGATATGGAAATTTGGGCAATCAGTTTGCAGAATAGGAGTTTTTTGCTATTTTGGTAAAAAAGAAATTGTCTTCACGGCCTGGCCAACAAGTCCTATAAGAATGAGTTCGGTGGCATGTTTTTAAAAAACTCTCAAGGATGTACCATTTTCCATAATTAACAGATATCTTCGATTTATAAAAAAAAATAGATGAATGCTTGAAGGTAGAATTAGTAAATTCACATTATGTGGTGAAAGATATGCAAGATCACTTCAAGGTCATTGATATAGGAATAAATAAAGGTTTATATAAGCTTAATGTGACAACCGAAAGTTATCAAGAATTGTCATCCACGACCATGTCAAAAAAATATCTTTGGCATTAAAGGTACAACCACATTAATTATTATGATCTGTTACTACTTCAAAAATGGGGAATGGTAGAAGGGATTCCAATACTCAATAATGAATACTATGCACGTGAAGGTTGTGCACTAGGGAAGATGCATAGGGAAGAGTTCCCTACTCATATAGACAAAAGGAAAAGGGATGTTCTAGGACTTTTGCATATAGATTTATGTGATCCTACAAAAACTAGATCTTTAGGTTGATCATATTATTTCTTGATAGTTATTTACAATTGTACAAAACATAGATGGGTATACTTCATGAGAAAGAAGAGTGCTATATTTAAATATTTTAAAGAGCTCAAAAATTTTGTTGAAAAGAAAACAGAAAAATATATCAAGATGCTCTGATCAGAATATGGAGGGGGAGGAATATATTTCAAAAGAATTCATCAAGTATTGCAAATCTGATGGAATTGTACAACAATATGCAATACCATATACACCATAACATAATGGAGTAGCTGAAATGAAGAATAGAACCATGGTAGAATGTGCATGGAGGATGTGAAAAGACAAAAATCCTACCATTTCCTTTTGAGTTGAAGATGTTAACATCATTGTTTACTTGAAAATAAGAAGTCCAACTAAAAGTTTAGATCATAAGCACTTTATGGTTACAAATTAGTAGTAAGTTGTAACGCTCCCTCCCACCCCCTTTGACTAAACTAGTAGTAAGTTGTAACGCTCCCTCCCTAAAGTTATCAGAATTTCGTCAAGAGACTTTTGGTGATATGCATTTTTCCTCAGTACGATACCTAAATCAAAATTTATTTCGATTCAAAGTTTGGGCTTCATTCACCTTGCCACATCAGTAAGGATTAGCCACGTGGCTCCCACATTGCATTGCCACCTCACACGAGGTCCAACATGGTTCCTTTCATGTCATGGAGCCACCACGCCATTATTCCATCGCGGCAACACTTTAACTGCTGAGAACATTCTGCTATGAAACACAACAATCTGGTGGACTTACTCTCGTCAACCAATAGAGAGGTTCCCCTCTAACACTCCTTTCAAACCATGCCCTAATCTATTGGTGTACTTATTCTTATCGTCCACAGTGCGACCTAAAAAACATCATTAGATAATGGATATAATCATCATTACAAGCCTTCTATCTCTTCCACGTGTTCTATCAACTTTGTGGCCCATTATAAAAAGGGAAGTACATATTTTACTCCACCTTCCCGCGCTAAGCGACAACATGGCCCCCAGCCTTGTGAGCCACCATGTTATTGTCGCATGACAGCCTCAAGTCAAGTGGCACCACTAGCGACTACCATGTGTCGTTTAGTTCCATGTCAATCTAACTTCCATGTCACTTATTTCGTTGGCACCCTACTCACATCACACTTGACCTTAGGGTGACATCATCCAGCCATGTGGCATTCTTCGAGGGTGTTTCATGTCACCAATAAATCAATCACTTGGCCCAACAAGATGCCATAATTGCATGCCACGTGCCATGTTGTTAGTATGTCACATGGAAAGCTCTACCACATCATGAGTACACATCATTCGTGTCTCACATGGCATTTGCCACCTCAACTTGAGTTCAGGGTCCCATCGGATCCATGACCTCCGTGTAAAGCTATACTCTTACGTTTAAAGATGGAGAGGGTTTATTGGTGCACCCTCCGTCAAGAGTGTTAATGTGCCCTACTTAGAAGAACCCCTTGTGACACCTCATTGACGCAACAACAAATTTGGCAGTAGGGGACGAACATTTTTCCATCCTGCACTCCATTACCTCAATGCATTCATGGCTTTACAGTTCTTCCTTAAACAATTATCAAGGTTTATTCACCTCGACTATAGGCTTTCTCTATGCAAGTCCAAACTTAAAGTCTCAAAGACTTCAACGACCTGCATAGCCATCCGTAGCATATGTGATGCAAGATCTTGGTATTAGACAGTGGTTAGAAATAAGTAAATGGCCATTATAAGTAACGTAAGCCACATATAGTATCTTGATATGCCATAATGAGAACTTTAACAATAGATCCGATTAGCTCTAAGACATGGACACTCCATCCCCATTATAACATATAACCAGTGGATTGCACCCACCACAACAATTTAATGGGATTTAGTAAACAGTGATTCACAACACTGGCTACAAGATTTCAATAGATTTTATGCAACATCTATTCAATATATTCACACGTAAAATATACTATAAATTCACACAAAACCACACTCAACTAGTCATGTCAAACAATCAACATATGCATGTAAGTAAATATGATATTCAGATGCATATCAACATCATAGGGATTTGCAAGTCCCTTATAACCATGATAATCATTCACAAACCACTGCAATACAATACACATGAATACATATCCTTCCTTGATAATGTTGATACACCCATTATCATGTGCTAACATTAATCATCATTTATATTGCACCGACATGTATAAGATGCAAGCAAGCAACTTATCTTAGTAGTTGTATGACTGGCATTTAAGAGAGGCACCTCAACTCTCCTCTCAACCATAGGCCAACTTCACTGCTACTCTTTCTCGTAGTTAACCACCCCCAAGCCAGATTTAGAGCTAAGTAATGAAGTGGTCAAGGAAATAAGATGATTAATAATGTGAATCACCTAGCCACATAATAACCCATAGGTGGCATGTAATAAGGTAAATTTCCACTCCTACTAAATTCTTTTAGGAATTGGGTCTTACCTTATTTCCTTATGTCAAAGGAAGATTATCTCTTTGCCAATTAAAAATAATTCAAAATCTTATTTATAACCTAAATGTTGTTTTCATAGTTAAAAATACCTCTAATGAGATTATCTACTTACTAATAACATCCAATCTTAATAGATGAAAGAAACCCAATAGAAAACCTTAATACAATTATTAATATCTTTTTAATAATTACATATACAATAACATTTCAAAGTTTACAAATAAATTGGTTTATTCAAAAATATAATTTTATAAATTACATTTAGTAAGTATTTTTAATTATTTAAAAATAATTTGTTTTAAGAAAAAAAAATTATTCCTAAATTTCCCTTATCCATAAAATATAATTCTTTTAACAGAAAAGAGTTGATGGTAGAAACCAATCATTAAAATAAAACAATAAAAACTATTTCAATAAATATAAAGACACGAGTAAACCAACGATGGTAAGGATGATATTATAAGTTGCTGTATATACTACTTGTAATGTATATACTACCTTTAATAATAAAGAGTATCGTATTTTTTTAATGAAAAAAAAAATATAATGACATGTAAGCTTTCATCCAATTTCATCTTCTATTAAGAGTAGACAAACGTCTAAACTGACACAGAATCCGTTCATTCACGTTGCAGTTGGTTTTAGGATATACATTTAAACCAAAATAATTACAACCTCAGAGACCAGACATAGAAAGCCTACCAAATTACAACCTCAAAGACCTGACATGCAAGCTTGCAAGCCTACCAAATTACAACCTCAAAGACCTGACATGCAAGCTTGCCAACACATGAGACTCTTTGACTTTAGACAAGCTAACAGTTATTATCGCCCCCACTTTCTCCCGCGGCTTCTATTTCTCCTCCAATCGTATCGACAAGGTTCTCTAAAGCTTCTCCATAACTGGGTTCGTTTTCTTCGCCATCAGCTACAGTTGCGTTGTTGCCATTTTCTGCTGCTACAGTTGTAGTTACTGCGCCCGTCACTACATCTGGAGGCACTGCATTGTTGTCCCGGCTAATCTGCATAATAAATAAAATTGAAAATCACACAGTTATATATATATTTACCACGTGCACAAGCATATTTCATATTTGAGTTAGTGACATGAGCTAAGGAATAAGTTAACTACTGAGAAATTCATATTTTATATTGGGCTACATATTTTTATATTCGCTTTAAGACTGCTACCTGTTCACTTTTTCTTCTCTTTTTAAACTCTATTATAATCTTATAATCCAGTGAAGTAGATTATTATTTTAAACTCTATTATAATCTTATAATCCAGTGAAGGAGATTATAATAACCCAGTGAAGTAGTTTATTATTATAAACTCTCTTATAATCTTATAATCCAGTGAAGTAGATTATAATAATCCAGTGAAGTAGATTATAATAATCCAGTGAAGTAGTTTATTATTTTAAACTCTCTTATAATCTTATAATCCAGTGAAGTATAATTAGGAGTGGGGATAGTCATTATTAGTTGTTATAGACTGTTTCTTCCTTATTATTTCAGGTAAATCACTTCATCTGAAATTACTATTTATTTAATATAATTTAGTGAAATGAAATTAGTAGTGGAGATAATCATTATTAGTTATTATAGGCTTATTCCTCTTTATTATTCAAATAAACTATTCCACCTGAAATTACTACTAATCCAACATAAAAAACTGATTTTCGCTCCTACTAAATACCTATAAATCTTAAACTTCAATCTTTAATACACTCCAAATCCAATATTTAATTTAATACTATTAATTAATAAATACACTCCTTAATTTTTGAATTTAATTTTAGTAATTTAAAAATGGTTTATTTTTCATTCCTTTTAAAAAAATTCAATTCCATTTGAAAAATAAGTAATAAATAAATAAATTAAAAAAAATTTCATTCCTCTTTAAAAATTTCAATTACATTTGGAAAATAAGTAATAAATAAATAAAAGAAGAAAATTTAAGTTTATCCATTCAATACTCTAATAATTCAAATATAACGATCACTAAATTGTACGAAGATGTTTGAAACATCGAATTTGATTTAGTAAAGTGCAAAAACACACTCAAAAAAAAAGCATACTAAAAACACAATGTAAGATCACATTACATTAGATCATGTTGGCGTTAACTAACTTCTAGACTCAAAATCTTGTAACGTTTCTTTTACACTTCTATTCACTATGGAGGAATACGAATAAATTCAAAATCCACTTCAAGAGTGTTGTAATGCAACAAATGCATATCATTACATATGCTTACATTTGCATTTATATGGATTTCAACAATAAATTATTGATTAAAATCAAGATAATATAAAAGGAGTAAATTTGGACGTAATCCTTCAATTATAGGAGGCTTTCCTTATAATTCAAGGCTTGTTTTGAAATAATGCACACTACATACTATTAAGTCAAGAGAGTAAGCTTTTAAAAAACCAGCTACTAAAGATGGGGCAATGTAAAACCTCCACTTAATCACCGTAACAAACAACCATCTAGATAACCACAACAAAATAATATGTTCTTTCAATCCCAATCAAATTTTCGAGTACAAGAAGCTAAAAATAAAGCCACGGATATTAAACCATAAAAAAAAGCATATATAAAAAGTAACACCTCTAATAACGAGTGTGGTAAAGATGTAAGCCTCATTTATATCTAATTCTAAAAACTTATAATAAAAATTCTAAAGAAACAAATTATATATCTAAATTCCTCACTGAAATGAATAAAGGTATTACTGATTTTAAATTAACTCATTTTACAATTTTTCTAATACTACACATATCGTTTATATTATAACCTACCCAACGCTAATGAAAACAAACACTGATCGATCAACTTTCGAAATTAAAATTATACTAAATAAAATATCATGAAAATTAAAGCCATTTCGAATTGAATACTTTATAACACAATAAAATATAAATTTTCTGAAAATACACAATAAGTCATTTTCCATATAAGCAAAGCCACGTATTTTTAGCTCGATACAAGATGATAATTTCGATTAAAAAATTATATGCTAAATATAATATATCAATTTAGTTAAAAAGCTAGAAGTATATTGTCATCAAAATAAAAAAAAATTTAAGAACAGCCACATACAGGTGATCATAAACGTCCATGGGATTGATGATTCACAATAAATTGGTTATAAACCACTTAAAATCAAACAAGCTGTCTCTAGTGCGAGTTTTTAGAAACTCTCGATATAAACCAGATGGGTTTAAACGTCACCATACTCAAACCTGACTATCATCATACGCCGCTCGTTCAACTCCGCTTCCGCTGGATTGACCCCTATGGCGCAGCACGTCGTTTCGATAGATCTGAAGAGTAACTCAAGATAAGGAGTATGTATAAATCATAGCTACCAAATTCGTCTGTACGGGAGAAAAAAATACGGAAATTCGGGAATTGGATTCTTACATTGAATAATAGAATAATTTGGTTAAAATTCTATTCGATTCATGTAGCTTCGTCTGTACGAGAGAAAAAAATACGGAAATTCGGGAATTGGATTCTTACATTGAATAATCGAATAATTTGGTTAAAATTCTATTCGATTCATGTAGCTTCACTTATATTTGGTTCATCTAGTTTATGGTAGGGATTTATTAATTTATGGCCGAGAATAGTAAGTGCAATGATCTCTGAGCACCAAATAGATAGTTGCTGAACTGCAGGTAAGAAATGGAAAGGTTGCCGGATTGAGAAAAATTTTGAGTTTTAAAATTTAGTGTTGTTTCAAAGAGATTAAAACTCTGAGTTTTAAATTTAGTGTGGTTTCAAAGAGATTAAAAAACTGAAAAAGCAAGGAAATAAATAATTTGAGTAAAATCTTGAAAATATAATGACAGGGTCACATGTAAGAAATGGAAAGGTCGCCAGAGTGAGAAAATTTCTTAGTTTTAAGTTTCAGTTTTCTGTGACAGAGTTTAAACCGCTGAGATAACAAGTAAAGAAATAATGGAAAACAGAACAAGCAAAGAAATAATTAATTGAAGAGTAATTTTATAATAATTAATTGATTTTTTAAATATTATAAAAATAAGTTTTGAATATTTAATTTATAAATATATATTAATTATAAAAGATTTTAGATGAAATTTGAAATTAAATAGATAGTTTTGAGTTTTGAATATTTAATTTTTAAATAAATATTAATTATAAAAAGGTTTTAGATCAGATTTGAAATTAAGAGGGAATTTTGAATTTTGAAAAGAGAGATTTTGGAAATAAGACAAGTGTGGTTGTCATTTTGTTAAATAAACAGTAATTTTAAAATTGTTTATATTGATTAAAATTATTAAAAATTATTTAAACTTCAAATGTTTAAGATATATACTTTCAAATTTTTTCAGAATTGAAAATTTCTCATCCAAATTATTATCGTAACATATCGTATTTGAATCCGAACTGGAATTCGAATTTGATAACTATGGTATAAATCATTATGATGACCATGAACACACATCCAAACAGAAACGTAAAATATTATTGCTATGATTATTGGTCACATGACACATGAATTGGGGATTCAACGAAAAAAAATTATTGCACATCGTTAATTAATTTAATTTGTGTACCTCATCGACCACTGCCTGTGCCTTCGCAGTTAAGAGAGCAACGTCAAATATATCGTGCTCCATGCCCTCCGCTGCCCAGTTGTTGCTCTTTTCGATTATGGCTCTCCTTACCTCCTTTTCCACACAGTGAAGGAGAACTCTTGCCAATAACCGTTGTAGATTAGCCATTGCATTCGCTCCATTGATAATTTTTTCGACTACCTTCAGCCAGTGCTCGTTCTCCTGGACATTATCCAAACACAGACTTCTTCCCCTCGCTGTGTTATCTTCTCTCTCTCCCTGCAAAAGCTCCTCCATTTGATCTCTGAGTGGTTTCTTGATCTTCTCTTCGATTTGCCTGTTTACTTCATCCACTTGATCATCGCTGAGATTTTGTAGATACTTCATCTTGTTCCAAATGTCTTCTACATCATCAAATTTTGCATCAGCTTCCCGACCTACCAATTGCACATTCTTTTCTAAACCTTCAGAAAAGTCCATGTATTCCCATGCTTGAATATATGATTGCACAGCATTTTTAACAGCATTAAAATGCGAATGAGTGCCGTCATAGCTGTAGATCATAGACTGGATCAATAACACAGCTATCTTCTTCCAACACGTTCTGCCGACTTGCTCGAAATCCTTTGCTGCTTCTAAAGATATTTCTGTTTGATCCTGACCGGCCCTTGCTCTGCGTTTCAACAATTCGATCAATTCAACTGAAGCAGTTTTGCCCTTTTCATGGCCTTTTGTTAATTGATTTTTTACTTTATCAAAGCCCCATTTATTGGATATGCAGAATTGGTTTACCTTTTCTCTTGGCAGTATAAACTTCAAAACCTCTTTATACGTGGAAAATTGATCGGTGGTCTCTGATGAACATAGGTTACACTTAAAAGGGTAGAAAAAAATTCCTATAAATATCCATAAGATCCGCCCCACAACCATGAAACCCACAACCATGAAACCCACAACCATTGCCATCTTCACCACTTTAGAAACTCTTTCCTCCTGTAGTTGCTGTCTATGGCGAATTTTTTTCTCCTGAATTCTTTTGTCCCCAAACCATTGACGTGCAAACGAATCATAGAGATCTGAAGTGATATCATCCCCAGCCAATGCCACATTATAGTTAAAGTCAGTGTATGATGAATAATGCGGAGCCGATTTGAACCATCTGATTAGGACGACTATCCAACCTATTAGAATGATTGCAAATTGGCCCATAATAACGAGAAGATCAAGCTGTGTTGCACTCTTGTAATGTGGAAGGAAGTAAGCCCACTTAATGAATGACACCACAACGCAGTATGTGGCGACAAAGCTGGCAAACGGGCAGAAAAATGATCTTGCAATGACATGGTCAGGTCGCGAGGCACGAACTACAATCCAGCATTTGAGAACGTGATCTCCAATGCTCTTACACTGTTGCTTTTCAGGGGAATTACAACAACAGGAAAGTGCTAAGGGAATCTTCTGAGACATGATCTTCCGAGTGCTTCTACCCATCAGGGCGGCGTAGATCATCAGCAAAATCAATTCTACAATGCTTCCGTGCAGAATAGCGCTGTCCGCTTTGGACCAGTTTATATGAGACCCTTTCAACCATAAATACTTCAAATAAGAAGGAGAAGGAGAAGGAGAAGCAGAAGGTGATTCTGTCGGCTTATTTACTTGAAGGAGCTGACTCTCGGCGGAAATATTGCTGACTATCGTAAATGCCAATGTTGAAAGATCGAGCCAAGCATTGGAGCCTGGACGGGCCATTCCGGGAAGCAAATAGGCAATGAGTACACACATCATCACCCTTCCGCTATCAATCACCAGCTGATTTTTTTTCAAAACGGCCACCTCCTCTTCTTCCTCGTACGTGGCGCCTGAATATATGCTGATATGTGAATAATCAACATATGAAAGAAGTTGGATAATAATGGAGCTGAAAACAAGTACTCCTCCTGGGATCCAAATAGCACTTCTCTTCCTCGCCTTCCAGATATCCCATAACAGCAATAAAATAACTACAAATAACCAGAAGCACCAGAATGCGAGGTTTTCTCTACTTGGAAGAACTATATCCTCTGCCATTTCAAAACACGGAAATGCTATGATGGCTTCACTGCTGATACATGAATGCTTGCGTGGAATTTTATAACTCAGTTACTTAGCGAATAAGGAAATCTTGTAGGATAAATTTTAATATAGTTTTTTTAAGATGAGAGGGGCTAGTTTCCTATAGAAGCATCATGATCTTTTTTTTACATATATTTGTCAAAAATTCTGACAACCGTCACATCAAATCAAACATATTACAACCAGTTTCTGACAACCTTCGATGTACCTTCACATCGAACCGAACATATTACAACCACATGGACAGAATACGCTACGCTGCAGCAATTTTGCGCAGCTCAGCAGGAATAGAATCGATTTAAATTGTTAAAAATATTCCAAACGGCGTTACTCCAGTCCAGTCCAATCCATCAACCTTACTTCTTAAACAAATTTGCCTTTCATAATTCTAAAAATTAGGGAGGATGTAGAATTTTTAGAATCTTCAATTTTTAGAATCTGTATTAGGCGTGGAATAAAGGTAGTCGTTAAGCCTCCTTTCTCAGAGCTTATTTTAATATGAAGACGGGAAGAGTCTTGCCCTCTCCTGGACTATAATGGGTAATTCGAATCTTTAATAAAGGGTTACATCAATCGTCAATACCGTAATTTCATGGATTTTTTTGTTATTCAAATTCTAAGGTCCTTCCAAAGAAAGAAATGAATGTCGGGTAGACAACTCCAAGTTCGTCTATAAAGTGGTGAACCAGATTGGGCCAAACATGATGGCAAATACGTTTATTGACCACCTAAAGAAAATAACCAAATTGGGCCAAACATCATAGGTTCATACTTTTATTGACCACCTAATTAATGTTGTTGTTGAAGTACTAAAGCAAATAGACGAAGTTCGACTATTACCAGAACTCCAATCATATTAGAATATAATTCAATCATATTAGAATATAATTTTTTGAATGCTTGATATTTAGTGCTTAAATCGCGAGTGAATTTTTCATGAAAACAAATTATGAAAGAGTACACAACCAATACTTTCACTGTTATCCAATAGATTTATAAAAAATATATTTATAAAAACAATGTTGAGAAAAGAAATATCGAGCCTAGGATAAATGGCGACACAAAACAGAAAAAAGTAAAGGATAAAGTGAAAGTGTGGGGAGGAAAATACCAAACTCATCATTAAAGAGAAATATGAGTTGTATTCTAAAGTGAAATAGAGGTGTGACTTGATAAACGTGACCCACAGGAATTGTGGAAAGTTCGGCGGACTAGATCGATGGAATGAATGGTTACCCCTAAAAAATGGAAAGTATAATATGGAGATGGAATTCTATCTTAAAAATTATGTTTTATAAATAAAATGATTTTATATATTAAATTAATATTTATATTTATATTTATATTTATATTTAATTATAAAAAATGTTAAAATAAGAAATTTTGAAATTTTTAATTTTACAGATTAAATTTAAATTTCATATTTATTGTTTAAAATTATTACTTATTTCAACTTATAATAAGTGTCATTGTTTAATACATGTTTTTTTATGCAAAAAGTAATCAATAGCAATTATTGAATGCTTGAACAAATTCATAAATATAATAAGAAAACACATTTGAGTACACCAAAGGGAAGTAACGGAAATAATTATTGGACTAGATAACTTTGAAGCAAAATAGAGATAGGTGCATACTTAATTTTGGATGAAACATTACTTCTCACATCATTGTTTGTTACAAAATTTAAGAGTTTATTGAAATGTGTTTGTGGACATTTGATTCCATCTTTAGCTTATGAGACCAAATAAGGAAGAGAAATTATAGGCCTAGTCTAATGAACTTTTTACGTCATTTTTTGTTGTTGTTAATTTTAATCAAAATTCCACTAAGATTTTCAAAAAACTTGAGTTTAAATTGTTTAATCTACATAATTCAAGTTTCTCAAGTGTTTTTGAGGGTGTTGAATCCATTTATGCATTTAAAACTGTATTTTAAACAACAATTTTTTTTGGAAATTGTATTGCCAGATTTTGGTGAATTCCCTTGAAAAAGGTTATTTCGTCTATAAGTTAGACTACGTGGTATCTTTATATTAAATAATGTATACATACGATATAAATAAAACAAATATTATTTTTTAAAGTTATTTATTGTAAACAATTATTTATTAAACTTTATATTTATACTTATCCTAATTAACCCACAAATAAATAATTTATGGTAGAATTTATATGTCAAAAAAATCAAATTAATATGAAGTATCTCTTGTCATCATTCATATGTAATAAAATATCTAATATAAAAATATAAAATGTCTAGTATATTAAAATAAAAAATTTCTTTACACAAAGGCTGCAAAAGATTCCTAAATTTTTTTATTTTTAAGTTATCATTAAAATTGCAAAGACAAAGGAGAAAATATTATTATACTTAACCCATTCAATTTTGTTTTTACTATATATTATTTTTTCTTTCACCAAAAATTTATGCGGCTTATTGAGAATTCAATTTTTGTTAATTTTTATTATTATTTAAATTTATTTATTTGTAAGGTGATTGGATGAGGTCTTATTATGTGTTGTTTAGTAGCTTCCATTTCTATTAGTTGCTCATTTTCTGTTTTTAGTTTTATTTCTTTTTTCTTGTTAACTTATTAATTTTGTTCTTTTTCAATTATTTCCATTTTAGTGTATTATAATTTTTTGTCAATATTTTCAATTCAAATGACTTATTATTATGTTAAAAACATTTTGTAATAAATTTAATTATAAAAAATTATATATATGTGTGTGTAAACAATATTAGTTAATCATACTAATATTTTTTATTTTTGGTGATGCATTCCACAATACAGTGTTTTATTAGTTTTTTTATTTTTGTGATAAAATATTTCTTTATTATTTTTAGTTTAATTAAGTTATATTTAAAGCAAGCCATAAGTACTTGCTACTACTTAATTTTTTATTTATATTACATCATGATTCAAAATTGAATTGTGAAAATAAATAATATAGGTAAGGTTTATAGATGAAAATGATTGAACCAAATCCATTCAATAATAAAAATGGATAAGGGAAGAAAAATCAGTGTAATATGAACCTTTACTACCTTTTTTTTTTTAAATGGACAAGTTTGCATTGTTAGTAAAAGCCCAAAACATAATGGAAACTATTTTTTGGAAAAGAAAACATTGTTTTTTGGAAAAGAAAATATAAACTATGGAAAAATCCATAAATTTGGAAAATAAAATAAAATGGGATAATTAATTTATGACCACACTTGGCTATTAGAGATTTTTATTTTTATTTTTTTTAATTAAAAAAATAATAATTACGAAAAATTTGATTTTAAACAACATAAAATTAATCATCCATTAGACATTCAAATTTTAAAAATTCAAAAATTAAATATTAATTTCTAAAAAATAATGTTAGATCTTAGACTTTTGTCATCCATATTGATAATAAGATTGTCTTTCGGATTAACCACATTACTGTGATTTGGTCAATAATGATTAATAAGTTTAATACTTAATTTTATCAAAACTTTAATAAACTTTGCAAATAGTTTCTAAAAAAATTCCAAATTAATAAAAAATCAAAGCATTTTAACCAATCTAATTACGATTCCGCAAGTATAATAATATATAAATTTTGTACAAATATTTATATTTAGAAAAAATGTAAAAGTTTATATATTTTTATAATTTAATAATTGATTATTAAAAAAAAATTATTCCATAAATAAAAATGTTTTATATATAGTTTTAACATATAGGTTGATCCTAATTTTAAAACTAAACTGACATAGATCTATCTTAATCCCTGATTTATCAAGTTGGGTGGGATCATATCCCTTAAGATGTAAACTTATTTTTGAGTTTAAAACTTGAAAAAATGTGTGTACTTCCCAAAATTTGATTACTGTCATGGCTTAATAGATCCTTAGTTAAGATAGATCTATGTTGGTTCTTAATAATATTATTTATATTACATAAATTTCACATCTCTATATATAAAAGTATTTTCATTTTTTATTTTATTAAAACTTTGATTTGCTCTCTATGAAATATTTTTAGATATAGGATTTAGATATATCTAGAAAGTAATTATAATCTTTTTGATTTTATATTTATTTAAAAAATGTTATCAAATTAATTTAAAATAAAATGTGTATAAAATATTTGATTGTGAAATGAGTTGTGTTTTTTGGGCATGTGGTATTGATAAACCATGGTATTGGTCCATGACATTGTAACAAAACCTATTTGCAAGTTAATAATTTCCATGGTAAAGTGGTGGTGAATATTCATGGTTAAGAATATTGTTATATTGTAATTTTATTGTAAGTATTAAGTTTTTATGTGTTGATTTATATGGTAAAATGGATCATAATTTATATCTACTATTTAAATGTTATATATTTTAATTCAACAAGTATATTGTGATTTCTTTGTCTAAAAAAATGTTGTTGATTTTATTAATAAAAACAAAATTACCACATAACAAATTGTAGTTTACTATTTTTTTACTTTTGCTCTCTATTTCTCTTAACATTTTCTTATTTTTTTTTGTTGAACCAACATGTAAATATTTCTAAACAGGCATTTATATCACTACATCATCACCACCATCATGGGTTGTAGAACACCTCTTGGCACAATTATTATTAATAATAAAAAATATAGCTATAACCAACATAGATCCATTTTAGTTTTAAATCTACTGAGAACCCTCAGGGATCAGATCTTTCAAGATGCAGCAAAGCTTAAGGAAAGGTTCTCATAGCTTGATAGATCCTTAGTGAAGATGGACCTATGCTAGTTCTTAATAATATTATTGGGCTGAGAGATGATCTACAACTTAGTACATGAGGGAGATGTCGTCACTTAACATTACATTATATATATATATATATATATATATATATATATATATATATATATATATATATATATATATATATGCAAGAGATGTTGTGTGTAAGGTTACTTTAAAAAACAAATTAATAGCTTTACTTTAAAAAACAATGCCAACCATAAATAAAATACTTTATTTTTCACCTTTATTTCACATCAGAGTTTATGAAGTGAGATAAAGTAATTGAAATTAAGAAAAGAAAAATACTTTTTAGCATGAGGGATATATGTAAAACTTTTTTAGGGATATGTTTGTGCTAGGTATTTGTCTAGGTGGAGGAAATATTAGGAAAAATGTAATTATTACATTTCATGTAATATTTCTGCCTACCTCCATTCACTTTTTACTAGGTTATGTTGGGTAAAATATAATACTATAATATTACATTTTACCCAATATTTCCCCTCAAGAGGTCCACTTCTTATTGTAATTTTTATTTATGTTCGCAGTTTAAAAGTAAACAAATTCAACTATAAAATTAGCAGGGGTGAGGGATAATATTGAGTAAAATGTAATATTTAGGGTGGGGTGTAAAAATATTAAGTAAAATATAATAATAATAAATTTTAATTAGTATTTCCCCTAATAAGTAGGCTGGGGTGTGATGAGAAATATTAGATAAAATATAATAGTATTACATTTTAATTAGTATTTCCCCCAACCCAACAACTTTTTTATAGGGTGGGGGGTGGTAATAAATATTGGGTAACATATAATATTGTAATATTATATTTTATCAAAGATGCAAAGCTCTTTTAAAATGAAAAGAGATTTGATCCCGAGATGGATCTAGGCTTATTTATAATATATAAATTTCACATATCTATATACAAAAATATTATCAATTTTAATTTTTAAAGTGATTTGATCCCGAATTAAGATGGATCTAGGTTTATCAAATCTCTTCAATTGTAATCCTTTATTCAATTTTTTCACCCTAAATAAGGTTTGCACCTCAAAGTATTTGATCCCTTATGAAAACACGATAAAGGCTCTGTTATGATGCATCTACACTACTTTATAACCAACATCAATTTATTTTTTTTTGTCTCATATTTTTCTTAAATCTCACACCTCAAATGCAAATTAAGGAAATAATTACACTTTTCTTCATATTGGATTGTAAAAAGTGCATCTCCTCCAAAAATATATTTTGTTTTTTTCATTACATACACAAATAGAAAGAAATTCCATATTTATTAATATAGTTTTTATTAAGAATTTGTGAAATTGCACATCACTCTCATATTTAGAAGTAAAAAGCAGCTAATTGCTATCTATGGAATAATAATATTTTGCTTCCAATGGCTTTTTTATATTTTAACTTAAAGTAGACATTTAAATATTTTATTATTATTTACATCTTTTAAAATATGCTTGATTAACACTATGTTGAGCTTGAAAAGAATTATGTATCTCCTTCATACTTAGTATCTTTTAACTTTTAATTACTTCAAATAGAAACATAAATAATTTGTTTAGGTAAACTGGGTATTCCATATAGAATGGACACCTTCAATTACAACTCACACAACTAGATAAAAATCATAATGTCATTGTCTTTATTAAGCCGAGAGGCTCATTCTACAATCCAGTATGAAGGCGATGTGTCTTTTTTAAAATAAAAATAAAATATTCTCTAAATAGAAAAGCAATCTTGGTTATAATAAAAAAGAAAAAGGAATATGTTATGCATGTTTAATTAGTTGTTCATATGACTTAATATAATTTCATGTAAAGTAATTTGAAGTAAAAAAAAAAATGTGAGTAAGATGTTTAAACCATATATTTTTCAAAAATATTTTAAAGTTGTATATAATAAAATATCGAAGGGTTGTGAACAAAATATTTTAACATGAATTTTAATCTTTTTTTAGGTAAATATTTTTTTGTAGAAAACTAACAAATATTTTTATGACTTACAAGTTTAAGTTATGTAATCTATATAGCATTCAAAAATACAATTTAAACAATGAAAAATTACACATTTTTTTGCACTCTAAAATAAGTTTGCACCTAAAGAAATTTGATCCCTCTAGGCTCATGTTACAGTTGTTCTTAAGATGGATCTATGCTGGCGTGGTTAAACCCCACGGGGGAAAGAGTCCTTAGCCCGAACCAAAGCAACTACTTGAGGAAATTTTATTAATGTAAAATAAAATGTATGGCATGTTAGATACCTATACCAATAGGTTTCATATTTCATGATTGGAAAAAGAAAGGTCCAAATATGCTCTGCTTTGGTGATGCAAAGATCCCATATTTCCAAGAGAAAACATGTGTACATAGCCTGATGTTGACAAATTTTGATGGGTGGTCCAACAGCCTAATCTGGATCATACCATGTTTTAATTTTCTGTTGTAGAATAGAGAGAGAAGTCTGTCCAAACTGTTTAAACTTGGCAGACCAGTAGCTAGGTAGAGAAATAAGGTCCCCAACTGCTTAATCTGGGACCTTGGAAGCAATAAGGGTAGCCTTAGATAGAAAATTAAAAGGAAAATCCAAAGAAAAGAAAAGGCACATAAGGGTATGCAAGTCTAAGTGCACCCGCCATGAAGAAACAAAAAAATGCTAGGAAAATAGATGGGTAGGCAGATGGGGTTGCAGAAATGTCATTCCTTTCAAGTGAGTGTTTGAGAACCTGTTTGCAAAGGAATATCAGTGAATAGAGAAGGTCCTCTTCTCCATCATGTTGCAGCAAAGCAAAGGAGCATGACTAACTTCCTTTTCCCCCCTTTCACATTCATCATTAACATCCCTTCATCAGTTGTAATTCATGAAAGAATTTAAGGTGTTATGTTGGTTCTTATTCCTGAAAAGAAGCCACATTTCCTGTGTAAAAATTCTTTTCATTTTGATCTACTTCCTAACTAAGTTTAAGTCCCAAAAAACTTAGTAAACACCATTTCCCATTCTCATTCCCCCCAGTACTAACTACTTACTGTATCTACACTAAATCCCTTATGTTTCCCTTCCCCCTACTATTATAACACCATGGTGTATAAATCCCAAGCATTGTATAAATATCCTCCCTTTTTAGCACTATAGCTAAATAAGTTTGTCTAAGGGAGACATTAGTCCACCAGGGACTATGGTCAACCCTGTCATGGGATTACTCTAACCTCTGGTTAGGAGTAATAACCTCCCCCTAAGCCCTCACTTCCCCTCTTTCAAAAAGTTTCATCAAAAAACCCCTTTTCCCTCTGCTTAAACCCTTTTAATCCTTTTCCCCCACAGATTAACCCAAAAAACCCAAAAAACTATAGTCCCGCGCCCAAATATTAAATTAAATATTTAAATGGTCGGGCGGGGCCCAACCCAAAGCTGCGCGACAGACGGCAGTACCCGCCAGCCGTTGATCGTCCGCCGCCCCCGATCCAATGGTGGGCGGTCAATTTCACATCCCAACCTGCCTCCCTTTAACGTCCGGGGAATGGCGGTATTGGGGGCCGTACCCAGGACGCGTGGCATGCGCTGGGGTTGTTCGGAGCCCCCCTCCCCGATACCGCCTATCACCAAAGGTGGTGCGGGGAGACCACTTACCGCCTCCCTGATACCGCCCATCCGGCGCACGTCACCCTCACGTCATCCTGACGTCGTGTCGCCTCCGCCCGCCCCCGCGCCCCGTGGCCCTCCACGTAGCCCTGCCACCGCATCCGCCCGCCACCGTGTCCAGCCACGCTGGCCTCCAGCTCGGCGTCCACGTCACCCTCCGTACCCGGGCCCGCCGTGACGTCATGCTGACGTCATTGGCGGAAAAGGCGCCAATGACCCGTTTTGTCCAATTTTGTCGTTAAAAATGCCCAAACTAGCCGTTTATTGTCATTTTCACGCGAAAACAATGCAGCCATTGTCAACCTGTTCGCCGCGAAATTGCCTCCCAGCCATCAAATTCAAAGTTGCGGCCGCTATAACTCGGCAATTCAGCTGTAGTGAGCTCTCCCTCTTCAGCCCGAAGGCGTTCCGTGTTGTTTTTCCAGGTATTCACCGCAAGTCCTTTGTTTCGCCCCTATGCAGGCCATTTTTATGTGAATTCTCCCATAAGCATTGGTTAAATCCTAAATTACACACTGTCTGCTACTTAATTTGCCATTAAATCCACCTGCATTACCCTTTGCCCCGAGAATTCGGTATCAAAACGATAATTCACGGTTGAAAATTACAAATTCGGCCTCGAAGTTGCCCGACATTGTTCTCTTTTGCCGGGTGGAGGCCCAAGTCTGCATGTCACCAAATTGAAGCCTGCACACCCTCTGCAATCATCCTGACCAATTCACAATCCCTGTGAATTTACCAAAAAATAGCAGAGACAAGTCTGCCAAGCTTGCTTGTTCCACTTTGAAGAAAATTCCAAGCATTATCTACAGTAAGCCTGTCACTTAAGCTCTGAGGAACCTTGCAAACCATTGCACTCACCTTGCTCACAATCAGATTACACAATGGCTGCTCCTGCACCCTCAGCCCTCAGTGTTGCTCCATTGAATGCACCAAATAAAGACCTGGAGTCCTTGCCTCTTGCTGACAGGGACTACCTCATTGAAGACTTTGTGGGTAACAGGGACTTTTTGCAGACCTTCAGGCAATTAAGAAATGACTACCTGAATGGTCAGGATGCATATGGGATATGGGAGTCAAATCTACCATACTACTGTCTCCCCTCTGTCAATGTTTTTCCTGAGATTATTCGCCTATGTGCTGAAAACTATGATGTGCAGCACAGAGCTATTAAGTCTCCATCTAGGAGCATCCTCTTTCACATTAATCCTAAATCCATCAATAAGATGCTCCACTTTGATCAGACTGAGCTGCTGTTCCCATTTTCCATGAATTATCTGCTGGACACTGGTGCCAAGATGACCAGTGAGGAGATTCAGAAGATCACCAGGACATTTATGAGACCTGAATGCCAGCCCACAGGGCCACCTCCCTACTTGGATGTCTATTTTACTGAGGTAGGCAGACTATTGATGGACATGATTGCTTATGTATTGGGATACAGATCCAGCGAGCATGTGGATGAAACAATGCTGGTATTGCTAGTTGCTTACAGCCCAGGCCAACCCCCTGCCCACAAATATAACTTTGCTAATGCTAAGTTCATAGCTAACAAGATTCATGATCAGTTGGGCACAGTGGATAGACAGGGTGTCTTCAAGTACTCATCCTATATCTACCACCTTTTCATGTACTATCAGTCCGAGGTTTTTCCATGCTACATCAAAAAGCTGGATTATAAAGGGGAAAGAAGATCTGTTATCTTCTGGACATCTGTCTATCACAAAGTCCAAAATTCACCCTATTCCTATTGTGAATTTATTGACCAATTTGTATACCCTGTCTCTTGCTTATTGATGAGGTCCCCTCCTCCCAGAATATCAACTGAAATACAGAAAGCTCTGCAGCTTTCCAAGAATTACAAAATAGGTGATTGGTACCTATATGAGAATCATACAGTCATCAGAGTCTATGGCTGTGAGCTTTGTCCATACAGGCTCCCAAAATATGTGCCTATGAGGATATTTGCCTTGCAGTATTATAGGCAGTTGATTCAGTCTGACCTCACTCATTTTCACAGCTCCAAAAAGAAAGCCCATCTCAAGTTCAAACACCAGGTGGGCCCCTTCATCATGAATAAAAAAGAAGGATGGGAAGATGCTGACCTAATCCTCAAAGACAAATACAAGCTATCATATAGTTTCCGGTGGGTCCCTTACGACCCTGAAGGTTTCATTACTGCTAGAAGAATCAAGTACAAGCTTCTAGGTTATAAGCATTGCAAATATCCACACATTGAAAAATATGCCAACTAGCAAGAATGGCAGCAGGATACCTTAATTGAAAAATTAACTGAAGAAGAGACAATGCTAAAGAATGTCAAGGAACTGGAAAAGACTCTTGACCTAGATTCTGTGCAACAGGTACCCTTCAAACGGCTGCACTCAGCAGGAGAACGGACCTCGGCCTCAAGGACTGCACCAGCCACACAGGCACCTTTTACAGCAGCACCAGCTACAGACAAAGGGAAAGGGATAATGGGTGCTGAAGAAGAAACCGTGAAAGAAAAGTCTGCCCCTTCAAGTGAACAGCAACAAGTGCAGCAACCAGAGCAGCAACCAGAGCAGACTCCCCCTCCACAAACTGAGCCACCAACAACTCCAATTTTGCAGACCCCAGCACAAGAGGACAGGGGTACGAAAAGAGACAGAGAAGAGTCCACTCCTGCTAGTGGATCCTCCCAGCAACCCCAGACCAAAAGGCCAAGGGCTGACTCCCCAGAGGTAGAAGACATCACTGAAGAAGTCCTTGACAGTTCAAGGAAAGACAGGGAGGGCAGCCAGCATACAGGTACAAGCTCCTTTCAGCAGGAGCAAGGATTACAACTTGGTTTGGAGGTGTCCTCCTCCTCTCAGCAGAGCAAGAAGCCCAAAAGCACTAAGGATTTTTTCAAGCAAATAAAGGCACAGAATGACTTGCTGAGGGTGGAAGTTTATAAACAATTTCTCAATGCAACACCAGCCCAAAAAGAAAGGCTAATGTCTGTATATGACATTCAAGAGGAGAAAATGATCCTCAGCCATTTCAAACCTACAGTGCCCCATCCAAAATCAGCGGCAGATTATGTGAAGACAAGGGTGGAGGTCCTAGCCAAAGACATCCATCCCATGGACCAAATTGAACTCCACAAACAGACTGGAGAAATGGTCTATGCAACCTTGGTGGAGAGGGCAACCATGGCCCATGAACTAAAAGAGTCACTAAAAAATACCAACACTCAGTTGGATTTTGAAAGAATGTCCTCCCTAGCCAAAGATAACAGAATAAAATCACTTGAGGACATTATTATTGACCTAGGACATGATCCTAAGGATCCAAAGGGTGTAAGGGCCCTTATGAAGAAAAAGGAGGATGACCTCAATGCATTAAAGAAGAGGTTAAAGCTGCTGCCCACAGAGCATCCTCAAACAACAGAGCTACAGAAGGAAAAGCAGGTCGATGAGCAGCTGGACCTCATAATGCAGCTAAACCAGAAGATCCTTGACTTGGAGAAAGAGCTTGAAGGGGCATTACAAGATAAACAGGGAGAATCCACATCCCAAGCTCCTCCAACTACTTCAACCACTGCAACAACTACAGAGGCAGCAATGGCTCCCACAACAGAAGCAGCAGCAACAACAACAGCTCCAAATTCTAGCACAAGCGTGGAAGAATTGACTAAGGCCATTAAAGAAATGGAGCTCCAGGCAAATGAAATAAAATAGGCCAAGGAAAAATTGGCAGAATTAGATGCCAAGTATGATAAATCAAAAATGACTGTGGCAGAACAAGGCAGAGAAATAAAGGCCCTAAAAGAAAAGATAAAGGCCTTGGAAAAAGAGCTGAATCTGGAAAGTGCCATGGCTGAAATAAGAAGAATTCTATGGGCCAAAATTGGCCAATCCATCACTAAACAATGGAGGTCAATTAAAACTATACATGAGCAGATGGATTTAATTGGCCAAGCACAGACAGAGATTCAGAGGGCCAAAACAATGCTAGGAGACAGGCCTGAGCAGGCCAATAGAATGATAGATTTTTTGAATAGGCAAGAAAAGGAGGAGCTGGCAGCCATTGGCATAGTCAATAGAACAGAGGCCGTCCTCACAGCCAAGAAGGTACTCACTCTCAGGAATTATGTACAAACTGTGGAGAGGAAGTGCTATGAAATACAGGCTGAGGTGGATGAGTACCAACAAAAAATGGCAGCACTACAAGAAAAAGGACTGCCCAGCCTACTAAGCGGTGCAGGAAGATTGATCTCCCGAGATCAATTTGCCAACAGGATGGCAGCTTATATTAAAAACCAAATCACTGCATCGGGCAGTACTTCTGAGGAAAAAGGGCCTCCAACAGGACAGAGCTTATACAATAAACTTGAAGGCCTGTTTTTTTATTGAAAATGAGGTAAAGCACCTTTTTGAAATTCCTCCAAATTTTTACAGATATACAGAGGCCGATGAAACTTTAATAAAGATTCGAAGACATCAAATGCCTAAGGAAGATTGGTGGCAGGCAATGCTTCAAATTTTGCCATGATAGCCTCAGTTGCTCGGTCACTGCCATCTCCAACTCACTGGAAGACAAACAGCAGAATAAAGTTAGCATTTAAGGCAGCTGAAAGGTGACTCAGCACATGGACAACGACAGCTAGCCCAAAGGATAAGAAAATACGCATATTTTGACAGCGTATCCTCAGCCGACTCCAACAGCCACCAAGTCAATAGTCTCTGACTATTTTTGACAGCTAAAGCACTGAAGAGTTATTACAGCATTAACTTTCTCAGCTACAATGCTCCAGGAGTTGGCATAACATCAATGAGCCATTAACTTATTTCCTTGATATTTTTCTTATGTAAATTTTGTATATATACCCCCCTTTGCAACACATAAGGGGTTGGTAATTTTCACTCTGAGGCAAATGTATTGTACACTTTCAGATTGTCGAATACAAAGGGCTGGACCAGCTCAGTGACTTCCTGAAAATTTGATGTCTTGCTGATGACATGCGTGCTGTTGCAGAATTCTTGTGCTGTCTGATGGAATAATAAGTTTTCTTAATCTCTATTTTGTCTTCTTATTTTGTTAAATCATACTCATGTTTTCACTAAATCTAGCAATAGAGAAAAGGGATAGTACAGGATATGTTTGGTCACACCCTGTGCTCAATCTTTTATTGCTGTAAATGTTTTCTTCAGAATTAACCATGGACATGAAATCTTAAATGCTCATGTTTGCATTAATTCTATAAATGTGAATGTTATCTAGAAATTCTTCACTGCTTCTAAATAATATTCTCACTTCTTTACATATCATTTTATTGAAAGATTCTTAACTGCCTTTCATGAACTGGATACATCACACTTAATCAAAATTTCAAAGCGTTGTTTCCCAGACATTTATCCAGCTCTGCAGCATCACTACTGTATCAACATAGCACACCAAACAACTAAAGGACCACTGACTCCATGCCCAATGACCTATAACATTCTAGTGAGAACATATATATCTTGACTGAAACATTATCCAACCAAGTCCAAAAAAAAATCTTGAGCATCATAGCTAGCCTAAAATTTCTACACAAACAGAGCTAAACCTTAAAGAGAGAGCCCTCTCTGATTACAGCCTGGCTAGAAGCTGTAATCCAAAGATTGGTTAGTGGTTACCCCGGCCGTATTCCCTTGGGAGTCAAAGGGAACAACCTGGGTGTTAACATGGCATAAGGGAATTCTCATAATTGATAATCACCTATGACCCTCTTATGCCCTTTAAATAGAGATCATGGACCAATTTGGTGTTGAGACATGGACCAATAGTCATTACTATTGAGGATAATATGAGTTGTTTAACCATTCTATGTCTAAAACATGGAATGCAGCTAATTCATACTAAAGAACAACACTAAGAAACACACTTTTACCTAATAGAAACATTAGACCAAGTTGAAGTTATCTAACTCCTAAGTGTCTAAATATCCTAACATCCCCCATTAAGAATAACATTATATAGGATTGAATGATTTACAAAGGTGACACAAAATGAGAAGAAAGGAGGAATTAGAGCCTATCCCCCACCAATGACAACTTTATAAGCTCCTAACATACATCAAAGTTTATAAAACTTCGCTTATGAAGGGGATCTTAGGAATTGTCTACAACTTGATCATCTGTAGGGAAAAAGTGCACTTCAATAACTTGTTCATGAATGAGTTTTCTGATGAAGTTGATTTGTACCTTAATGTGTTTGCTACATTGATGTTGGATTGGACCCTTGATGAGCTTGATGGTACTCTAATTGTAACATCATAGGGTTGTTAGATGTTGTTGTTGGAATCCAAGCTCTGAAAGGATATGTCAAAGCCACAAGAATTCTTAACTTACGTCAACCATTTCTTGGTACTCTACTTCTATTGAAGAAAGCACAATAGCCTACTTATTTTTACAAGCCCAAGTGAAAAATCCAGAACGAAGAATAAAAAAATAATTGCAGTAGAATTTTGATCATCAGGGTTTCCAACCCAATCTGAATTAGTGAAAGAAACCAACAAAATAGTCCCCCTTAAAATGTAATGTATTCTAAACTGAATTGTACCTCATTGAATTTTCCTTTTTCTAATTTTCTAATGACTTTCATGTGGTTTTTGCATCTACTAGAATCTTCAATTTTTAGATTCTAAAAATTGAATCTGTATTTAAGATTCTAAAAATCCTTAGGATGTGAATCAGTATTCCTTAGGAATTGTCACTTTTAAATCTTTTAAGAGCATTAGTTAATCTTCAATTATTATTAATGTTTATGCAGTAATAACAGAAAATAAAAGAACATAGTAGGCATAAGAATTTTAGGTGGAAAACCCCCTCTGGGTCAAAATCCACCGAACACTTTTCTAATAAATTCTTTAATCTTCAGTCCCAACTGAAATGAAAGTAACAACTTCCTCAAATTCTAGAAAAAAATGATTCTCTAGCTCCCACAGGAAGGACACCCCAACACCCAGGTTTCTTCAGTAATCAACTAAATGGATTCCCCAACACCCTAGCGAGCCACAACTCGCCCTAGAACCACCCTACCATCTGAAGTGTTCTGAGACCCCAACTTGTAGGCGACTTCATACACCTGCCTAGCACCTCCCTGCTACCCTATAATGACTAAAATAATACAAGAATGTGGATTCCCAAACCAGGGACAATAACCCATGATACAACTTTACAATGATGACTCTTTTAGAAATGACTCTTTTACAATGATGACTCTTTTACAACTTTACAATGATGACTCTTGGCCTTAACAATACTTCTTCAATTACCACAACTAATTATGAGTGCCATGCCACAACCCCATAGTGTTTTAGCCGACTAACTGGGGTTACTAACCTCAAACACGAATATCTCTCGAACCATGAAGAATTATGTGGCATGTCATATATCAATGGAAACATATCGATGATTAGAATCCATTTAGAATATCCTTGAATTATAATAGAGTAATTTGTCAAGTCAAAATTCCCATGAAAGATCGGGGTAGCCCCTGGTGCTACTTAGGTTGACATCAATGACAACCACTGATCAACATACTCTCTGTGCAAGAGTATGAGAGAGTGAGAGAATAGAAGAGAGCCTCAAATCTAAAACTAACAAAAAGCCATGAACCAATCCTCATAAGCATTTTTATCATTGAGACCTCTAGTTTCTTCATTTTCCTTCATTTTCCCTTCAATTTCCTCATGCAAATCTATGACTCTTCACCTCCCTTTTCTCCTAATTTTCCTTTATTTTCATAAATAAATGTCAATTAATGCCACTTTTCCTTTGCCAATTTCTATAGCCATAAATAAACTGGAAGTGACATCCACTAGGATGTTTTTCCCACCATTCATCTTGGAATACATGTCCCATGACCTTGGCCCTATAATCTATTTACATGAAAGTCAAACAAGGGTTGTTACAGAAGTGCCAAGAAGGTCATATCGTCAAAATTATCCAATAGTAAAATTTAAAGTTTATGCCTTAATGACTAGAGTAATTAATTTCATAGAAATTTTGAAGTTTGAATAAGCTAATGAACATAAATAATGGAGAGATGCAACGAAGGAAGAATATGAGTCCATAATGAAAAATGATACTTGGGAATTAAATGAATTTCTTTAGCATAAAGTACCCATAGGATCCAAATAGTTGTTCAAACCCAAATTTAAAGTTGGTAGAAGTATAGACAAATATAAGGCCAGGATGGTTGCAAAAGGTTACTCATAGAAAGAGGGAATTTATTATCAAGAAACTTTTGCACCTATAGCTACATTAAATACAATTAGACTGATGATTGATTTAGTTACAAAACGTAAATGGAAACTACATCAGCAAGATGTTATGTTTTTCTTTTGAATGAGAAAATAAAAGAAGAAGAATATATTGTTCATTCATAAGGGTTTGTTAAAAAGGGTCAAGAACACATTGTTTGCAAATTTAGGGTTCCTTAATGCTCAAGAAATATGCTTCAAATAGGTCATGGTGGAACTTTTGCTATAAATTTTATTTCTAGATGGTTCAAATCATGAAATCTAGAGGAGTCTATATAGGGGAGATATTAATGTACCTATACCATAAATTTTATACTTTTATTCTTTATAATTTCAAGGATATTCTCTAGGGAAGTTAAGGTTTGTGAATGATCCTAAATTTTTCTTCAAACAAGTCAATTTGGAATTTTAACTATAAATTTTAATTTGGGACATTTTAGACAATGAACCTTGGAGGAGATAAAGGGGAATCATCCTATAACTATGCAATAAATTTCAAATATTGTTTCTCTATGATTTTGGAGATATGCTTTGAGGAAATTAGGATTTTTGAATGCTCCTAAAATCTACTTCAAATAGGATAGATTGTAATTTTTGGTAGAACATTTTTTAGGGATGTTTAAGACCATGAAACTTCTAGAAGATAAAACAAATATATTAATGTACCTATGATAGAAAAATTATACTTTAGTTAGATGTAATATTGGAGATATGTTTTGAGGAAGCTAGGGTTCTTGAATGCTCCAAACAATTTATTCAAATAAGTTTGCTTAACATTATTGTTATGATATTTCGTGAGACGTTTCAAAGTATGAAATTTTGAGGGAACAAAGATGCAATCTCTATGTACATATGGTAGAAATTCCATACTTTGGTTCACTATAATTTGGAGATACTCGCTATGAAAGTTAGGTTTACTAAATAGTCCTAAAATTAGGTTCAAATAGGTCAGTTAATATTAAGTGACAATGAAGTGTAGACAAACATAGCCGCAGGAGCTACAACTGCATCAATGCAATTTTGGGAGAAGTAAGAGACTAAGGAGAAAGAGTTGTTGTTAACCACATATAAGAGATTGCAAGACATCGGATGAGGCCTAGACAATGCTCAAGTATTTGTATGAGTCAAAGAATACAAATTGACTCATGTCCCTGAGGAGTAAGCTACTTTCTATTAAATGGAAGTAAATGAAACCATCATTCTTTTTATTTCAATATTAAAGGACATTAAAAGTAAAACTTGGAGATATAGGTGAGGCAATATCTAGCACTGACCTAGTCAATATCACCTTAAGTAAAATGTTACATGAGTATGATATGTTCATCACAGGTCTTGCAACAAGGGTGAAGGCTACCACTTTTGATGATCTTGCAAGCATACTCATGCAGGAGGAAGAAATTTGAAGGAACCTTAAACCTCAAAGTTCTAATTTGTCACTATGGAAAAAGGAAAAACACCTTTCAAAAGTAAGTCAGAATAGGAGTTTTTTGCTATTTTGGTCAATTTTTTTTGTCTTTACCGCCTGGCCAACAAGTCCGGTAAGAATGAGTTCGGTGGCATGTTTTAAAAAACTCTCAAGGATGTACCATTTTCCATAGTTAATAGATATCTTTAATTTATAAAAAAAATAGATCAATGCTTGAAGGTAGAATTAGTAAATTCACATTATGTGGTGAAATATATGCAAGATCACTTCAAGGTTATTGAAATAGGAAGAATCAAAGGTTTTGTATATGCTTAATGTGACAACCGAAATTTATCAAGCATTGTCATCCATGACCATGATAATCAATTTGCAAAATAGGAGTTTTTTAGTATTTTGGTCAAAAGTTTTATGTCTTTACCGCCTAGCCAACAAGTATGGTAAGAATGAGTTCAGTGGCATGTTTTTAAAAAACTCTCAGGGATGTACCATTTTCCATAATTAATAGATATATTCGATTTATAAAAAAAAATACATCAATGCTTGAAGGTAGAATTAGTAAATTCACATTATGTGGTGAAAGATATGGAAATTTGGGCAATCAGTTTTCCGAATAGGAGTTTTTTGCTATTTTGGTAATAAAAAAAAAATTGTCTTTACCGTCTGGCCAACAAGTCCTATAAGAATGAGTTTGGTGGCATGTTTTTAAAAATTTCTTAGGGATGTACCATTTTCCATAATTAACATATATCTTCGATTTATAAAAAAAAAATAGATGAATGCTTGAAGGTAGAATTAGTAAATTCACATTATGTGGTGAAAGATATGCAGCATCACTTCAAGGTCATTGAAATAGGAATAATCAGAGGTTTATATAAACTTAATGTGACAACCAAAAGTCATCAAGAATTGGCACCCACAACAATGACAACAAAAAATCTTTAGCATCAAAGGCATGACCACATTAATTATCATGATCTATTGCTACATCAAAAATGAGGAATGGTAGAAGTGCTTCCAATACTTAAGAATGAATATTCTGCATGTGAAGGGTGTGCACTAGGGAAGATGAATAGGGAAGAGTTCCCTACTCATATAGATAAAAGGAATAGAGATGTTCTAGAACTTGTTCATATAGATATATGTGATCCTACACAAACTAGATCTTTAGGTTGAGCATATTATTTCTTGATATTTATTTACAATTGTACAAAACATATATGGGTATACTTCATGAGAAGGAAGAATGCTATATTTGAATATTTAAAGAGCTCAAAAATTTGGTTGAAAAGAAAATAGAAAAATATATCAAGATACTCTGATCAGAATGGGGGGGGAGATATATTTCAAAAGAATTCATCAAGTATTGCAGACCTGATGGAATTGTACAACAATATGCAGTACCATATACACCATAACATAATGGAGTAGTTGAAATGAAGAATAGAACCATGGTAGAATGTGCATGAACGATGTGAAAAGACAACATTCCTACCATTTCCTTTTGAGTTGAGGATGCTCACATCATTGCTTACTTGAAAATAAGAAGTCCAACTAAAAGTTTAGATCATAAGCACTTTATGGTTACAAAATAGTAGTAAGTTGTAACGCTCCCTCCCACCCCCTTTGACTAATCTTGGGTGAATGGGAGTTGTTACTTATAATTAACCCAACCCGAGTATCTTGTCATGGAAATGGGGTTACAAACCTGATCCTTTCCCTAAAGTTATCAGAATTTCGTCAAGAAACTTTTGGCGATATGCATTTTTCCTCAGTACGATACCTAAATCAAAATTCATTTCGATTCAAAGTTTGGGCCTCATTCACCTTGCCACATCAGCAAGGATTAGCCATGTGGCTCCCACATTGCATTGCCACATCACATGAGGTCCAACAAGGTTCCTGTCATGTCATGGCGCCACCACGCCATTATTCCATCGTGGCAAAACTTTAACCGTTGAGAACATTCTGCTATGAAACACAACAATATGGTGGACTTACTCTCGTCAAGCAATAGAGAGGTTCCCCTCTAATACTCCTATCAAACCATGCCCTAACCTATTGGTGTATTTATTCTTGTTGTCCACAGTGTGACCTAAAAAACATCATCAGCTAATGGATATAATCTTCATTATGAGCCTTCTATCTCTTCCACGCATTCTATCAACTTTGTGGCCCATTATAAAAAGGGAAGCACATATTTTACTCCACCGTCCTGCGCTCAGCAATGACGTGGACCCCAACCTTGTGAGCCACCATGTTATTGTCGCATGACAACCTCAAGTCAAGTGGCACCACTAGCCACTACCATGTGTCCTCTAGTTCTAGGTCAATCTAACTTCCATGTCACTTACTTCATCGGCACCCTACTCACATCACACTTGACATTAGGGTGACATCATCCAGCCATGTGGCATTCTCCGAGGGTGTTGCATGTCATAATAAATCAATCACTTGGCCCAACAAGATGCCATAATTGCATGCCACGTGCAATGTTGTTAGTGTGCCACATGGAAAACTATACCACATCATGAGTACACATCATTCGTGTCTCACATGGCATTTGCCACCTCAACTTGAGTTCAGGGTCCCATCGGGTCCCTGACCTCCATGTAAAGCTATACTCTTACATTTAATGATGGAGAGGGTTTATTGGTGCATCCTTCGTTAAGAGTGTCAATGTGCCCTACTTAGAAGAACCCCTTGTCACACCTCATTGATGCAACAACAAATTTGGCAGTAGGGGACAAACATTTTTCCATCCTGCACTCCATTGCCTCAATGCATTCATGGCTTTACAATTCTTCCTTAAACAATTATCAAGGTTCATTCACCTCGACTATAGGCTTTCTCTATGCAAGCCCAAACTTAAAGTCTCAAAGACTTCAACGACCTGCATAGCCATCCGTAGCATATGCGATGCAAGATCTCGGTATTAGATAGTGGTTAAAATGAAGGAAATGACCATTATAAGTAACATAAGCCACATACAGTATCTTGATATGCCATAATGAGCACTTTAACAATAGATCTGATTAGCTCTAAGACACGAAGACTCCATCCCCATTATAACATGTAACCAGTGGATTGCACCCACCACAACAGTTTAATGGGATTTAGTAAACAGTGATTCACAACACTAACTACAAGATTTCAATAGCTTTTATGCAACATATATTAAAGATATTCACACATAAAATATACTATAAATTCACACAAAACCACACTCAACTAGTCATGTCAAACTATCAACATATGCATGTAAGTAAATATGATATGCAGATGCATATCAACATCATAGGGATTTGCAAGCCCCTTATAACCATGATAACCATTCACAAACCACTGCAATACAATACACATGAATACATATCCTTCCTTGATAATGTTGATACACCCATTATCATGTGCTAACATTAATCATCATTTATATTGCACCAACATGTATAAGATGCAAGCAAGCAACTTATCTTAGTAGTTGTATGACTGGAATTTAAGAGAGGGACCTCAACTCTCCTCCCAACCATAGGCCAACTTCACTGCTACTCTTTCTTGTAGTTAACCACCCCCAAGCTAGATTTAGAACCTCAATAATGAAGTGGTCAAGGAAATAAGATGATTAATAATGCGAATCGCCTAGCCACATATAATAACCCATAAGTGACATGTAATAAGGTAAAATTCCACTCCTACTAAATTCTTTTAGGAATTGGGTCATTACCCTATTTCCTTATGTCAAAGGGAGATTATCTCTTTGCCAATTAAAAATAATTTAAAATCTTATTTATAACTTAAATGTTGTTTTCATAGTTAAAAATACCTCTAATGAGATTATCTACTTATTAATAACATCCAATCTTAATAGATGAAAGAAAGCAAATAGAAAACCTTAATACAATTAAAAATCATGTCTATATAGAATTATTAATATCTTTTTCATAATTACATATACAATAAAATTTCAAATTTTACAAATAAATTGTTTTATTCAAAAATATAATTTTATAAATTACATTAAGTATTTTTAATTATTTAAAAATAATTTGTTTTAAGAAAAAAAAATTATTCCTAAACTTCCCTTATCCATAAAATAGAATTCTCTTAGCAGAAAAGAGTTGATGGTAGAAACCAATCATTAAAATAAGATAATAAAAACTATTTCAATAATATAAAGACACGAGTAAACCAACGATGCTAAGGACGATATTATAAGTTGCTGTATATACTACTTGTAATGTATATACTACCTTTAATACTAAAAAGTACCGTATTTTTTTAATGAAAACAAAAAGAATATAATGACATGTAAAATTTCATCCGATTTCATCTTCTATTGAGAGTAGACAATCGTCTAAACTGAGACAGAATCCGTTCATTCACGTTGCAGTTGGTTTTAGGATATACATTTAAACCAAAATAATTACAACCTCAGAGACCAGACATGGAAAGCCTACCAAATTACAACCTCAAAGACCTCACATGCAAGGTTGCCAACACATGAGACTCTGACTTTAGACAAGCTAACAGTTATTATCGCCCCCACTTTGTCCCGCGCCTTCTATTTCTCCTCCAATCGTATCGACAAGGGTCTCTAAAGTAGTACACATCATAAAGTCGTTTCGAGAGAGAAAAAGGGGAAGAATTGGAGGCCGGTCAAATAATGATCCTCTCGCCCCTTATCAAGAATCTGCAATGCAATTTACGTAAAGATGCCGACGAAAATGTGTCACATAAATTATGTCCATTAAAATGTCGGCATATAAAATAAAGTAATAACAATACAAATTTTAATAAATTTTATACAGAGAATTAGTATACATCACAAAGTCGGTTCGTGAGAGAAAAAAAAGGGAAATGAGACACGGAACGGGACAGAAAAGAATGGGAAGATGTTGAGAACATGATGAAGACAGACAACATCTTCTGGACTTTTATCAACCTTAGATTATCACAAGGTACATTAAACTATTAGAGTGGACAGGAAATTTTTTTGGTTTATTATATAAATTCAATATCAACCATTATCGAATAATATTTAAAACATATATTTCATCAATTTCAAAAAAATATCCTATCCTAAGTGATTTTAGTGCTTCTTTTAGTAACTACGGGCTAAGTTATGACAAAGAAAGTCATTAGTGACACTAAGGAAGAGACTCAAAGTCCAGGGCTTCACGTGACGACCACAAAGTTGTGGGGGATCTTGAGAGACAAACAAGGAATTTTCTCTACAAAATTATCTCTTGAAGGGTTTCCATTGCCCATAATTACATAGAATCAATGAGATATCACCCTTATGGTATAATGTCTTGGCCAATTGGTGGAAAAATGTAGAAAGACAAGGTGCAGTTGTGCTTATAGTTGGGTGAAAAATCACTCACCTTTGGTCATTCGGTTAGACAATCATCAAATTTAGATAAGTGTTCCATTTTTATTTTTTTTTATAGACATCTTTTAATTCAAGTCAATGATAAGAAGGAATTGCAACCTAAATTTGAAATGACGTCTAATTATGGGAAATCTTTCTATCTTTTGCATATAGAAAATTGGTTTAATTTTCCTATGTATGCATTTCATGGGGATTTAAGCTCCAAGATAATGATATGTTATGTTGTCATGAGAACGATTAATTTCATACTTTGTTGCATAGCCTACAGTCATATATATGGTTCAACAATTATTATATGAAAAATTTGTATGAAGTCAAGTTTGAACTGATAAAATGCATGCATGATTAAATTAAGAAGTTTCATTATGGGATTTTTTTTCCAAAGGAATTGGAGAAACAAATGAATTTTTTGTTTGATGCATTTAGGAAATAAGATGAGTTTCCTAAGCATAATTTTCAAAGAATTAATATTTTAGATAATGTTGTAATACATTCTTCGGTTATTGTTGTCTTTCCTAAAATCTGAAATTTATGGCTTCAATCAGTGTGATAGTTAAAATATTAATGGTATTCAGTCTTAGCTACTAAAATACTTTGATTTTTAGTTATTTTCATTCTAAATTAGATAGTAATGAAATGCAAAGAGTTGAAAATTAAAGGTAATCATATCTTCACTAGAGATCTATTAAGTAAAATGAAAGGTAGAATATGGCTTGTCTACAAATGGATTGGTGGCTTAAGGCTATGCATCAATTTAAGAGAATCTCTGTCTTGAAATAGAGATCCCACCTCAATTGTTTAATCAATTAATAAAATTCTAGCTAGATCCTAAAATGGTTAATTGTGAAGACGGAGTTCCTTGAATAATTTACCTTAACTCAATTACATTGGCTTTTGTGGTATAAAAGACAAAAGGGAGTTAAATGGTCATTTTGAGACTCCTGAAATCTTGAGTAACATAACTTAATGCGACTTTACTAATATAAGAAAAGTAAATTTTAGGGTCTTAGGACCCTTGGCCTCTAGGCCTAGCTATGAAAAATATACAAGCTTGGACCCTGCAAATCTAAACTTTAAAGGAACCCTTTAATAACCTTAAATAATATCTTAGTAATTTTCTCCCATTCCTGAACAAGTATAATTCTATGTCTTAAGAACTATTATGGGATAATTTACTTATCAATTAGCAATCAAAATCCACATTGAATGTTTGATACTTCAGTGAAAAGCTAAGGGATATATAATATCTTACTTTCTCCTAAGAATAACATGCATTTTCAAAAGTAAATAACACAAGCAAGAAATCACATAGGTGATTTTATATGTTTTTAGAATGTGTCCAATGCGTTGTGCTTGACCATGGGATGGCTCCACTCATTCACTGCCAACATACACATTCCTCCAACAAGAAATGTCTATCTCATTCTTTCAAAAAACAATAAATACGAGCTTGCATGATTAAAGCCTTAATATGATAATATCAAGCTAACTTAGATCCAAAAAATCTAATAAAATATGCAAAAGACATGCTTGAACACAAAGATATGCATTGTGGGTGGTGGGAGGAGAAGACCTAAAGTCCTCCTCCCTTGTCCCATGTCCACCTTCATTGAACAAGGATGATCTAAAACAATATCAAAAAAAATATAACAATGTTAGTGGCTAATAATCCTCATTTAGGGTCAAATCACACTAATGTTGATTCCTAACATTAGAAAATGGTCTCCCTTTAAAAACCAAGGATTCTTATTATAAATCACCAACACAAGGATCCTTCTAGATCAACCTCCCTCCCTTAGCATTATCTCTCATACTTATAGACTCTTGAGGAGCTAGCAATAGTTTGAATGACATGAAAAAACTAAATATAGGACTCATGCATGCCCTTCCTGTGAGCCTTTTGGATTTCATAAACTATAATGTCTTGGTTGTATTCATGGTTTCCAAAGATTTGAGGGATGGATGTATATTTTGCATTTAGGGGAAAAGTGTGATCAATCACCCTTACTCTAAAGAAAATCCCATATGAAATATATATTTTGCTAATTAAGTTTTTTTTGAATGAGATATTAATGATATGGGAGTATATTTTGGTTGTCGATATCTATCTTGGCATATGGTCTGAAATATAGGTCTATTAGCTCCCCATAATATGTGAGGTTAGAAGATATTTTAATGACGGAAATATATTACAATACTGAAATCACATAGTATTCATTCATCTTCACATTGTGGCATAATTATTTTCTATGTGAATAAATTTTGTTGATGTTGAACATAGAAAGAAATTATTGGATTACCGTCCATTAATGATTGTCATTAACTAACACGAGACATCTCACCATTAAAGTCAATGAGAGTCAAGATGCCCAAGTACATCTTAATAGGTACGAATAGGTGAGTTGTAGTCAAGTCATTTAGAAGATCCGAGAAATAGAGGACATCGATGTATTCCCATTGGTTATTAGCAAGAGAACTTGTTATTAATGCATGCAAGCCTCAAGTTACTAAAAAGAACTTTAGTCTCAACTCCAAACAATGTGCTGAAGTCGATGGGTCAAGACTGGTTAGGAGGGAGACCTTAACGAATCCCCTATAATCTAAGATGAGCACAAAGTAATGATGTAGAGGACCATAGATAAAAGATTTTCATCTATGAAGCAGGTTTTATTTTGTAAAATGAAAAGGATAATGAGGTAACTCAACATTGTAAGTGAGTTGAATGAATTTATTGATGGGTTACGGATGAAATGCAAGTGAGAAAGGAAAGTATAAAACTTGCTAAATGGAAAATGGTTTTGAAGTCACGATATGATAGTGGTAGGATGATGGAATTTGGGACTTCACCGTGGAAGGATTGTAAGATTATAGGGAGGAAAATGAATGAGTAGCAATGAGATGAGGGGTGTGATTTGACATGGTCTTGACTTCTTCATGTTCTTTTTGAAAAGGGAATTGGATTTTAGAAACCACTTGTCCATAGATTAATATTCTTTGATCATCTTGGAACCTAAAAAAGATTAGCACTAATCTGCAATAAAATATAAGACTCTCAGAGGAGAGAGGTGACCAGTCTTTCTTTATACAATATATATATGCAGCGAATTCATAAATACTGCTAATAATACAAATTCAAGGAAGATAAATAAAAGTGAAATGAACTTTTACTTGTCGACAAGTGGTTCACCTTGGACTACCCATCAGTATTTTGTTGATAATTTCTTTGTTTGATATCTCACTTGCGTGATTTGAAAACTAGGTTAAAGCAAAATCATGTTAGAAACATTTTTTAATGATAGTATGATGTTTTTGAAGTCTAATTGCTGCAAAATCCATAAAAAAAATGATCCATGTTCTTCTTGTCTCAAATGTTTATGAAAATAAATTCATGACGCAATGATCATTGAGATCTTTCCAACGACGCTTTAATCACCTCAAATGGACATCATATAAGAAAGCTAAGCTAGGCTTTTGAAGTTTTTAAGAAACAATAAACAAATGTGTAGGGGTGCCACGTAGAAGCACTAGGGATTGCCACGCATAAGCACTAGAGAGTACCACATGGAAATAAGGATGTTGAAGTGGCAAGATAACTGATGAAGCAGACGCTAATGATGTGGCATGTTGACTGGATATGATGGCGTGGTAATGCTGAGTTGGCATGCTCACATGGAAGTTCACTGTGCATATAGGCATGGTAGAGTGCTATTGTGGCATGTTGAGTTTGCATGCTAACTGGATAGTTGATTGTGCAATGATGTCAATTAGGTAGACAAATATTGTGCTGCCATGTGTACTAACCCTGTGTCACCTCATGGTAATGAAATTGTCACAAGATTAAATAAAAAAATGTCAAAATGTTGAACAATTAACTAACGAACTCCATGAGATTCAAAATCATGACTTCCAATCTACAAAAGAAAGTTTTACAATTGAGCCACAAGAATATTTGTGTGATAAAATGAAATGAAAAAACTTTTAATTAAATTTTAAAATATTAATAAGGCAACAAAATGACAGACTATTTGACAAAATGATGAACGACCAACGAGTTGCATCCTGGGTTTTCGTCCGAGATTTAACTAATGAAGTCTTTTCACCCTACGCGAGAATTGAATTCATTGCCACCGAGGTTTTGGATTTCATTTTGAATTCGTATCTTTACCAAAGAAAATATATATGCCAAACAAATTCACCACCAATTTATCATTTTATAAAAGGACGTTTATGTGCAGGTTGCTTGAGCGATGGGAAAAATCAAGATTGTGTTGACCCGTTCAAGGGCTACATTTTCACCAGCACCCATAACTTGTTACAGCACTTCGTAACCGTGCTCTCCCCCTTTGTTTTATTTATTAAGTTGTATGCTCTCTACCCATGGTAAGTTATGCATAGGGTTTTTGTTTGATTTGTATGCATTTTTATGTGATTTATTTGCTTTATATTTTATATGTTTTTTTTGGGGTTTGGTTTTGTATTGTTTATGTTTTGTTTTTTCTTTTAATGTTTTATGTTATTTTATAATATTTTAATTTATTTGTTTTATGTTTTTTTTATTGTTTTTATTCGTTTTTTATGTATTGCATTTTGTTTTTATTTTTTTACGTTTTATTTTTAATTGTTTTTATTAATGTTTTGTTTTTATTTTATTTTTTAATTATTTTGCTTTCTATTGTTTTATTTTTTTATTTTTCTTTATTTAATTAAGAAAAAGGAAAATAATTTAGAAATTTTAGAAAAATTAAATTAGTAATATTTTTTTTTAAATAATTAAATAAAATTATTTTTAGTCATTTTGAGATGAATTTATGTGAGTTGGAAATCAAAATTTAAACGTATTTTCAAAATGAATAATGAATATAAATTTCTTAGTCATTTTTCAGATCTATGATTTTTATTTTTTTTTGAAAAATTCCATTTTCAAGGGTAACATATATTCAATTTTCCTTTCTATTCTTTCAGGTTGCAACAAGGCATGGAAAAAGTGCATACCCAGAAATATCATTAATCTTTAAACATTTGAAATCTGAATTTGAAAAGCAAAGTAAAGAATTGATCTAAAACCTCAAATTTTATCTCTTGAAAATCCACTTGTCTTCCTTCTTCACAAATATCCGTTCTCTTGTAAATCTTTCTGCCAATGATTATTGACTGAGGTGGCTCTTACTACATTTCCAAATGAAAATTTCCAAGGAATAAATCAAAATTCAAAAACAAAAACTCACCAAGCTTGGGTTTACCTTCCTATTCTATCCTACTCTATTTTGAGAAAGAAAAACTCTTTTTTGTTTAAGTGTATGAGTATTTCCAATGAACGCATTTACAAATCAAGATCTCTAGTTGCTCGCAACCAAATTTGAAAAATATACCTCAATGTTTATCTGGATGTGAGAAACCATCTGTACATTTGTATTAGGTGCCAAGATTTGTTGAAGAATGGAATACAGTTGTGGTTTAGTCAATTTTTGAAACCAAACTTCAATGCAGTCCTTGTTTTCCAAGAAATTCTAAATCATTATTCTACATTTCCTATCCATAAATGAATTAAGATCAAAACTCTCGTAGTACAAAAATTTATTGACATTCATTCATCTTATTTATCATGTTTTACATATGAAGCTAAAAATGAGTTTGAAATCTAAAAATACATTATACATTGAAAGTTAATGCCTATGTATACTTCCCGAGCAACAACGCCAAAATGTTGGGTAATTTAATTATGAGTTAAATTACTTGCATTACATGTCAATCCAAGTTTGTATGCTTGTGAATTACACTTGCACAATATATGCTAGGCAATTAACTCTCAATCAAAAAGGAAATTAACCTATGGAAATGATTGCAATACTCAAAGAAAATTGATTAATGAAAAGATCTAAATGAGCACACACATATGTTCTATCTCAAAGACTATATATATCAAAGCATTGAATTCATAACTTGAATCAAACATGCTATTATAATTCTATACTATGAAAGCCTTTTGAAATTCTTTTGTATCAAACATAAAGGTAAATCCTATTCTATTTGACCCAGAAATGAATCTGATCTATTGAACATGAAAGGAATTCTAATATATTGAACTTGAAAGAAATTCTTATCTATTGGAAGAAAATGCTTGAAATTAAAATGCCTAAAGCTTATTGAGATTATTGTTGTGTGCATATTAAATAGAGCTAATCATAATATCAAATTATCTATGAATCTGAAACTAAGAAACTTAAATGAAATGAGCATAAAATAACATAAAGAAAGTGCATAGAAAACGAAATATCTAATTAAAAGACTTGAAATAAACTTTGCAGAAAATGAACACAAAAAAGAATAATTCTATCTTGTAGAAATTAAACACTAAAATACACTCATACTCATCATGTGGCCATCATGAAGTGCATGAGAGGTGGAAATTTCAGGAAGTTATTGGTCAAAAAACAAACATTATCATGAAAGAAAAACATATGAAAGGATTGTATTAAAATCAATAGTATTCATAACATCAAGCATAAACATAACCAATCCTTAGCATTCCAAAACTTAACATTGAAGCATCAACATAGGTTTGAAACTTAACACACCTTTGAGAGGAGAAGGCACTCCTACTTAGACAAAACCTAATATAACTAATTCACAAATGTAGATCACGAAATATCTCCTAGATCCTCAAATATATCATGTGGTTACAACCATGTGTTAACATCTAGCAACTGACATCTCTTCATATCTTCTCAGAAATCTCTCATAGCTTTGATAGGAGACACTTATGAAAACTTCCATGATTCTTCTCCATGAAGTGTGCTTGATCAATGATCTCAAATCTTCAAGAGTTTGAAGAAGAAAATCTAATTTGAGACTTAGAGGCCAAATACGACTATGTTGGAATATTCAAATAGGCCTACACACATCATAACCCCCTAACTCACAACCTCTAACTACCTTGGGGTTTGCAGACACCAGTGGCAGATTCCTTCGATATTGACAGTGGGAATCCATTATTTTCTCCTGATTGATATATTATTTCAAGTGTTCGACTTCAGTTCATTCATTTACACTTGTTAGATTGTACTGGGTACCTTGACTCTCATTATCACTATCGGTGAGTAGTCTTGCATTTGTTAACGGTATACATCAATGACTGGTAATCAAACAATTTCTCATGTGGTCGACCTCAGATCATTCATTCCCATTGTATAGAAATGTACCACGTCGGTCGGTGAAGACCTCAGGTTGCATCAACATGTTTTGGTTCACTTGTCAATTGCTCTAGTTGCTACTAGTTGACACCATCCACCTTATATGTTGCAATTCTTCACAGCGACATCTTATATGCTGACATCCAAGTTGCGATGTAGTATCATTTTATTCCATCATTTTCATTTGGTACTATTGGGATCAATTTTTTACGACAGTGATCAGCTTCATCCTTTAGCATCATTGATCGTCTTCTTATATGTGATAATCAGACATGTACTTTTTCGATCACGATCAGATGATCCATTATGTACTTTCAGTTCATTTATATTAGTATACATATTGGATTCGCTTGTACTTGATATGCGGACATGCTTTACTTTCTCTGAGCATGAGTATGCCCGCCTCAGACAATAGTTTCTTTCTAATCACTTTTGATGGCTTGGCAGCTTGAATTTTGGTGAAGTCCTTCTTAGTCTCGGCATGATTCTTTCCATACACTTAATACATTTTTGCTATCATGTACCCCTTCTAACCTCATATATTAGGGGGCATCTATTATAGCCCCATTTACCACTCTTGGTATATGTGATTCTTTGTTTATGGGCTAGGGAAACCCCTCCTTCCCGACTTGGTCCAAATATATAAAAAACAGTGCTTTATTCCTTGTACGCTACTTCTCCCTGAGCTAAAAGTGTGTACATGCAGGTGAGTCAATACCCAGCCCACGTATATGTATTAAAATACTTTAAAAAAATTAATTTTCCTTAATTATGTGCAGATTTCACGGGTTTTACCTATTGATTACCTCCTATTGTCCGTGGACCAACTTTTTCCCAGCTAAAAAACTAATTGGGAGAGGTATAAATAGACCTCCATGGGAAGGCCTTAAGGAGGAGCAGAGATAGAGTTATTATACTGAGATTATCCCTGACTGAGTCTGATGAATCCCTGTGCCTCATGCACTTCCGCAAGCTTCAGGAAACCCTTGTCTCCTTGATTATAGATATCCTTTCCTTTGCTTGAGATATCACGGTGTTGGTGATGGAAGAAGATTGTTGAAGTCTGGGATAGGACGAATCCAGAGGACGATTCCGCTTGGAGCCACAAAAAGAATCAAGTGAATTCTCTCCATGTTATTTATAGCTTACTGTAATAAAATAAATGTTGTCTTGTTTCAGAAATTAACTATGTTTATGCATCAAATTGTGTTTTAATTCATATATGAATGTCGTTTTGATGTATGATCAATCATCTGTTTATATGATATAAAGTCAATTTCATGAATATGATTTACTTATACTGCTATGTATGCTATAATTGAATGATTTTCAGGTTTGAAGAACATCGGGAGTTGCAGAGGGTCTAAACCTTGTGGGACCTACTCGAACGAAGGAAATTCGAGTATGGTCACTCCTACATAGTTTGATAATATAGGCATATTTCCTGAGCTGTATGAGTATTTCTTGTTGTAGTTTGCTTATGCTCTATTGGGGTTCTAACCCAAAGCCCTAGGGTGCTTTCACCTGAAATAGAATTGGCGACTCCATTGGGGATAACAATCTTGTTATTCCTGGTTTGGATTGTTCATTCTCAAGCAGGGCTCAGTCTTTGGTTTGCTTGCTGTTACAATCTTATTTGGTCTACTAGAGTCCCAGGACTTAAGTCTGATCTTTTGGATCAGACTTTGTTTTTATTTTTTCTTGCAAAAGCTTTGTATACGCTCTTTACTTTATTTATAGTAGCGTATACACGCTTGTTTCTGTAAAGTGAACTCGCGTGTATGCGAGTTTCCTGTGTCAGAAGAATGTGTGCACGCTTCTGTGTTTGAACACAGTCGCGTATGCAAACTTTTGCATTGTTTTTTCAAATATTTCAGCCCAGATAGATTTTTTGCCTGGTCTTTTCAGTCTCTGTGTGGTCAAATGCTATCTGAAGAATTTAATTATTCTAGAAGCTTACTATTTCGAAGTCTCTTCCTCATTGAAAATATTTGGCCTAGGTTTTCTTCTTTAGCGAGTTTGTAATTTGTGTTTTGGCACACAAGACTTCGTCCTGAAGTTCGCGATTGTTCTAGTCCTTCATAACATGAGATTGTTTTCAATTTCAGTGTCAAGCCCGGATTTCAAATCTACTTGCTTTGCTTCGTTTTGTGGCCTCATAGCTTTTCTTGCTTTTTGAAGTCTTTTTGACAAATTTGGAAGTATTTCTTTCTTGGCTTCTTGGTTAGTTTGTCAATCTCTTTGCTGCTATTTGGGTTGTTTGGTACAAGTTGAAGTCTTTTTGCTCAAGTTTTCGTTCATTTTCGAGTTTGTAACTTGCAAAGACTCCTTGTGCTCTCTTTTTCGATCTTTTGAGTTTTAGTAGCATTTTGGTGTTTTCAAAAAGTTGTTTTGGTTGCTTCTTTAAAACATAAAAGATCTCAAAAAAATTTGTTTTTCTTTTTCTTTTGCCAAATTTGGTTTATGGTTTCTTTTTATTTTTGAAAGTGAATTGCGATATTTTTACAATTTGTCCTTCTTGTTTGGAGAGAATTTTGTGTTCAAAGTTTGTATCCTCTTCAATACTTAAGTTGGTTCATTGTTAGTTATAAACAATTTCTTTTTCTTTTTGAGTATTAATTAGGATCTTGCATCTCCATTATACCTTGCATTAGGGTAGTTTGCATTGTTAAAGCATTCATAGTCTTTTAGTTTTTGGATGTGTGAAGTGTGTTTCAAGAAAAGAAGAGAAAAAGTAGTATGCTTTGTAGAAGTTTCGTAGAACCCATATAGAGATCTCTTTTCATCAAAGAAAAAATGATTGCATGCATGTAGTTAGTTTTTCATTGATTTCTATTGCGTCATACAAACATCATTGGTTTCACTCCAATATTTACCCTTGACTTAAAGAACAACCATTAAAATCAAGCGATTAATTAAAATAAACTGGAGCTTTTATGTTGTCATTAGAATACACCAACAAGTTTAGGTTTATTAGGGCCTTGGATTAGGCAAGAGGAGAGTTAACTCTCCAAGGCCGCTCAAAATTACAAAACATAGAAGTTTGATTAATGAGCGAAATCTAATAGCGTTGGGGACACCAGGAAAGCTCCATAATTGGGAGTATAGCACGAGGGAGAGTGAAGATAAGGACGAGAGATACCCCCTCTCTTACTTGTCGGATCCCGCCTCACAACTGTTTTGGATACAAATTGTTGACCATAGTTGCCTATCCTAGGGATCACACAGGTGGTTGCGGAGGGGAATCTCGTGGCACCTGAGGTTGACGTTGTATCAAGTTCAACAATACTTCTGGAGGGTACCCTTGCGAAGCTTGCATGCTTGCACCAGCAAAGGCTATTGTCTGGAGGTCAGCGTAACTACCTCTGATACCTTCACTAGTAGGCCTGGGGCGTAATTACCCAAGTCTATTTTTGAAAGGCCCTTGTTATTAACTTTCTTGTATTTTGGTGTCCAGTCCTAATCTCCCGTAGTGGAAATAATTGAGAGTTGATGATTGCTGATATCTTTAGGGACTTTTTAGTGAGTGTTATGTGCTCCTAGTTAGCCTAGCTTTATAATTCTTTGAGTCTTTAAGTAGATCTTTTAAATAATTCAAAGTGGTTGATTGACCATCTCGACGGTCTAGGAGACTTCATGGGCTATCACCTACGAGTCCTGAGCCTTCCCCTAGAAGGCATAGGAGAGATTCTGCCAGTGGTTTTCAACCAGTGGCAGCAGGCACATCGGAGAGTGATCCTCCGCTTGGGGTCATTGATTCACAAGATAGACTTGGCACCAGTAGAGAGTTAGAGAGGAACACACCAGTTCTTTCTCGAGTACTTTTTTTAGTCAGAAGATAATATCGAAGTTGAAGAGATTTCAGAGTCAATTGCCGCTCCAAATTCTCCTCTTCCTCTTGATCATCTAGACGTTCTATTATACGTTGAAACCTCGACTCATAGGCCTTAAAGCCCAGGTTTACACCCATCTATTCCTTCGATGACCATTGCTAGAAGCATGGCATCTATGACAAGTTATGCAAGCATGCAGACTCCCATATCTGTACAAGGAGGAGGAACTATTTCCATCCCTTCTATTACTCCTAGCATGGTTATATTTAGGTCTACTTCCATTCCGTCAACGAGTGGAAGTTCTCAAGCTACTTCATACGGTTTTGGATTTATCCCTTATGGAATGCCGTCTCACGGGATTTATTTAGTTCCTTTGAACATACCATCGACTGCCTCCACATCCATGATGAGTGGATCGGCTTCTTTTCAGGGTTTCCCATTTGGAAGTGGTCATATACCACATTCCAATCCAACAATAGGGTCAATGCCTTTTTCTTTTACAAGTCAAGGTAATAACCCATTCCAGAGTTGGACAAACCCTGCGGTTAGTAGGATAGGAATTGGGAATCAATTTTTCAGCCAATAAGGGAATGTGTGGTATTCTTCAGTTAATTCGTTTAAGAATTTTCCACCCTTTGCTAATGCATGGAATCCTTATCAGGGGCTATCAACTCCTTTCAACACTTCGTTAGGGCGTAACTTCACTGGTCACAGAGGATTTTCAGCAGGAGCTGGTCAAACACTGAATTTTGATAGACCACAAGGAGCACCTTTTAGGCTCTACGAGTTACTTTGGGCAACCTGGTGTTTTTCAAAATCCAGGTCATTCGTTTTAGACCTTTGGGAACCCCGTTCACACTGGATGGAATTCCCAAGGTTCGCTACGACTCCCTTTTCTAGCCACGATGAACTTGCCAAACTTAACTAAATTGACAAATGATCTGATTCGATACAATCCATCCTAGCCTCTAGTCCCAACTAAACTTCCCTCGGATATCCCAAAATTCGAAGGGAAGAGTGGTGAAGATCTGGGAGACCACGTGACCACATTTCACTTATGGTGTTCATCCAACTCCCTAATAGATGATTCGATCAGGTTGAGGTTATTTCAATGCACCCTAACTGGAAATGCAACCAAATGGCATATAAAGTTGTCAGGGGGCACCTATACTTCTTTCTATGATTTGGATAATGTCTTTTTGAACCATTTTCAGTTGCCTGTCCGATATGAAGCTGGAACTAAACCTCTGGTTAACTTTTTGCAAGACACCGCAACTCACATTTCAGATCACATCCAGGAATGGAGGAGGAGGAAAAGGCTTATCAAAGCTGAAATCCCACCAGATTTCATTCTCGAAAGGTTTCTCAAACCATTACAACTTGAGATCTCAAAGGATGTGTCTCTCTCCGGTGTTTATAGGAAGAGCAAGCCATTTTTAGAGCCCAGCAATTGGAACTGATATATTCTCAGTCTGGGGTTCTTCAGAAAATTCTACATGATGCTCCTAGATCTAAGGTCGATTTAGCCAAACCGAAACCAGGTCCCCATGCTGATGGTATAGTCGAATCGATTGATATTAACGCAGTGAACCTATTGAATCAATTATAGCAGTTCTCTCTACAAACTGCTTCTTCTACCCAGGCAACACGTCTGTACCTACACCTTCCCAACCTACCTCTATAAATGCCGTCCAGACCACTAAACCCAAAGGAAATCAACAATCTGATGGGAAGAGGAAGGGATGATGTAAGAAGAAGAACTAGGAAGGGAAAGGCAATACAAACAAACCAAGCAATGATGTCGGAGAGGGTAGGAAAGAGTCCAAGAAAAAGGTAAAATTTCCACGCAAGTTATGCAATGGAGATCATCTGACTCACCTCTTCCCTAAGATGCAAGACACTCAGTGCTTATTAGTACAACAAGGGTCCTCTAGCTCCTAAGCTTTTCTGACTAACCCTTTTCCCCAAGGGAAGTTACTTGCTGGCGCAAATTCTAATGCTGGTACCTCCTCTGGGGCAACTAGGAAGGGGAAAATTCGTCAAATGTTTATATGATGAGCTCTCATATCGACATCGCTACGTGAGCACGCGATTATGGTGAATCAGAAACATCTAAGTCTAAATCTGTTCTCGAAGCCACAAAAACACTTCATATTGAGTGGCCCTCTATTGAGTCTATGCCTCAGATACCAAAAGGCTTCGCAAAGTGATTGACTATTAACCTTAATGCTAGGGAAGCCCAAAACTACTCGATTATAGAAGATTTGGCTCCAAGTCCTTGTGCTGTGTTAACATTGGAGGTACTCCAGTCGTGCCCTACTCAGAGAAGTGCTTTGCTTTCGGAAATCGATGCAGAAGATCCAAAGAATTCTTTAGTGCTCACTTTTGATATGTTGAATGTTAAAAAGAGACTTCCTCACCATATGGATTTCCAGATAAAATTGACATACCGAAAGAACAATATTTTTTGGACTGTTATAGATGAGGGAGCTTCCACATGCGTGATGTCTATGTCATGTTGGAAGGCCATTGGATCACCTTCAGTTGTTCCTTCACTGACTCTTTTGACGGAATTTGATGGACATTCTCATAGGCCACACGGGATTATCCTGGCCTTTCCTATATGTGTTGGGGGAAAGGTAGTGAATATTGAGGTAGAAATTATTGATGCAAACCTAGGTTATAACCTCCTCTTAGGTAGGAATTGGATTTATGAGATGGATGCCATAGTTCCATCATTATTCTGCATCCTCTGTTTTCCTCATGAGGGGAGTATTGTTAGAATTGATCAGTTAGATTATTCTCCAGGTGAATTTCACGCAACCTCAAATTCTACTGTTCCTTTGGTGGACAATCCCCGTCAACCTATTAAGAATTTAGGAGTTGGGATGTACTCTTCGTTAATGGGTGTATTTTACCTCCCTGCTCATACACATCCTCTAGGGGACCTTCTTGGAAAGAGTTCTTTCGAACTCATTACTTTTCGGACCCTTGGCCCTTACCTTCATCTACCACCACATTAGATGGAGGGCAGGTAGGTGTTATAGACATATTTGGGCACTTCAACCCCAATCTTATATGTCGATAAACTAGGTCTCTTCAACCCCTAAAAGTGTTGTTCCATACCCTAAAATAACATGGTCATTTGATTGCATCATTCCCCAAAAGTTCCACCTGAGAAACCATCCAAAAATGGCCTAAACTGGACCATACTGACTGCCACATTGGCCAAGTGCGATGCATACTAAGTGGTACACTGCTCAGGTGAGATGCATACTGATTTGGCCTTCTGTAGGGTGCGATGGGTGAGGATGGACAAATGTCTGAGACAGTTTGCTAAGTAGATGCTCATGGGATCTTCCAGAAACTTCTCCTATGACACTTGCCTCTCTGAATTCTCCCAGGGATGAGTAAGAGATCCAATAAATCTCCAAGTGGAATCAATTGTAACAAGTGGAATGACACTAATCAAAACCCCACAAATGACTCACACCCTTGCACACATCTATGAATGGATCCCTCATCTAAGAGATCTAGAGGCTGGAATATTGTGAATTGCAAGGAAGTGCTGATACTTTGTGTTTGAGATAAGAGGATTGTATTGTTGGTGTGATCTTGCTATTTCATGAGGTGAAGAGGGATTGATGCTGGGAGGATGATGCTAGATCAGACAACTGGGTTGTAATTCTCCCTTCTATTTAATAAAGTTCTTCAAGTTTTCTTCCATATAATTATGCACTTGTGAATGTTATTATTTGTGAATGCCATTGTATGTTCATTATACATCTGATTCTATAGTGTTTATGTTACAATAGATCAAGATGGTTTGATGGTTCTTTGCTACTGTGTTTCTATAGGTACTCTTTAAGTGGGATAAGTACGAAGAGGAGTTGCAAGCTCTGTCAAGGGGGAGAAAGATCGAGCAAAGGATTAAGCAGAAGTTCCAGGTTGGTCCTCTCATCCTTCTCTTATCTATTGTGCATAGAAGAAATTGTTGAATTACTTTGAACTGTTGTTTCTAGGGTAGCTGCCAAACCTAGAGGGCTAGTTGATCGAAAAGACACTAGTTTTCCCAGAAACAAAATGGCGACTCCGCTGGGGATCGAATAGATGTTTGTTTATTGTTGTTGTTTATTTTATAAACTATAGACAGAGCCTGAAGTCAGCCAGGTAGCCTTCGAACTGCTCTTGCTCTGCAATTGCATAGTAGATGAATGCTGCTTCAGTCAATCTCTGGTTTAGTTTATGAATTTAACATTTGACTTACAAGCATTCTAGATGCCCTTTTGGTAGCTTAGTAACCTCTCAAGATCATTCCTCTGTACTTTTCTCTTTACTGTCCATCATAGCTCAACTTAACTCACTGAAAACAGCTACAAATTTGAGCCAAAACCCACTTCAGTTGCACTCCCTGGCCCATCGCACTGTCTGTCACTGTCAACCAGTATGCATCACACCTCCCGAGTTTGTAAAGTGTGATGCATCCCTATTCTTGTGAAGCCCAGGTGCGATGATTGACTGAACCTATTTCCATTCTAGAAATTTGGGGTTTTTGTCCTTGTTTTCAGTTTTGTTTAGTTGTTTTTTGTTGCTTATGAACAATACCTCATTACTGAAGCCTACTTGCATCACATAGATCAGCCTCCATTGATTATGATTAGTAAATGTTTTTATGTATTTGTCCATCATTTACAATCCTTTGTCGAAACGTTGCTTAAATCGAACTGTCAATTTGGTACAAAAAGTGTCGTAACTGTCGTTTTGTGTCAAAAAGAGAAGTGTCGTGGATTCTTCCTTCCCTGGATAGTCGATTGAAATTATTGTCATGTATTTGATTCGATTTGTTGATATTCAAAGTGTCAAAAGCATTTTCTATTCAAAATTGAAAATTGTTGTTTAGTCTTCCTTTCTATTTTGAAAAAGAAATTGTCGAAAATGTCATTTTGAAAGAAATATTTCAGATCTTTGCTACATTTGTTTTTCCTTTTTGGCATTTTTCACATTAAGGGGAATGAAAAACAAATACATGCATTTGCATTTGCATTTAGTTTGTGTGCGAAAAATGATTTAGGAAAGTGCATTAGTGTGTGCTCTTTGCTCTTTGTTTGAAAGAATCATAATTTTCTTTCCCTAGTAGCTAGGATTTTCATTGCTCAAAATAAAAAACGATTGTTTATCATTGTAGATTGCATTTTAGGAATTTTAAATCAACATCACGTGGTGAACCATTAAAAGGCAAACTTTAAACAAGATCAACTCTAAAATAAATCTCAATGAACCTAACAACACTTTGGAACTTAACGCAACACATCCAGAGGTCTAGGCTAGAGACGTGTTCCAGCATCGTAAAAACTAGTAACTATCATTTTCATTAAAGGTTGGGTGATTCCTCCTCCTTGATATGACAAGTGCTAGCACAGACTTGTGCTCCCCGTACCATCGCGTATATATTGGGAGACCACAATAGGCTTATATCCTTTATCCATAGGAAGCAGTGTCTTCCACCTTATCGGTCACAATGCACTGAACACAACATTTGGGAAGATTGACTGCCGTACATAAGTCCTTGGTAATTTCTCTTTAATTTACCACCAAGGTGTATATTTCAGTTTTGCGATTGGTTTGGTAATCCCTCTGTCTAGATTTTCCAGAGTAGTCAATTTCGTTCCTTTTCGACTCTTTAAAAGAAAAGGTCCATCTGAGCACTTGTCACTTCAGGCTCATTAAAATTCGAAGGGGACTAGAGTCATCTTTAGCTTTTACTCGACTCTTAAAAACTAAAAAAGCAAAGTTGTGTCAAAGCGTCATTAAATTTAATTTAAATCGGAATAACATCCTTGTTCCTTACTCGATCTTAGTTTGAGATATATGGAGACAAATCCGAGATCCACCAATCAAGGAATCCCTTTTGAGGGGAATCCTAGTCCTTTTTCTTCTTGGGGAAATATTGGTGCTCCGTATATGGCCACATTGTCCCTCCCGGGAATTACAATTGGCCTGCCAGTATGGCTATTCTCAACCTCTGTGGTTCAAAATACCATGATCCCTTCACAATCGAATCAGCATCCAGTTGATACTAAAGTTGACCCTAAGTCTTCTTCTTTGTTTGTTTCTCCCTCCCCTTCTTCCTCTTTGCTTGGTGAAAGTAGCGATGCTAGTAACCAGGTGACCGAGAAGAAGAAGAAAGGGAAGGAGAAGAAGGAGAAGCCAATTGTTATGCTCTTAACTTGCAAGACGATACCAGAATACCGAATATGTGAAGAAATATACCCAGAACATAGAATAGTGAGAAACAACAACAAGTATTTTATTATTCAGAAAGCAATGTTCACTTGCCTCTTCGAGGGGGCAACCTCCAATAGAGCAGAGCTCGATTACAAAATAAGACACGATGCTCCTCGCATGGAGTCTCTATCCTTTATATATGACTCATACATGCAATACCATGGTTCTTATTAATACCATCTATCTAATACCATGGCCCATTTGCAACTAACTGTGGTCCCGTCATTAAATGTGGGTTAACCACTTACAATTATTAATATGGGCTTTATTGACTCTTTACTTAACTATAACTATGACTCGATCCTACCACATAAATAAGGGGGTTAGGGTGGGACCCTAAGATGCCCTCCCCCTTAAGAATAACCTTGTCCTCAAGGCCGAAGCTGTGGAAACTGCTGAAGAATAGTGGTTGGTTCCCAGGTTGCATCATCCGGAGAGGTGTCTTTCCACTTGACGAGGACTTCCTTGATCATGCGGCCACGCAGGTGTCGTTATCGGGTGTCTAGGACCTATTCAGGTTGGAGCCAAATTGACCCTTCTTCATCCAATTCAGGTAGACTGGTTTGAATTCTGCAATTGTTCCCAATCACTTTCTTGAGGCATGAGACATGGAAAAATGGATGGATTTTTGCAGTGGGAGGAAAAGCTAGCTTGTAGGCCACTTCTCCAATGCGCTGAAGTACTCGATATGGTCCGTAGAATTTTGGAGATAGTTTCTGACAACCCTTGTCTTTGAGTGATGTTTTCTTATATGGTTTCAGCCTCAAAAATACCCAATCCCCTTCTTGAAATTGGCGCTCTGAGCGATGCTGATCTACCTGTTGCTTCATGCGGTTTTGAGCTTGATGAAGATTCTCTCTAAGATGGGCGAGCATGGTTGTGCAGTTTTGTAGGAGTTGATCCACTGCTTGTACCTTTGAGAACCCCTTGATATAAGAAGTAGGGGAAGGAGGGAGTTGACCATAAACTGTTTCATAGGGAGTCACTTTGGTGGTGGCATGATAGTTGGTGTTATACCACCATTCAGCTAGAGGCAACCATTGTACCCAAAGATGTTTATTTTATGAAGTGAAACACCTAAGGTAGGTTTCCAGACATTTGTTGACTGCTTCAGTCTGACCATCTGCTTGTGGATGATAGGAAGTAATGAGATTTATTTGGGTACCTTGTAGCCTAAAGAGTTCCTGCAAAAAATTAGTGGTGAAGATCGGGTCACGATCAGACACAATAGAAGTGGGCATGCCATGCAATTTGAAGATCTGATCCATGAAAGATTGAGCGACCAAAGTTGGTGTAAAAGGGTAGGGTAGGGCACAAAAATGAGCATACTTAGAAAGTAGGTCCACAACCACCATGATGACTGACTTGTTTCCTGACTTTGGAAGACCTATAATGAAATCCATAGAAACCTCCTTCCATATTGATGCCAGGATGGGCAATGGTTGTAATGTGCCTGGTGCTTTGACTGTCTCCCCTTTGTGGCGCTAACAGACATCACATTCCGCTACAAAAGTAAGGATGTCCTTTTTCATGCCTGTCCAAAAAAATGATCTTCTAGTGCGAGCATACGTCTTCTGAAAGCCTGAATGTCCGGTAGTGGGTGATGAGTGCAACTCCGCCAAAATGCGGATTTTGAGGGTAGATGTTGGTGATATTACAACTCTATCCTTGTAGCGAAGAATCTCATCCTGCCATGAGTAGCCCTTGGTGGAATTTGGATCCGCCTGCAATTGAGTAATGAGTTGGGAGAGCCAGGGATGTGAAAACCATTCCCTGTGAGCCTCTTCAATCCATTCTAGAATGGGAAGGGAAATTGTGAGCAGGGTACTTTCCTCCTCAAATTGGCGAGATAATGCATCTGCTACAATATTTTCACGCCCTTTCTTGTAAATGATCTCATAATCATATCCCAACATTTTGGCGAGCCATTTATTTTGTTGTTGGGAGGATAGGTGTTGCTCCAAAAAACATTTAGGACTGTGATGGTCTGTGCGGATTTGGAAACGTCGCCCCAATAAGTAAGGTCGCCAGGTATCTACTTCATGTAAGATGGCCATCATTTCCTTCTCATAGGTAGATTGTCCCAGATTCTTCCCACTTAGTTGTTGGCTTGTGAAGGCCAAGGGTCAACCTTCCTGCATTAAGACTACCCAAATACCCGTACCTGAAGCATCACATTCAATGACGAAAGATTTGGTGAAGTCCGGTAGTGCTAAGACTGGAGTGGAACACATGGCATTTTTTAGAGCTGTAAAGGCCTATTGTGCTTCATCATTCCAGAAGAATGCATTTTTCTTGAGAAGTTTGTTGACGGGCTTTGCAATGCGACCATAATTGCGGACAAATTTGTGATAGTAGCCCGTGAGACCCAAAAATCCTCGAAGGCTCTTCAAGGTCTTAGGTTGAGGCCAATCCTACATGGCCTAGATCTTTTTGGGGTCCACCTTAACACCTTCACGCCCCACAATGTGGCCCAAATACTCAACTTCTTCCTTGCCAAAAGAACACTTGGACATATTAACAAATAATTTATGCTTGATGAGCAGTTGCAAGAGCAGATCTACATGCTGAAGATGTGCAACCCAAGTGCAACTGTAGATGAGGATGTCATCGAAGAAAACAAGGCCAAATTTTCGGAGATATGGTTTGAGGAGGTGGTTCATAAGGCTCTGAAAAGTAGATGGGTCATTACAAAGACCGAATGGCATGACCAGGAACTCATAATGGCCTTCATGAGTTCTGAAAGCAGTCTTTGGAATGTCAGCTTCTTTCATGCGAATTTGGTGGTAGCCTGAGCGAAGATCCAACTTAGTGAAGAATTGAACCCCATTGAGTTCATCCAGCAAATCATCAACAACCGGAATGGGAAATTTATCTTTGACTGTCAACTTATTGAGGGCCCTGAAGTCTGGACACATACGCCATTCCCCATCTTTCTTGAGCACCATGACCACCGGTGATGAATAAGGACTAATGCTGGGACGAATGACGCCTGCTTCCAAAAGTTCCTTGATTATTTCTTCTATTTCATTCTTTTGGGTGAAAGGATATTTGTATGGGTGCACATTTGGTGGTTGTGCCCCTGGGACCAAGGTGATACTATGATCATGTTCCCCTATCAAGGGTGGAAGCTCATGAGGCTTATCAAACACTGGCAGATGGTTATTTACAATCTATTACATCTCAGGATGAATCGGAAGAGAATTGGGTTCGACGGCCTGGATGGCATTAAATTGAGCTATAACTCCATGATGGCCATTTTTTAACAATTTTTCCATCCTATGTGAGCTGATGATAGAGGGAGCTCCCACCTGGAGTCCGCGGAGGGTATGTGTGGAGTTGTTCTGCTTAAAGCTCATATATAACTCCTGGAAATCCATTGTGATTGGCCCAAGTGTGCGTAGCCATTCAGCACCGAGGACAATGTCACACCCACCCATGTGTATGGAAAACATGTGGGTCTTCAACTGATAATCCCCCATTTGAAGTTTGACATTTTCGCAATGACCTTCACATTTCATTGTTCCCCCATCCGCAATTTGGACTTGGAAGTTAGAAACGGCTCGTACAAAACAATGCACTGCTTCCGTGACTCTTTGATGGATAAAATTATGTGTGCTTCCACTATCAATCAAGACTATTACTGGGCGGTGCTTAATAAAACCTCTATTTTTGAGAGTTTGAGGTGAATAAATCCCTGCCAAAGCATGTAGCGAAATAACTGGTTCGTCGGGGACATTGTCCTTCTAGTTGTCCTCTTCGTCCTCCTCAGGTTCCTCAAGTGGTGGGGCTTCCTCCGATGAGCTGTAATCAGTGGCATCAATTTGAAAGAATTTGGGCTCCTTGCATTTATGACCTGGGGAGTATTTTTCATCACAGTAGTAACATAATCCCTACTTTATTCTTTCTGCCATTTCTGCAGGTGACACCTTTTGGACCTTAAGTGTTTGAGTAGTGTTGTGAACCTGTGGGGGGCGACCCTTGGCGGTGAAATTTGGGCGATTGGACTAGGCCGCTAACATATGTTCAACTTTATGAGCTACGCTGCAAGCCTCCGACCATGTGGGAGGGTGGTGCAGTCGGACGTGAGCTTGTATGGCCTCTTTAAGACCACTGATAAAACATTTCGTGTAGAACGCATCTTGGAGACCTGTAGTGCGGAAAGCTAAGGCTTCAAAGGCTGTAATGTATTCATCCACTGTGCCAGTTTGTCTAAGCTTAGTGAGACGACCCAAAGAAGCAGAGTCATGATCAAAGCGATCTATAAGAGCTTTTTTGAAGTTGTCCCAAGTCAAGAACCTTCCATTGCAACGTTGATGCCATTGCCACCATTGCCATCTTTCATTGTCCAAGTACATGCTTCCCACCATAAGTTGAGTCTCATTATCTAAGATGTAATTCAGATTGAAATACTGCTCCATTTGTGCTACCCATGCTGCCGGGTGAGAACCATCAAATTTATGCATATCCAGCTTGGGTGGTCGCAAACGGGATTGTTGGTGGGTGCCCCAAAGGTGAAGAGAGTGGCTAGACTCACCCTCACTGTGTTCATTGGCAATATACGCCTCCTCGCGGGCTTCCGCCTTGCCCTTAGAGAGTGCAGTAGTTAGTGCCCTCAGCTCATCTTGGAGCTCTTTCAAGGATTGTTCAAGTTTGTCGATCTTCTCACTGGCCATAGCTTGAACTCTAGTTGCTACCATGCACCGATCCGATGTACTTGAAATTTGGGCCCACTTGATTTTTTTTTTTGGCATTAACAAGTGAATGGTACCACCTTGCTCAGCTCGTCGTCCTGATTCTTATGGGCTAGATCACCAATAAGCGCCTCTGGGGGTCTCAGACTTTTTTTTTTATTTTTTTTTTCTAATGGAGTTTTACTCCTTGCTTAGGAATACTGCAATAGCCGAATCCCCAAACTGTCAATGCTGCCAAAAGTCCTGCAAAAATCACGCCCTGGTATAGGAACCCCACACCACTACTCAGATCTGGATGGCTGATCGGATAACTCTGAGCGGTGGAACAGATTGCTGCTGTGGATCTGATGGATCTAATAGATCTGAATGGCCGTTATGCGGGACTGATTTCTGTTGCTGCTGCAAACTTCCCTTGCGAGATCTGATCTGGCCGAGATTATGCATGATCCAGAGATAGAAAAGGGAACTATGGTCTCGAGGAGTGTTAGGTGCTACAGATCGCAATATACATAAGGGTCTGATAGTAGTACTTGGCCCAATTTTTCAGGGCTCTAACTAAGGAGGATCAACCGTACCCTTAGCCGTACAACCTGACTACCCTATCGTACGGGCGAGTAATCTCTCCGAGTGCTATTCTTGGTGTACTGTAGCAACAAGACGGCTGATGGTTTATCTATGGCGAGGTTTCAAAGGAGCTAGGGGGCTTCCGATATATTCAGAGGGTACTTGGAAGACAGTGTGTGCGTGGTTCTGTCTAATGCGCTACTACTCGAAGGGGTACCCACAGGGGTTACAAGGGAGTCCAACAAGCATGACCACCTCTTGTATTTCCTGCGTGCATGCCTCCCCTAATCCACAGGTTTATGCGCTCAACGACAGATCCCGTGGTTTAAAGACGCCGGAACACATCTCTAGCCAAAAACAATTTGCTAAAAAATGGAGACCCACCAGCCCTAGAATGCACTCTGATACCACTTGTTATGCTCTTAACCTGCAAGACGATACTAGAATACCGAATATGCGAAGAAATATACCCAGAACATAGAATAGTGAGAAACAACAACAAGTATTTTATTATTCAGAAAGAAATGTTCACTTGTCTCTTCGAGGGGGCAACCTCCAATAGAGCAGAGCTCGATTACAAAATAAGGCACAATGCTCCTCGCAGGGAGTCTCTATCCTTTATATATGACTCATACATGCAATACCATGGAGCAATACCATGGTTCTTATTAATACCATCTATCTAATACCATGGCCCATTTGCAACTAACTGTGGCCCCGTCATTAAATGCGGGTTAACCACTTACAATTATTAATATGGTCTTTATTGACTCTTTACTTAACTATAACTATGACTCGATCCTACCACATAAATAAGGGGGTTAGGGTGGAACCCTAACACCAATTCAGCAAGGGGGCAACCATGCATCATCTGGTGAAAATCCACACACTAGACTTTCAAAACCCAGATTTCCATGCATAATTTGTAGAGGAGACCATTTTCATCGAGATTGTCCATGCTTTCCTTGGATCTTGAGAGAATGGTCCCCCTGTTTGCACCACCCGGTGTCATCAACCTCTGGTGATCATGTTGACAGCACACCATCAACTAGTAATAGTGAAGTTCATGGACAGAAAGGAAAGGTCAAAGTTCCATGCAGGTTATGTGAAGGGAACCATACCCTTCACCGTTGTCCTTTTTTGGATGAAGCCAAAAGAGTATTGGATAATAGTCCTGCTTCACCGCAGCGACTTCCAACTGGTTATCAGAAACTCTCCCCAAGTCATTTACTAGTTGAAAAACCGACTGAATTAAATCAACTGTCGGTCAAAACCAATCTCTCTGAAAGTGAATCTCATGAGTCCATACTCGACCAAAGCCAACAGCTCGAGGTGGCGGTTGACCCAATTCTACCTTCAGAAGATCATACCCTTCCTGAAGAGAGTGAGAACGATACCATTCAAATTATTTTTGTTACTTCAGAATCCGATGAACTTGGGGGCAATCTTCCTGTTCCTTCACAATAGGAGGAAAATCCCTCAGTTCTCATAAATCAAGGGGTTATTTCTCCAGTTTATTCGGCACCCCCTCCAAGTAGTTTAGTCACTTCCTTTGATTGGAATCGACTAGAAAGATCCCACCTTCCTTCTTATGTACCTTTCCGGATCATAGTACAAGTTTACAAAATGATCGTGTATGGCACTATCATAGATGAAGGTGCATCAGTGAGTATCCTTTCCTCAACTTCTTGGAAAGCACTTGGTTCACCATCGCTTATGCCTATTACACAAAATCTGTTAGGCTTTAACAAAGGAACCAATAGACCCTTAGGGATACTTCCTAAGTTACCGATCACTTTGGGAGGGAAAACTGTTCACCTGAACGTGATGGTAGTCCCATGACTTTTAGATTACAATCTACTCCTTGGACGTGACTATGTTTATAACATGGAGGCTATTGTTTCAACACTCTTCTGAGTGATGTGTTTCCCACATGAAGGCAAAATTGTCACTGTTGACCAGCTTTCATTTCCCGGTTCAAGCACAACTCCAAGTCAAACATCATCCCTAAATGGTCCTTTTGCATCGAAAGTGTCTCTCCAACCTTCATTCCATCCACCTGATTGCCAAGAGTAGTTCGGTGAATGTAACGAAGCTTAGGGGGCATGCCCTCTTGTCTATTCTGCGGACGAACCTAGTTGAAAAGAGAAGTTTCCCTATAGCTTATGTGATTGGTCTGACACACCATTCACCTTCCTCTATTCTGTGGATGAAGCCAAGGAAGTGTTTTTTATATTCTGTGGACGAAACCATCCTTCCTAACATGGTTTCCCTTTAGGTTATGTGATTGGTCTGACACACCATTCACCTTTTTCTATTCTGCGGATGAAGCCAAGGAAGTGTTTTGTCTATTCTGCGGACGAAACCATCCTACCTAACCTTAGAAGTTTCCATATGGCTACTGGAGACTCTCCTTTTCATCATGTTGGGGGCATGCAAACCTTTTTCAATTTCATTTTCTAGGTTTTTAGTTTTGTCATTTTCTAGCCTTTTAGTTTTTTTTTCAAGCTTTAGGTTTTTCTTTTTCTCAATTTCTTTTTTGATTTTTAGTTTAGAGCTTACATAAAAAGAAAACTAAAGCTGAGCATAGTTCCCCCATGGTTTAAGCTCATTAAAAAATAAACCCACCACCGAGCATAGTTCCCCCACGCTTCAAGCTCATTAAAAAAATGAACCCACCTTCAGTAAATAACCTTTGTGATTGCCATGACTATCAGCCTTTGAGCCTTGGTTGTGTACCTCCCATCACCTCCATTCTTTTGGCCGATCATACGCTTCCACTTGGTCGTTTACCTTTTTTGAGGAACAATTGTGACGAGTGGTCTTGTTAGCCAACCTATTCCCAGAAACGACCATGTTTTGTGAATTTCCAAGATTACCCGGTGTTAGGGCCTAAATCTACCTCAGGTTGAGAAATGCAAGTCTAGGGTAACATCAAACCACGCTTAACCTGGTAGCTAGCCCTACCAAGTCGGGAGAGGGCTCTCTCCGTGTCAATCTTAGGAAAATATAGCAAATGAGGCTTAAGATGGCTGATGTAAAGACTAATTTTAGGCTAGGTATATGCTCAAAGGAGTTTGATTGAATTTTATGTTGGTTTGCTGGATCAAAAGTGAAAGGTAGTTTTGGGTCTGGGGAATGGACCCAGTCTTGCAGAGGTTTCTGCGGGGCGAGGTAGGCAAATGGTTTAGTACTTTGAAATAAGTGAAATGGAAAGATTTAAGACCGGTGAGGAGTTGAAGAGGGCATGAAAATATCAGGAATCCTCTTCAAGCAGTTGAAAACATATAAAACCAAATAAACCCTAAGGTAGAGCACTGCAACATCAATGAATTCCACCTCTATACTTGATTCATTTAGTTAAGCTGAAAAGAGAGAGATAATGGAACACATAAACACATGATAACTTGAATAACAGAAGGAAAAACAATAATAAATCACCTTGCCACAAGAATCCCACAAAATGTTGTAAACCCTGGTCTATTTCCTTGCCAAACTGTAGAGATGAATGTACAATAATGCTTAGAGCATTCACAAGAGTCCAACCTTGACAAATGACTGCAAAAGTACTATATATAGGCAAAAAACAACTCATGCTAGGCTTTAGGGGTCTAATTCATGAGTTTAGGAGCTGTTTCAACAAGATATCAACTAAGAATTGAAAAGTAGGCAGTGGAATAGCTTGCCTCTAAAATCTAGGAAACTGATTCATTCAGTTCAAAACTACCTTTTCATGATGTATCTACCTCCATGAGTGAATTTTAAACATTTTTACATCAAATTCCATCAAGTTACATCAATTTACATCATGATTTTGACCATGAGAGAGAAAAAAAATCAAACTGAGAAAAAAACTAGGTGAAAAACAGAGTTTTTTGGCAAAAATAGCAATTTTTCATCCTATGTGCCGCGCCATTGTCCCTGTGCGTAGTGCCTTTTTGCAGCAGATTTTGGAGGCCTTCCCGTGCACCAAATTTGCTCCAAGTGGGCTTGTTTGAAAAATTTGTCTATCTACCTTCCCGAACAAGTGAAATTTCTGAATTTGGTGTCCATTTGCCCCTCCAAAAGTGAGTTCTCCCAACACTGCTCCATCTGTGGCCAAAAAGGGGCAGAAAGAGAATTTTTGAGGTGTTTTTGACCCTTTTGGAAGCTCAAAACTTGACAAAAATTTCTAGTAATTTTTGGGCATTCATAATTTTTCTTAAGGAATCCAAAAATGTAGAGTTTTCCTCCAAAGGAGGTCCCTAGAAAAAGCGAGCACTGGGTGGTGCTACGTACCAGGCAGAAAATCCTGTTTTTCCCTTCAAAAATTCAAAATTGACAAAAAGTGTGCCAAATTTCTTAAAAATTGGGCTGAGTGACATGCATCAAGTAATATTTTGGGCTAAGGAAGCCTCAGCCAAGATTTTGAGTCTATCTTGGTCTTTCTTCCTCCTCAAAGTTTTCCTCAACTTGGCCTTTAAGCTCCTTATTCTTTCTTTGCAAATCTTGTTTCTTGCCAAATAGTGATAGGCCATGTGCCTAAATATCTTTTTATATTTGTTGGCCTTCTCTAGCAGCTTCTCCAAGTGCATGTTTTCCCTCTCTAGCCAAGATTCACGATCAACATCAATCTCTTGCTCTAGTGTTGTTAATTTTATTTTCCTCCTCTTGGCTACTTGCCGATTTTCTCTTATAGTTTGCAGCTCCATGATAGACTGTTGATCCTCCAGCTGCTTGTTCCTTTGCTCAAGATAGTTTATAATCCACTTAGCTCTTTCCAGATTAAGAGCTAAGGCATGAATATCAACTTCTTGTTCCTGGATGATCTCTTTCAGTCTTGAGCTTTGGGGGGCCAAATCAGTGTCCTCATCCTGAATGAGAATGAAATCTCTCTCTTGACTTTCAGAAGGCCCTTCCTCATGCATTGGTTGTTTACCTTTTTCCTGTACCTGCTTTGTTGTTGAAGAAAACGAGACCCTGTCCACCCCGGGTGGAGATAGTACTCGTTTGGCTGCTGCAAATAGCCTCCTTGTGCCCTTTTGGTAAGTGACATATACTGGCACACTGGTGGTTTGAGTCTCATGCACTTCTTGCTGATGTGAAGGCCCTCCTGCCTCATGAAAAACTGATGGGGTCACTTGAGGACTTGTGAAAACCTCATGTGAAATGAAATCATCCCATGAAACATTTAGCAAGCTCAGCTGATGCAAAACCACAATCTTGATCAATGCAAAGTGATAAATGTTGTTGTACTGTTGATGAGGAGGCTTCCTTTGCACAAATGTGGTCATTTTCTCAATATTCTGGCACATGAAATAGGGGAGGTTCATCATCCTCACCCTAGTGAAATGCATCAATAATCTGACATGATAGGTGTATAAGCGAGAAAATCTGCCTTCACAGCTGAAATATTTGATTATGAGTTTCATCAGTGGAGCATATGTGTCCTGTAGGTATCTGAAAGGGAAGACCCTAGCGATTTGCTTCTGATAGCCAGCGTTGATATAAGGCTCATAATTTTCTTTGTCCACCAACTATCCCTTGTTCCACTGTTCACCCACATTCGGAATACCTGTTGCTTCAGCTATAGTTTCAGGTGTCAAAGTGAATGTAACACCTGCCAAATTGACCTGGCCATTGTGAAGATGGAGGACAAATAATCTAGCAAGCTCATGGTGGTATTTGACTCTTTCCACCATCTCACAAAACTGGTAACAAGACTAATGTTTGAAACATGCTACAGCAAGAGGACAAGCCAATAGCTCTGTAAGTGTAGTGGGCTCCTCCCGGATGTGTTTTCCATCCTTGTGAGGTTTTCTTGGTGCATGAATTTCTTGGGAGGAATCACTCACTGTTTCCTCATCCCTTTCATAAGGTGAATATGTTTCCATGTTTGCCACTGTATGGTGTTTCAATGATGAGTATGAAGAGATTTTATATTAGGAATAGGTGTTTGCTATTTGATGAATGAGATTAATTATGGGGACAGTGAATGAGGGATTGTGATGCTAGTTGTAGGGTTTTTTGGGGGTGGCAGGATTTTGGGAATGCTAATTAGGGTTTGGGAATAGTGGGAATTTGTGTTAGGGTTTTAGGGTTTTGGGGATAAGGGGGTAGGATGAGTGTTAATGGGAGAGGGGTAAGGGAAATGAAATGAGTGAAATGTAGTGAAGAGGGATGGTGTAAATGATGCAGCAGAACAAATAGCAACAATGACAATTTTTGAAACCCTAGACAATTTTTTCAATGTAACTATGCAGCAAACTAGGATTTTAATTTTCACCTATTAACACACCATGAATGAGGACTAAAACCCTTGCAATGGCACTTAGGAATGCTTTACTTACTTGTGGAATAAATATGGCAAGATTTTGAAGCTTTGCAAGGTCGATTGAGTGAATTTCCGGCTTGGAAGGCAGGTGCGCCGCGCCCACTAACAGGTGCGCCATGCCTGTGTATTTTCCAATGTATTTGCTGAGCTCTGTGTGCCGCGCCAAACAGGTGCACCGTGCTTCAACCCCGGTGCGCCGCACCATCAACCCTAGGAGCTTTGCACAATTTTGCTACAGTTTTCTCTTCTTTACCTTAAAAACGCGACTTGGCTTGTTCACTCTCTTTATGGCACACAAATGAACTCTTCATCCCAAGAAACACTTTATATACAAGGGGCTTGAATTTTTCATTCACAAAAACCCACTTTCTAATGTTTTCCTTTTCACTTTATCATTTTAAACTATGTTTTGGCAGTTTAACTTGTATTTTGAAAATTGATGGACTAATGCTTTGAATCTCTTGTCTCTTTTGGAGGAGCTGAAGTGCAGGAGCTTGGCAAGGTGACTAGGGCTGAATTTCTGGACTTATTACATATAGGAAAAATGAAATTACATGAAATTTTTATACATAAAACAATAAAACTCTGTTTTTCCTCAAAACATGGTTTTGAGGAAAAATCAATCACTGAGCATGTGATTATTGAAATTTTTGATCCTGAAGTTTTATTTGACCTCCTCATGTGCCTGCTGACCATTATTGAACTTTTACAAGACTTGAATGACAAAACCCTAGGCCTAATGAGATCTAAAACCCTAAAAATGACTTTTGCGGATTTAAAGACAGAAAATGACTGTAAATGACTTGAATTTGTGAAAATAGGCTAGCCGGTAAGGACCATGAGGGAAAAATGATAATATGCCACTGCCATCAGATGATCCGTGATCCTAACGGAATGCAGCTGATCAGATGAGACACCTAAAATGCAATGCAACAAGAGAATTTTGATCACTGATGGAGGGATGAAGATATTGACACTAACACCCGGAACCAGTTGCTACCCTAGACACCACTCGTTCCTCAAAATCGAGTCTCCTTTAAACCCTTTTCAGACTCGTTAAATATGAAAAGATTTTCGAGCACGGACCTTTCCAGCTCATTAGAGTGATTGGAAATGTCATCCCTCCTGTATATTTTAATCTTTTTTGAACCTAAGGGATTATCTCACAAAAATGATCGAGCACTTGTCTTTTTCGGCTCGTATTATTTTATCCTTTTTCAGACTTAAGGGATTATTCTACGTAAAAGAACTTCTGGAGTTTTCTTTTCATCCATTTTTAAACTCTCTAAACCTGAAAAGGACGGATTTATCCTTGTCATTAAACTCATTAAAACAATAGCAACAAACTTGTACATTCTAGACAAGACCGAGTTTCACTATCGCTAGACTCTTTAAAACATAGCGACAGGTTTTCCCGAAGGGAAAATTATGGAACAAGCATATGTTATCCTCCTCAAACTTGACAAAAATAAAGAGGTACTGGTCAACAATGACTAGGGAAAAAGGGAAGAAACTTGAAGAAATTTATGGTAGCAGGTCGCTCTTGAACATGACACTTTCACTCCATCACCATTATTGAGTCGGGTTGGGTTATTTCATTCACTAGTCATCTAACCCTTGGTCTTCCACACCATCCATCTTTTGGGGTTGACACTACCGATCCGTCTCAGTGTTGCCAACATGTTCAAGAGAAGTCATTCAATTGAGAAACCACAATCCAGTTAATGCCTCATCCATTGCAATACCTCCAACCTTCATCTTTTCATGACCGCCATTCCTGAACCTTGTGTTGTCAGATCGTTTTCACCTCCAGAAATCATTTGCTTCGTTTCACATCGTAGATGCATGATACATAAAGGCCCTCCTACAACGAGTTGCTTCTTGTCGACATCAGCTCTTTATCCAAGAAGTTGACTTAGAAACACCCCTTTCAGTGCTTTGAAGCTTGCATGCCTCAGTGGAAAGTTTCTCTCTTCCCGCGACAAGTTGACATTAATGGCCTTCGGCCGAAAGATTGTGCATGGTGTTCAACATCAGATCATATATTCACACCACGTGAATTGTACTGTAGTACCTTGAGAGTCATTGTCATTATCGGTGATTCCTTTCGCTCCTGTTAACAGTGCACATTATTGGCTGGTAATAAGGTGATGTCTTTCCATGTTCAACTTCAGAACATCTCTTCACATGGATCGACTTATACATCGGGCAAAGATTGAACGAGTTTGAAGACCTCGGATCTAGTTTCATCCATCCGGGCTGCGATATATTTAGGGATATAAAAACATCAAATGTACAAAAATGCTGCACAAATGGTCATCTGGACCAAGGATGATGACTCTACACCTGAAGAATCACCAGTCTACATATACAGACGATTATCTATTATATGTACATGAAATGAATTTATAAAGTTGAGCATGGGAATGCCCGCCTCAGCTAGATCATGAAAATTATATTATCATGATGTATTGTATTGTATCCTATATAGGTCACCTTCCAGTTCGAAACCTTAGATCCTCATGATAAAGCATTTCACCCAACATCAAGATTTACAACTTCATGCTTTAGGGGGCAACCGTTATAGACTTATTTGGGAACTTCAACCCCAATCTTATATGTCAATAAACTAGGGCTCTTCAACCCCTAAAAGTGTTGTTCCATACCCTAAAAGAACATGGTCATCTGATTGCATCATTCCCCAAAAGTTCCACCTGAGAAACCATCCAAAAATGGCCTAAACTGGACCATACTGACTGCTACACTGGCCAGGTGTGATGCATACTGAGTCGTACACTACTTAGGTGCAATGCATACTGATTTTGCCTTCTGTAGGGTGCAATGGGCGAGGATGGACAAATGTCCAAGATAGTTTGCTAAGTGGATGATCATGGGATCTTCTAGAAACTTCTCCTATGACACTTGCCTCTCTGAATTTGCCCAGGGATGAGTAAGAGATCCAAGAAATCTCCAAGTGGAACCAATTGTAACAAGTGGAATGACAGTAATCAAAACCCCAGAGATGACTCACACCCTTGCACACATCTATAGATGGATCCCTCATCTAAGAGATCTAGAGGCTAGAATATTGTGAATTTCAAGGAAGTGCTGATAGTTTGTGTTTGAGATAAGAGCACTGTATTGCTGGTGTGATCTTGCTATTTCATGAGGTGAAGAGGGATTGACGCTGGGAGGATGATGCTGGATCAGATAACTGGGTTGTAATTATCCCTTTTATTTAATAAAGTTCTTCAAGCTTTCTTCCATATAATTGTGCACTTGTGAATGTTATTATTTGTGAATGCCATTGTATGTTCATTATACATCTGATTCTGTAGTGTTTATGTTACAATAGATCAAGATGCTTTGATGGTTCTTTGCTACTATGTTTCTACAGGTACTCTTCAAGTGGGATAAGTACGGAGAGGAGTTGCAAGCTCTATCAAGGGGGAAAAAGATCGAGCAAAGGATTAAGCGAAAGTTCCAGGTTGGTCCTCTCATCCTTCTCTTATCTATTGTGCATAGAATAAATCGTTGAATTACTTTGAACTGTTGTTTCTAGGGTAGCTTCCAAACCTAGAGGGCTAGTCAATTGAAAAGACACTAGTTTTCGCAGAAATAATAGGTGTAATGGAATTTCCCATGTCTGCAACGAAACTTAGTTATTAATCTATCATTAACTCTGCAGACAACCATCCATCTCCCTTTTCACAAGAGGAGTTAGACGGAGATGTGGCTCCAGCTTGGACCCTTGATTCTACTTCAGCTCTGGATTGCTTGGATACAATATTACCATATGAAGAAGCAATTATGGAAGCAATGATGGGTGTGGATCGACCATGGGAGGATTTACATCATCGTTCATATTTTATCCCTCCATTGTATGAAGTTGAATCTAGTTTGTCCAATTTGTCTACTAGTAATGTTTGTACAATTTCAAACCCTTTGGCTCTAGCACAATTTTTTGTCAAGGGTAACATGTAGGTTATCTCATGATATGTACATGTAAACATATCTAGGAATCCTAACGTAATCGAAAATGTCTTCATCGGAGCTGATTGTTCCACTGAAGAAACTCAAATATATATTGATCTCTTTAAAGAGTTTCGAGATGTGTTCGCTTGGTCTTATGAGGAAATTCCTAGAATTGGTCCATCTATAGTCCAACATGAGATCAAGACATACAAAAATGCCAAACCTATTCATCAAAAACTTCAACCGGTCAATCCTTGGAAACCAGCAGCTATTAAAGCTGAAGTTGAAAAGCTACTTAAGGTGGGTTTCATATACCTTGTTCCTCTAACTGAGTGGGTTTCCAACCCAATCCCGGTAGATAAGAAGCAAGGAATGATCCAAGTATGTATCGACTTTAGGGATTTAAATAAATCTTGTCCAAAAGACAATTACCCCACGCCTTTTATTGATCAAATTGTTGATGAATGTTCAAGTAATGAAATTTTTTCATTCATGGACGGATTCTTTGGTTACAATCAAATTACTATCCGTCTAAAGGATCAGCATAAGACAACCTTTATTTACCCTTGGGGAAATTTTTCATACAAGAAGATGCCTTTTGGCCTTAAACATGCTAGAGCTACTTTTCAGCGGGCCATGTATTTTGCTTTCCACGACATCAAGCATGTTATTGAAGCATACTTGGATGATTCAATTGCTTTTTCTCGCAAGAGAATTGATCATCCCAACCACCTTTGGTTAGTCTTTGAGAGATGTCATTTTTATAAAATCTGCTTTCATCAGAATAAATGTGTTTTTGTGGTCACATCCGGTCGACTGTTAGGATTCATCATATCGACTGAAGGGATTCGAGTTGATCCTTTCAAGGTTGAGGTAATAATTCAGTTGCCTCCCCCGTCTTCCATTCATCAACTTCAAAGTCTCCAAGGAAAGGCAAATTTCTTGAGGAGATTTATAGAAAATCACACCGAGATTACCAAAGGATTTATGAATTTCCTTAAGAAAGCAGTTCCATTTTTATGGGATGATTTTGTGCAACGATCTTTTGATGCTTTGAAAAAATCATTAACCTCTGCTCCATTATTGAGTCCACTAGATTATGGTAGAGATTTCCTTTTGTATCTCATTGCAGCAGAATCAACCATCGGTATGGTTCTGGTTCAGGAGGATGATGCTCATAGTGAGAATGTAATCTACTACTTGAGTCGAGGCTTAGTAGGACTTGAGCTATGCTATTCTCATATCAAGAAATAGGCCTTGGTGGTTGTCCATGCTATCTAGCGGCTTAGTCATTACATTCTGCTTTGCAAAACGTTCGTCTTAGGGGCTGTTAATCCTTTTTAGTTTGTCCTCAGTAGGAGAGTGATTGGGGGCAATTATAATTGATGGATTGTTATTTTGCAAGAGTTCGATCTCGAATTCTTGTCAGTTGAATCTAAGAAGTCATTAGTTTTTGTGGAATTTATTTCAAACCTACCTTGTGAGGAAGCTATTTTTTATGAGGAAAATTTCCCCGACGAACATTTATTCCTCATTTCTTCATAAGATCCTTGGTATGGAGATATCATTATATATCTTTAGACTTCAAATTTTCCACCTACTTTCTCCAAAGATGAGCGTTGAAAGTTACGTCACCTTGCCAAAAACTATGTTATTATTGGTGATATATTATATCGCAGAGGGGTTGACTCAATCCTTAGGCGTTGCTTAACTTTGGAAGAAGCCGAGTAAGTACTTAATGATTGTCATAGTGGAGCTTGTGGCGGTCATCTATTAGGGCTTGCAACAACCTAGAAAATTTTGTGAGCTGGCTACTTTTGGCCATCAATTTTCAAAGACTGTATTGAAGCAGTCAATCATTGCCATCATTGTCAAGTTTATACTCGGAAAATGTGTGCGCACCCAGCTCCACTATTTTCTGTTATCACTATCGGTCCATTTACGAAGTGGGGCATTGATTTTACTACTTGTAATCTGCCTTCAGTAGTGAATCACAAGTACATCATTGTGGCTATAGACTACTTTACGAAGTGGGCTGAGGGCATGCCTACTTTAAAAAACGATAGTGAGACAATAGATTTGTTTCTCTTCAACCAGGTTATTTCATGATTTGGTATCCCAAGAGAGATTATCACTGACCATGGCAGTCACTTCCAAAATCAACTGATGACCAAATTGGCTCTCAAGTTGGGCTTCCGGCAGGAGCATTCATCTCCATATTATCCTTAGGCCAATGGGTAGGTTGAAGCTGTGAATAAGTCCCTTAATACCATCCTGCAAAGGACAATTGATAAAACTCAACTCAATTGGCACATCATGTTGTACCCGGTGCTTTGGGCATATCGAACCTTAGTTAAGACTGCCACTGGTTTTACTCATTTTCAACTAGTTTATGGGTTGGAATCTCTCTTCCCTATCGGATGTGGAATTTCGTCCCTTCAGCTAGCTATAGAACTTCTTCCCAAGTCATTTAGTCTTGAAGAATGCCTCGTTCATTTGGAACATCTTGATGAGCAGCATCGAGATGCAGCCATAATAAACGAAGCCCATAAGAAGATTAAAACTGAATATGAGAAAGTTGTCCGTCCTCGGGTTTTTCTGAAGGCGACCTTGTCTTAGTCTATGACCAAGACAAAGACACCCTGGGGGAAGGCAAGTTCAAATCTATGTGGTATGGTCCCTTTATAGTCAAGCATGTTTTGAAAAAATGGGCTTACGAATTAATTGATTTTGAAGGGAACAAGCTAGCGGAGCCTGGAAATGGGTTTTACCTTAAGAGGTATTTTTCTTAGGCTTCGGCCGAGCAATTGCTTGTTCGTTTTTATTGTATCTTTGTACATATCTGTGTGGCGTTTTTGTGATATCGATATTTTTTGATCTACTTTGGCAGGTATTGATGGACAATTTGATATATTTCGGATTCGTCGATGGTCCGAGTAGGCACACTCAGAATCTTGCTTCCGCGGCCTGGGTGATTTATTATCCATCTGGACAGTTGATGGTGTCGAGGGGAGTTTATACTTCGAACAACATTGCCGAATATACTTCCGTTCTTAATTTACTATCCGAAGCAATATCTTATGGGATTTATTCATTGGTAGTTTATCTAGACTCACAACTGGTGGTGTCACAGTTAAATAACACTTATCTAGTGCGTGATCCTTATTTATATCACCAATTTTTGAGAGTGAGAGTGTTGGAACGATCATTTATTTATATCACATATGTTCACATTCCACTATCTGAGAATTCATTAGCAAACTCTATTGCTAATCAAGCATTAGATTGGCACATTAATCATTCATCAAACTAAATAACATAAAAGAAAAATCGAATCTATATATATATCATAAAAACGCCTGTATATAGATGGAGTGTTTAAAAAAATATATACAAAATTGGGACACGATGCCCTCAAAATTTGGGCTTATGCCCATAATCATGTCCAGTCATACATAGATCTATCTATCAAGCCATCTTAGGATGAGCGGCTAAAAGGTTAACCACAGCATTGGATACACGCCGAAGTATCCGAACCCAGTCCCGTGGTACCCTTACCACACGACATTGCATCTCCTCATGCAGATCCTCTACAGCTATCATAAATACCTGGTGATTTAATCTCACCAAGTTTCTCTGAACAACATAAAGGACTCTCTCTGTCTCGGCTGCCGCCTCTTCTTCCCCTCTTCCGTGACGCCTATTCCTCGGAAATCCATCAAGTCTCACTGGACCCACATATGGAATATGGTCATTATATTTTGTCAGTATTTCGTCTCATCAAAAATGTTTTTTCTAAGTTCATTTCGTATTAAAAAATCCAAAAAATATTTAAAAACTCACAAAAACTTAAAAATTGTTACCTATGTCTCCCCATGCTGCATTTGGTGGTAACACTAAGTCTGGATCTCCTCATAAATCCATGTCGGCATATGGGTAGTCATTGATGATGATGATTTGTTGATCCCACCAGGTGAAAAACTCATCATCAAAAGTCATTCTGGGCACGTCACCTCCCCCAAGGCGCTTCATGAAGTCCGCCCATCTACCCATTCACAGATCTCTAGGGCTGTTGATGGATACTGATACTTTGGGACATAGCCCAGGTACCTTCTCGAAGAAGAATGAACACAAGATGGTTCCATATCCAAAGTTCTTCATTTGAACCTTTTGTATAGAGGTCAATTGACTCTTCATGTTAGTTAGAAGAGGTGTGCACCAGTCAAATACTGTGGTAAGACATTCCACTACCAAGCTCATAGATACTCGTGATGCCTGATGTAGGGAAGCTGGCCCATTTACCCATGCAATGGTAAATAGCAAGATCCTCAAGGATACACTTTCCACATGTTTGATTGGAATTTTACTCCAAATCCTCTCTAGATGTCCAGGATAATATATGTGGACATAGTCTTCCACTGAAAGACTACCTCTCACCCTGCCTGTCGAGTGCACAACCTCCCCTCTTTGGGAGAGACCGGTAATAGAATAGATATCTTCAATCTCAATTCGTAGAGGCATCTGGTCGATCATGAAAGCGTCATCCTCTGTGCTCCAGTAGTGGATCAAAAGTTCTAGCAAGAGCATATTGGCTTTCATATTTGGAATTTTGAAGAATTTAAGTAAGCCACAGCCTCTCAGAGCATCCAATGCATTTAGGCCATTCATTACCTCATTATCTATAGTGGTATGCTCTCTTTCCGTCCAAATGATAGTCATCTTGCAAAAAAATTGAAGTTTCAACCATTAGTTTATATGTTAAAACTTTAACTCGCGTACACGCGGGTTCCCTTTACACACAGTCATGTGTAGGGCCATTGTATATGCGGGTTGCTCACATCCAACCCGCATGTATGCAGAGTTGAATTCTTGGGCATAGTTTCCCACGATCAAAAAATTGAAAAACTTCTAAAAACTATCATAAAACATTACAAGTAGGATTTCAGGATTACCTGGAGACTTTAGGGTGATTTGAATAGTCCAATTGTTCACAAGAAAGCTTGCTTCATTTTGCTTCACATCTCTTTGCTCCAAACAGAAATGAAAAAACTGTGAGTCCAAAAGTCATTATATAACTTTGAAATTGCAAAATATTTTTTCAAAAATTAATTTTTGTCTCATGGATTTTTTGACCTGTGGGCTTGGATTGTCGAGAGTGGGTTGTTTTTATAGGAGATTTTGGAGACTTCTTTGAGATGTTATTTCAGTCACATGACCAATGACCCATCATGGCAGGTATCGTTCTCTCACTGGCATTTAGGTTAGGGAAAACCATTTTCCGTTGCATCTTGCATACTAGCCTTCATTCAACGATACATTAGCCATAGGGTCAACCCCATCGTATCTTGTTTAGCAAACCATTTTGACTTGCCAATTTTGATATCATGATGCAATGGTAGAGCCATCCTTTACGTGGGAACCTTAGTTAAAACCTCGCTGGCATTGGTTGCCCATGCTGCTATACTAAGTAGGCTCGGGAGTCCTCTTTAGTCCCGCCATGACTGATGCGTTGAAGACACATTCTCCTTTCTTCCACGCTAATTTCTGGCCCTATATCCTAGAGGCTCCTTTGTGTTGAGTTGTACTACTACATTGCATTTTGACCTTTTGGCCTTGAGCCGACTTCACTTGGAATCGTGTTTAAGCCACTTATTTGATCATGTCTTCTGCAAAATCAACCATGCAATTACTTAGCTTCTGCAACTTGACGCATCCTTTTAGCCGTGGAAAGAGCATCCCTTTGAGTGTCCTTAACCAGTTTCGCCTTCTTGCATTAAGCATAGGAATGTTCCCCTCCTAGGAACTAGATCATCTATTTCTCTAACACTCGTTCTTTCCACTGTACTATAGCATTCTTTTATTCTTTTTCCAGCTTAAAGAAAAAGACAAAAAAATTATATATTCCAAAAAGAGCAGGAACGAGATGACATTTCCATATTTTGTTGGCAGCTAGAGTTAGTTGTGTCGCCCTTGAACAAAGCACTCAAAAGAAAGTCTCTCCTCCATTGGGGTGGGATTTAGATTGACTTAGGAGTGCCTTAACCTTGTTATTGAGTTAGTACTCCTCTGATTGGTTACCTCTTCCAATCATATGGAGAGTTTTCTTATGCCTCTTGCATGAAAAACTTATACAGAGTTATCATATGCTGCCATATAGTCATCATTGAGTCGTGCTTTTGTTCAAGGGAAGTAAACCTGAGTTGGCCTCTTTGCAGTGTCTCTTGACCTATTTTTCAGTCGGCCATCCCTGGTTATTAGTGTCCTGTTTGTCATCACATCAGTTGTATTGTTCCTTTGCTCATGCTGGTTTGAGAATGTATCCATTGACTTCTTGCTAGCAAGTCTTGTCCTTATCGACTATGAAAAATTGCTCTGAGGGAAGATCTGGAGCCACACCCTAGCCCTATTTTCATTATTGATAGGTTAGCTTGTGCTCAACATCGATCAATATCATGGGTCTTTGACTGAGTGGTTTCCCTTCTCTTCGACATCAGCTTTCATTATCACACATTGGGATTCATGCAGTGCCTTGGTTTCCATTTCACCCTATTGGTGGATTCCTCGCCTATGTCTCAGCTTTCATTATTGGTTGGTTCAGAGGGTTTCTATCATGCGCTAGCTACATCTTGTGTATGCTGGAAACGTGCTTCGATTGGGTTACTACATCTTTTTTGTCCAATTCCTTCGACATTATTGGCCTACGGGTTACACTTGCCCCAGATTGATGAAGGATGCTTTAATGCCTTCCTCCTAGCGGATTTTTTCCTATTGACTACAACTCATTTGCTATGGGAAAAAGATCTAGAGTCCATTTTGCAGTACCTTAGGGTTTGCAGTCACCAGTGGCAGATTCCTTCACTATCGACAGTGGGACACCATCATTTTCTCCTGATTGAAAGATTATTTCAAGTGTTCAACTTCAACTCATTCATTTTCACTTGTTAGATTGTACTGGGTACCTTGACTCTCATTATCATTATCGGTGAGTAGTCTCGTGTTTGTTAATGGTATACATCAATGACTGGTAATCAAATGATTTTTCATGTGGTCGACCTCAGATCATTCATTCCCATTGTGTAGAAATGTACCATAGAGGTCGGTGAAGACCTCGGGTTGCATCATCATGTTTTGGTTTACTTGTCAGTTGCTCTTGTTGCTGCTAGTTGACACCATCCACCTTATATGTTGCAGTTCTTCACAGCGACATCTTATATGTTGACATTCGAGTTGCGATGTAGTATCATTTTATTCCATCATGTTCATTTGGTACTATTGGGATCAGTTTTTGACATTGGTGATCAACTTCTGAGCCTGAACTTCCCTTCGGCAAAGAAGCAAGTATTATCAATGAGTAGGCATTGTGCCTAACCCTCAGAGTGTGTAGCATTCAGTGCCATATCATGTCATAGTACTGTACCATGCATGTTGGGTGGATGTGTCAAGTTGTGATGGTTCCTTCTCTCATGGTCTGGCGGTGCGGACTTCCCTCTGTTCTGGTGGTGCAGACTTCTCTTCTTTCTCTCAGGTATGTTGGAAACTAGGGGGCCTTCTCCTCTCTCAAGTATGGTGGCTCAATAGGGTACATATCCTCTCAGCCATTAAATGCCACAAATCATAGTGAGATGTGCTTGAGTGTGGGTTAAGTAATTGCATTGTGGGAGAACTAATATGCATTTACAATGTCTATCAAAAGAAGAAAGGTGCAACTAATATGCATTTACAATGTATATCAAAAGAAGAAAGGTGCATTGTAGAATGTGTGTGCGGTCATAAGAGAGGCATCATGTCACTATACCAGGGATATAAAAATAAAAGGGTATAAAAATTTTGAATAAAAAAATGGATACATACAATATTTAGTGAAAATAGGGGTTTTATAAATTGGGAAGGTGTATTGGATTTATATTGGTAGGGGGTTAAATAATGTGATTTTTAGAGGTATTTTCCAATATCTAGTCAAATTAAGGGTATTGTTTAGTATGCCATGAATGCAGGTGCTATGTCAGAGGTTCAGTGAGTGAAGCCCCCGTGATTTTAAGAAGGTTTCACGAATATTTTATTAGTATTAAGGATATTTATGAAAGAAAGTAGTTATGTTATTTTTGTAATTTAATTTAATTTAATATTTTTATAAAATTAAAGTAAAATAAAAATATGTAAATTTTTTAATTATAAAATGATTTATAGTTTTTTTTGGCATATACTATTATATTATTTAAAATTTATAGTATAATAATATAATATTGGTTTATCATATTATAATAAAATTTATCTATATATTGTGTTCTAATATTTATCATTATTTTAATGTTTAGTGGCTATTTATTTTATGAATATATATATATATATATACTAATAATATATCTATTAAGAACCAACCTCTATTTGACCCGATGCTTTTTAGATAAGCAGTTTACAATACTAATCGGGTCCGAAAAGGAGAGTAAAGACCGTGTCAGATCTGATCATTTCATATATCAGTAAGAAATATCAAGGCATCATTATCAATCAAATATACATCAAGTTATCAACAACTTATGAGGACCAACATATTTCCACATGTTATCAACAGATTGTAACCAATATCAAATAGAGAAGATAATTGACTGAACCATATCAGACCCTTTTTCCTGAGTCTGCCCCACTGCTTTTCCTCAAACCAACATATACGCGACTGTGACCACAGAAACTTGTGTATGTACGCGACTACGCTTCATGAAACTCGTGTATAACAACCTTTCTCTGAAAAATTGGATTTAACAGTAGGATGATGCAGCAACTACTCCCAGATTTTGTCTGAGATATTCAAATGTCTCTCTGGGTAGTGGTTTAGTGAATATATCAGCAACCTATTCTTTGGAGGGAACATACTCCAATTTGACCTTTTGTTCAATCACTTGTTCACGTAGAAAATGATATTTGATGGGTATGTGCTTGGTCTTGGAGTGCATGACTAGATTCTTTGAAATACTAATGGCACTTGTATTATCACATAGAATGGAAATGGGTGGAGTACATGTGATATGAATGTCTTGCAATGTTTGCATCATCCAAAGTAGTTGTGTGCAACAAGATGTAGTAGCCACATATTCTGCTTCAACTGTAGATAATGCAATTGAACTTTGTTTCTTGCTGAACCAAGACACTAACCTGGAACCCATATAGAATGCACCACCACTAGTTCTTTTTTTGTCATCAACACTTCCTGCCCAATATGCATCTGTATATGCATGAAGAGGAAGATCCGTATCTCTAGGATACATAAACCAAATTTCTGTGTTCCTTGAAGTTATTTGAAAATCCTTTTGACTGCCTGAAGGTGTGATTCCTTTGGATTTTCTTGGAATCTTTCAACTATTCCTATTGCATGCATGATGTTAGGTCGGGTACCTGTTAGATAAAGCAGACTGCCAATCATGGATCTGTAAATTGGTTGATATACTACTGCTAATTCATCATTTGAGCTGACACTGTAGCCTGTTACCATTGGGGTACATACTGGTTTAGAATCTTCCATGTCGTACTTTTTTCAAGATCTATTTGAGATTTTTGGTTTGTGAAAGAAAAATACCATCTTTATTTTGTTGAACTTGTAGACCAAGAAAATAGGTAAGCTCACCAAGCAAGGACATTTCAAATTCTTGCTACATTAGTGAAGCAAAATTCTGACTCATGGATTCTTCATTGCTACCAAAAATGATATCATCAACATAAACAACAATTATTAGCAATTTATCAGTGTCAATCTCTGTATATAGATTGCTATCTGTTGACCCCTTTGAAAAACCCTGTTGGTGGGGAAAGACAGTAATACCAAGCCCCTGGAGCCTGTTTTAGACCATAGAGAGCCTTTCTGAGTTTGCATACAAGTTTTGCATCATTTCCAAGAATGAATCCTTATGGTTGTTCAATATAGACTTCTTCTTCTAAGTCTCCATTAAGGAAGGCAGATTTTACATCCATTTGGTATACTTTGAATTTATGAAAACTAGAAAGAGAAAGAAACATCCGTATGGCTTCACGTCTAGCAACAAGTGCAAAAGTTTCTTCAAAATCTATACCTTCTTATTGAGCATATCCTTTACAAACAAGTCTGGCCTTGTTTCTAATAACTTCTCCATTTTCATTCAGCTTATTTTTGAATATCCATTTAGTTCATATGATATTTTTATCATGAGGTCTAGGAACTAATTCCCAAGTATCATTCTTTTCAATTTGCTCAAGTTCTTCATTCATGGCCTTGACTCAGCATCCATCTTTGCATGCTTCATTTATATTTTGAGGTTCCGTGGAGGATAGTAATGCTATATAGCTTGATGTTTTTGCAATAGTTCTTCTTGTCTGTACACCTGCCTCTTTTTCCCCTAAAATTTGAGTTTCTGGATGATTTTTCTGAACATACCTGGACGGAGTCTTTTATTCTACCGTTATCTCTTCTTCTGGTGCTTAATTGGTTTCTTCTTTAGAATCATTGTGATTTGATGTGGGAAAATAATACCCATCTTCTTCATTGTCATAATCTTCGGTTTTTATCTGTTTTGGATTTTTGCATGCTTCATCAACTACAACATCAATGCTTTCAACAATTTTCCCAAGTCTTTTATTATAACATTTATATCCTTTACTTGAAGAAGAGTAACCAAGAAGAATACCTTCATCTACTCTAGGCTCAAACTTACCAAGTTTTTCATCAGTCCTTTTGATATAACATTTGCTTCCAAAAACTTTAAAGTATTTTACCATAGGAGTCTTACCATACCAAAGTTCATGTGGAGTTTGAGTGTTGTTTACCCGAACATTTGCTTGGTTGAGAATAGTTACCGCGACAAATACAGCTTCACCCCAGAAGGTTGCAGGAGTTCCAGATTCATCTAGCATAGCCCGAGCCATTTGTTGAATAGTTTTTCTCATTCTTTCTACCACTCCATTTTGTTGAGGAGTCCTTGAGGTGGAGAACTACCTTTTTATTCCATGTTGTTCACAAAAGTCAAAGAATTCATCCGAGGTAAATTCCCCTCCTCGATCAGATCTGAGGCATTTGATTTTGTGATCTGATTCATTTTCAACCAAAGCTTTGAAGTCTTTGAACTTTTCAAATGCTTCATCTTTATGCTTTAGAAGACCTATCCAACACATTTTGGAAAAATCATCAATGAACAAAATAAAGTATTCTTCTCCACGAGGTGACTTTTTCCTTGATGGTCCACATAAATCAGTATGAACAAGTTCAAGAGGCTTACTAGCAGACCCTTCTTTTTCATTGAAGTGAGATATGGTTTGCTTATCGAATTGACATGGTTTTCATATTGTATTTTCAGGAATGTTGATATCTGGAAGATCATGAATAGCCTGGAATCTGCATGCTTTTCTTATTTGAGAAAATCTTAGATGTTCCAATCTTCTATCCCATAGCCAGTTTTCATCATTTTTGCTTAGATAACACTATTGTTGTCCTCTCTTGAGTATGTATAAGTTGTTTGGAGTTATTCTACCTTTGATCACAGTTTCTCCTGTATCAACCTCACAAACAACACATCTGTTTGATCGAAACACCACTTCATTTCCTTGATCACACATTTGACTGACACTCAACAGGTTATGCTTTAGATCGTCTACATACATAACATTCCCATCTTTAACCTTTTCTTTCAAGAAAACAGAGCCTTTACCTTTTATGACAGCAGGAGTGTCATTTCCAAATGAGACATTCTTTTCCTTTTCTAAGGCATTATATGAGTGAAGTTTTTCTTTGTCACATGTCATGTGTTTTGAGCATCCACTATCGATGTACCACTGATTTTCTTGTGCTTCTGCATACAAGGCTATACCACATCTTTATGTTTTAGGTTCTTTCCTTCTCCATATTTTGGGATTTAATGGAGTTTGCTCCTTTTGAGATGTTTGTCGAAATCTACTCCTGCATTCAGATTCTTCATGGCCAAAGTTGTTACAGATTGAGCATTCTATTTCATTTTCAAGAAGAGAAAAGTTATTATAGGAACTTTTCTTGATCCCTGTCACATTCCTTTAATTTCTTGCTTCTCTAGTCATGATGGTTTTGTAAGCAACACATTGAGCAGCTTTGTGTCCAAAATTATGACATGAGAAACATTTAACATTAAAGAAGTTCTTGCGATTATCGAATCTATTGACCTAGTGATTGTAGTTTCTATTTATATTCATATTTGAAGCAAATTGCATATGATTTACCCGAGGTTGGTTGCTTTTGTTCATCCTTGAAGCAAATTGAGCCTGATTTACCTGGTGATCTACTTTATACCTTTGTTGACGATTGTCATATTGTTCATTGTTCTTTGTTGCATCAAGATAGCTTTTAGTGGAGGTTGACGACTTCTGTGATTGAGATGCTTCTTCAGTATATCCAAGACCTGTCTTTATCAGAGGGGAACGCTACACTTTCATAATTTCATTTAAGGTTTCTGATCCTTTAGCAAATCTAATATTGAGAGATTTTGTTTTCTCAATATCCTTTCTTAGGCCCACAATTTCACATTCTAGTTTTTCATTGTGTTTTTCCCTTTCAGCAAGTTATGTCAAGGTATCTATAATCATATTCTTTTCTTCTAAACATATTTTGAGTTTAGAGATTTCTTCATGAAGGTCATCTTCTTCTAAGGCATCCCAAAAATTATCATCGTCATAAGCCATTAGAAGTCTATAGTCATTACTATTTTAATCTTCATCACTATTTGATAAACCATCGCTGTCTTCATGAGTATAGTAACTCTTTTTACTTACACTTTGTTTTCTATTCTGTTTTGCAGATTCCTTCCCTTTATCATATTTATCTTTATGAGGACATTTGGCAGCATAATGACCAACTCTACCATAGGCAAAACATTTGAAATGTAGTTTACCTTTAAATCTTCCGAAACCCCATTGAAGCTTCTTGAAAAAGTTTACTTCATCTTCTTCTTCTGAAATATGTCCTGATTCATTGAGTTCTTCCTTTCCTTTTGTTGAAGCTTCAAATGCGACTTGTCTCATATCTGATGGGCCTCCTTTTCTCATCTCAAAGGCAGTTAAGATTCCGTGAAGCTGTGTCATAGTGATAATCTGTAGATCCTATTTTTCTTCTATGGCAGATACTTTTGATTCAAATTTAGCAGACAAGGATCTTAAAACTTTCTCAACCAAAGTAGCTTCCTTTATTTCTTCACCCAGATTCTTCATACAGTTAACAACCTCATCTATATGTAAGAAGTAACTAGCTATACTTTCATCATTGTGCATCTTAAGAGTTTCATATTGAATTCTGAGAGTTTGCAGTTTAGCACGTTTCACCTAAGAGTCTCCTTCATAGCTTAAAACGATTTTGTCCCATATTTCTTTCGCTGATTTGAGCTCCATAACTTTGACAAACTTCGATTGTGACAGACTTCCCAATAATGTATTGACAACCCTGGCATTGGTTTCATATTGCTTTTTACTTGTCGCATCTATAGGAATTGCTGATGGAAATGTATATCCTCCTTCCACAATTTCCCAAACATCCGTTCCAAGTTATTGTAGATAGGTTGTGGTTCTTATCTTCCAATAAACAAAGTTGCTCCCATCGAAGATTAGCGGTCTGATGGATCCCACACTTTCTTGAGTACTCATGATGATGGATCTCCCTTCAAGCAATCAAGCTTCTTCTGAAGGACCTGCTCTGATACCAATTGTTGGAAATAATACTCGGAGGGGTGGGTGAATAAGTATTATCAGATCAATAATTTAATTTCCCAAACAGATTTGTATACGTTACTTCAACTAAGTGAACTAGTGTGTATATGCGATTGTACTTAAAGCAACCAGTGTATATGGAGAGAACTCTTGATTTACTCAATTTATCAAGCATTGAACTTTAACCAGTATATCAGATTTATTAGACAGTGCATTAAAAGTAGAATAAAGCATCACACATTAACACCAAGATATAAGGTGGAAACCCAATGTGGGTGACAATCACCTGCTGCTGTCATATTTGTCTTCTTTTAATAATAAGAAAATCTGTTTACAATCTTGTACTGGTGTAGAATTATACCAGTACACATGTTACAACCTTCTCTCATTCTCCATCTTCTACTGGAAGGGAGCTACAACCCCCTAACTCTTGTACTAGCCGAAATGTTTAATAGTACGTAGGCTGCGACCTACAGAAGGCTACGACATCCTTTCTTCCTCCAAGGACCACATTTCATAAATTTTCAGACTGGATCCATCAACAACATCATAACTGCAATTCAATCATCAAATACATCTGCATTACCCAATCACTTTCTGAATCATCCACAACTGAATCAATCAATCACTTTGACAACCCATCGTTAATTCACAATCAATCTAATCATTCATAAGACTGTCACCAGAATACAGTAACCATAACCCAAACCAGAACCCAGAACTCTGCAACAACAAAAAGAAACAACTGAAACATACTTTATAAGGTATACACTACTTTCATGTGTTGAACCTGCGTGTATACGCGCTTTTCTCAAAACCAACCAACGTATACATCTACAAATATTAATTCATAATTCTACAACTATTACAGACTTCAGTTATACCCAGATCATAATATTTACAGAATAACACATGCGTCAGTATTCAGATCTAGACTATACATGATCAAACCACATAATGATAATTCATTTCAAGCCTTAAGATCCCAATCCATCATTAGATCTTATCCTTCATCAACCGCTAAGGTTCATCATTGGTTCAGATCAAGCACAACACCATAAGCCAATAACCTTCATACTAGATCTCACACTTCATTAGATATTCAATACTTGCACACTTGGCCTAATGATCTTCTCCTCCTTTTAAAGTTTTAGGCCTTTCTCAATATCATGGACCAAAACCACTTAGGACCAATACCTTGGACCAAATACCTGGGGTCAACACCTTAGACCAGATACCTTGGACCAATACCATATATCAAAATACCATGGACCAAATACCTCGGACCAAACACTTAGTTTTCCAAGGTATATGAGCTTTTCCTTCTGTGAAAGTGCGTGTGTACTTATACTCTACTTGTGGTCAATGAACCTGCGTGTATACGCAGCTTGGTCAAGGTGAACCTACGTATACCTCTCTTTCTTCATTCTGTGTAGTCTAATCTGTAATTCATTATTGTTAACATTTTGTACTGTGATTTGTCATCTGAGTGAGTTGCCATCAAGGACAACACCTGTATCATAATGTGAACAGTTGATGACTATGGTTTGCAACTCTTGGCACTTTGAATAGTGCAAGTCATCAACCTCACTACCAATAACTCTGACCTCGTCAATATAAACTTTTCCAAGAACGCCTGAAGAAGGCAGTTGGGAAGCAATCTCACACACCATATTCGAAGCATTGGCTTATGATTAGAATCTAGATTCACTCCTAGAATCCTCACATACATGATTCTCTTATACGCTTGTGAAGTATCCTAAAAAGCGACATGAGGCCCTCCTAATGCCATCAAAACCCCAAACCTCTACGCAAATCCAATAGCTATATCTACTTTGAACTCCCCTAAATACTTTGATAATGTCAAAGGCAATAGATGTGGCCATGAAACCTTAACACCATTTCCATTTGTATTCCTGACGAAATAAAAGGAATCCTAGACCTACCCTTCGGTTCCAGGATACTATACTAGAACCCCACAGACATCCTTGGAATTACTATAATCAAAATCCTTCAAAACAACCTTCTAGACCTTCATATCAAGGGCACCTAACAGAATCGACATGGCTAATGCTACAATATTCCTTTCATTGAGAAGAGAAATGTTGGACGTGGGCAAGTTGATGGGATCTAGAATCATCATTTAGAAACTCAATTGTGGCTCCAACCTCCCCTAGTGAATCCCTACTTGGTCAATTTTTTGTCTAGCTCTTTGAAGTTTTCTTTTGAGTTGTGTTGACTCAAATAGTGAAAGAAACAATGTGAAAACTTATCCATTTTGTCTTCATAGTTTTCCCTACCCAGCATCACAACATAATAAACCAACAATTCCCTCAATACTCAAAGAATTAATTAAGGAATTGTATAAATTTTTTGGTCATTTAGTTATTTACCTATGTAATTTTCCATAAGTCATCTTACTCTAGGTATAACCAAATGTTGCAATGGAAAATTTCCATCACTAAGTAAGCAACCAATAAAGAAGAAGGTTACTCTTTGTAATCATAGTCCCAACTACAATCATCTAAATAGCTCATTGAAATCCTCCTTTTCTCTACATTAACTATGTCTCAGTTCATACATTATGATTAGTGGATTCCTTCCCATTACTTTCATTTCACGCCGATAAGTTCACTCAGCATTGCAACTATCAACTCAATTGTTGACGTTGTTGGTGTTGTTAGATCAACTTCTCCTACATCCATCATATGCCAACATTATGGCTTACAAAATCCCAAAAATACTCTCACCTTATATGACATATTAGGTTGCATCATCAATGTCACTTTATGGGGTGTCAATGTCATGCTGAAGGGGATGGAATTTCTGACCTTGGCACCTCAAAATACACTCGTTCCTTCTAATCAAAGGGGATAATGTCATCAAGTTAAATGGAAGGACTACTGGAACTACTCCCACTACTTTCCTTCTTATAAACCCATATATTGTCGAAACACATCAATTCCAACAATGGTTTATGGAAAGAGGTTCCAATGCATCCTAGCCTCCACTGAGTCGAAAATACATAGGTGTCTCTAACAGGCCCCTCAAAATAAAAATACTCGATAAACTTGTTGTAATTTCCTGCTCCAAGGAATCTCCATGGATTGTCATTTGTGCTACTACTACAACAATTAACATTGAAGGCTTTTACTTCCTTGCATGCCCCCTTCGCATTGATGTGATGAAATGCATGGAAAAGGTTGTCCAACAATATGAAAACATGTGGCATTGCATGAAATGCAATGCAATGGTACCTTCCTTGAATGTGACTATTGTTATGTACTTCGTCTTGAATTGCATGACCATACTAGCCACCTAGAAAATGCCATTGCTTTCGATGATATTGCAACTAAACTCTTGGCTGCAACAACAAAGGACTTTTTCCTCCTTTCAAGCAAGCTATAATCTATCATAGACATCTCCACCAACATCAAATGTCATCATTTATTTTTCACCCTTTCTATTAGAATGGACACTTTCAACATCATTGAACACCTCCTCCCAACCCTTACGCATTTTCATTTATGTTCAGAGTTTATTTCATGCCTTTTAAAAAACCCCACATAAATTGATCTCCTCTATTATGCACCTTCTACTTGCAAGAATTGCCATTGTTCTAGGACATTTATGTTAGTGTACCTTTCTTCTTAAATTTAAACTTGTGCTACATTCTTTAGAAGATATATAGCAACTCAAATTTTGCTTTCCACATTACCTGAATCCGGCATTCCTTTGCACCTTTCGGTGCAATTGCTAGTAAATATACATTATCTAAAGAAAATCCTCGACATGGGTGAAAACAAGAGTTGTCGCCCTCAATAAATTTGTTGTCACCACATATCTATGACACTTACTTGATTCTTTAGTTTCCACTTAGCAATAAGGTTAACATTATCTTCTAGAGATATTTGTGATTCATTGAATTCACTTTATCTCAATACAATACCAAATTGTGCGATCAAATATATCTGGAGTCATACATTTTATATATCTCAATTATTTTTCAAATGATATTTATATAATATTTAGTTTATGAATTTTTTTTATATTTAGTGATTTAATTTTTCAAAATAATATTCTCAAATCTTTTATACCTTCGGTATAACTTTTCACTTTAAAACTAAAAAACCATTACCATTAATATTAACTATCACAATTTTTTTTCCAAATTTTATTTTTAAAAAATAGTAATACTTAAACCTCCTAACATCACAAAGAGTACCTAAACATTACTATTTTTCTTATGTCAAGATTTTAAAAGTGAAGTCCACATTCACTATCATTTTTTTTCTTCAAAATTTAACTTATAAAAAATAATAATGATTACGCATCCTCACTTCAGAAAGGATGCGTAAGCATTACTATTGGTCGTATGTCAAGATTTTAAAAGTGAGGTCGACATTCACTATTTTGTTTTCTTATCGAGGAATCTTTACTTCCTTTTTTACTATTTGTTATATGTCAAAAATTTTAAAAGTGAGGTCCACATTCACGGCAATTCCTATTTCATAGACTATTGAATAGTTCATGCGGCCTGACATGCAGGCATTTAACTTTCGTCCTTTCAGTGAAAGCACGCCCATCGAGATAGCAGTCTCGAGAGGGAAAACAAAAGTTAAATGCCTACATATCAGGCCGCATTAACTATTCAATAATCTATGAAATAGAAATTGCCCACATTCACTATCTTATTTTCTTGTCGAGGAATCTTTACGGCTTTTTTAACTATTTTTCATATGTCAAGATTTTAAAAGTGAGGTCGACGTTCACTATTTTGTTTTCTTGTCGTGGAATCTTTACGGTCTTTTTCGCCCTTTTCCATTTATCGTTATCGAAAGTGAGCTTGCAATCCCCTTAATACGCGACAGTGAAATCAGATTATATGATTTATATATTATTGACCATGAAATCACTTTGAAGATTCATTTTGAAATTAAAAAACCATATGTTTTAAATATTAAGTTGATTGAGATTGAAACTGAAAATTATGAGTAGGTTTAATAATTTAATAATCAAAAGAATCTAGCCCTCCAATCACTACCTTTCGCTTATCTAGATGTTGGTCCATATTTTAATAATTTACTTTGGACGTTAACTATTTGTAGTTTGAATGTTTATAGATTTACATAAACTTTAGTAATCAAAATCCCTTATCAAAAAAATATATAAACAAAAGATATATAAGTATGGATAAACCTACGAGGCATGTGTGAAAATAATAAAGATTTTATGCATTGGATTATTCTGCTTCATTTCCCTTTTCTTTTTGGACAAAAGAAAAAGGGCGAACGAATACTGGGATGGAAAAGAAAGTTCGGTGGATAAGTGACTCCCAATCTACAAGTCTGTCTTTTGTTCCGTCAGATATAAAGTGTGAGTTCAATAATGAAAAAAAACGAGGACTGTAGGCCCAACTTCAACATCAGTATAAATATGCAGCCAGTGGGCCTGTTGGGCCAGGACGGTAGAGCTTGACGTGTAATTTAAAAAAAAATCAACAAAAGATGCGCATGCCTTTTCTCAATCAGAATTAATTGGTCGAAAAATTCAACAAAAGATACGTATGCATTTTATCAACAGAATTAATTGGTAGAAATTGGGGAAAAAACAACCGAGAGCATGCACACCATTTATTTGTAGAAGTTGGGGGAAATTCAACCAATAGAATGCACACCAGTTTCAATCAAATTAATTGGATGGGCCTGATATATTATTCCTTCTTATTTTTTCTTCTGTTCAGGTGAAAGAGCACCCTGGCAGGGGCTACTGCTATGACAGTGGCTCCCTTGTTGACAACAACAGAATTAATTGGTAGAAATTGGGGAAAAAACAATCGTGCACACCATTTATTTGTAGAGGTTAGGGGAAATTTAACCAATAGAATGCACACCAGTTTCAATCAAATTAATTGGATGGGCCTGATATATTATTCCTTCTTATTTTTTCTTCTATTCACTTCTGTTCAGGTGAAAGAGCTGCACCTAGGCAGGGACTACGGCTACGACAGTGGCTCCCTTGTTGACAATGAAATCACTTTGAAAATTCATTTTGAAATTAAAAAACCATATATTTTAAATATTAAGTTGATTGAGATTGAAATTGAAAATTATGAGTAGGTTTAATAATCAAAAGAATCTAGCCGTCCAATCACTACCTTTCGCTTATCTAGATGTTGGTCCATATTTTAATAATTTACTTTGGACGTATGTTCAATCGTCCTTCATCAATCTCATCCACGCCTTCGCTATGCTCTTCTACACATTTCTCCTTCTCACATGTCCATGTTAAATCTTACTTGCCTGTGTATTTTAACGCGTATTTTTACTTTTCCTACTATGACGTTTTTCAAAGCTAAATAATTATAACTTTAAGTTAATTTAATTATTTTAAATTTCAAATTAAAATTAGTTAAATCATAGCCAAAATTAATAAATATACATACTAGTCAAACAATTTCCTATGTGTCAGCGACCTTGCATGCTTGTGCATGTGTTGTGATAGTGAATTTCAACACACATTCTTACTAGCAAGTGAAGGCAGGAATTTGCAAGACTCTCTTTTTCATTTCCGATGATGCTGAATGACTTTGTTTGAACTATAGATGTGTTAAATAGGTGTGCTTGCTGATTATACTTCATCTGTTACTCTTCTTGGATGTGTGGAAGGCAATCAAGAGAAAAGCATGCTCATTTCGAGGAGGATTTTTGGTTCTTAGCATTCTTACTCTTCAATTCATAAATATGTTGATTATTTGACAATCAATTAACATTAGATATAAAAAATGAAGATGTGGTCAAGTGTCCAATGATTCAACTGGTAATTAATAGCAGAAGACTTTTGATTTGTGTATTTGTTGATTGTTTACTTCAGGGATTCATAAGTTCTTGCTTTAGAAGTGTTTGGGCCAACATTGGAATGTTGGCCCTAAGTGTACTAGCACATGTGCTTTATGACATGTATTTATCTGAAAAGGTATGGCTCAATGTGTTCAATGTTATTCTATGCACAACCATTACATTGTTGCTTTTGGTCTCTATCTACTTTTCCTTAGTTGGTAAAACTATTTGTATCATCATCTTGTTCTAATTCACATAGAAATTATGGAAACGTTAACGATCATGTCCTAAAATGTTGGATTCTGGTTTGTTCTAGCCAACCAGAATATATTATTGCGAGGTTAGTTTTAAGTTCCTTAGCTGCTCTGTTGGTCACAATTTTTGTTATACTAATTCTTTTTTATGGCTAAACTGAGAGTCTTTAGCTTTTTCCTCGCCTCAATGGCTAAGACCTTTGGATTAAATCTCTCAAGGAGAGATCTCAACATATTTTTAACTACTACATGCTCTTCTAATTTTTCATCAAATCCTCTTATAGTGTTTACAACCCATCAACTCTTAGAAAGTATTTAGAAATATCTTCATCATCACGCATCTTCAAAGACTCGAACTGCATTCTAAAATCTTGAAGTTTGGCTTGCCTTACCTTATTGTCACCATCATAATAGTTGCTCATCTTGTCCCAAATAACTTTTGCAGTAGTGCAATCCATGAGCTTGGCTAGTTTTGATTTAGGTAGGCTAGAAAGAAAAGCATTCATAGCTCTAGAATTACATGCAAATTCCATATTATGATCTTTAGTAATCAAGGTTTGAGGCTTTTGATATTCTTGTTCCAGTGCATCCCATACATTAGCTCCAAGTTATTGAATATAGGTATTCATTTTGACTTTCCAAAACACATAATTTGTTCCATTGAACATTGCTGCCCTATCGGTGTGTCCTCCTTCCTTCTTTGCCATGGTCCTTGATCTTTCTTCGAGTTTTTAAACTAATCCAAATTAACTTGGTTTGTTTTGATACCAATTTTTAGAAACTACGACAATACTGAGAAGGAGGATGAATCAATATTGTAGGAATTAAAAAAAAAAAAAAACTTTCACTAGTAAAACTATAAGGACACCAATAAATATTTCAACAACAAAATCATATGAGCTCACAAGAGTAAACAAAAGGAGCACGAATAGAACACACAAATTCTTCAAACTTCTTTTCAATTATTTCCACAAAGGCAAGCTTCTGCTTGATGTTACAAAGATTTCTAGCTACAACCAAAGGGAAGCTACTACTCCCTAATTTATTAGCCACCACTAAAAAGAGATACAATCCCTAGTTTACCAACTACCACTGAAAGGAGCTTCAACCCTTAACTATCTACCGACCACTATCTGAAGGAGCTACAATCCCTGATATGTAAGCTACCTCTTGCTTGACCTCAATGATTCATCTTTCATACAATTTTCGAATTCAAACCATGAAGGCCACGTCCTTAACACAAACAAATAAATTTCTCACTTCAAATACTCACCACAACCACCATAAAATCACCTTCAACATTCTGTAATCACTAGTCATTAATCCACCATTCACCTCTGAACAATCAACAACCAAGACAATCGACAAATCATTACTCATGCAAATTCAATTATGTTTATATATAACTAGGACTAATATTTTTAGTTCTTGAGTTTTAGTTATCTTCCACTTTAAATTTCACTTATCAGAGGTTTTGATCTCATTAACTTCTTGTTTTTCTACTTTTGGAATTTCCTTTGATGTGCATAATAAATCTTCTAACTCTTCTCCCTTGTCTCTCCAAGAAAAACTCAATTAAATTACTCAAATCTATAATTCTACTAATTTTACAGTATTTAGCAGAGGTTTTCTAAATTTGGCTAACATCCAAATTTATCCATACTACTAAATTCACCTCCAAATATGTACATTTCATCAGTCTAGTTGTTAACTCATTTATCCAATCCTAGTTAACTTTAGTGCTTTTCCAGTTTGGTGTTAAGCCTCCAAATTTTGGTGTAAAACACCAAATTTACAAGTTGATGACCCATGCATGCATTAGGCTCCAATATAGGCCCAAGGTGCTTAAATCAAGATTGTATATCTCTATCACACATGTGCGCTTAACAAAAAACCACGCATATAAACACTGACTGGGCCCACTGTTCTAAGCCCTGAGGACTTATCCACTGTTCATAAAACTTGTGCGCATGTGGTCACAATGTCAACATAGAACCTCATCTTGGTCCCAAACTATAGTTCTCACCATTTATTTTCTAGGCAAAAACTCATTGGAGCATCCTTGCACTATCGCTGAGATCATGTTCTTGCGGGTTCACCTACCTAACACTGCCACCAATCAAATAACCACCAAGATGACCTGTCCACATGGGCCAATCACATAACCGCCAAGATTACCTATGTGCATTGGTCAATCAAAAAATTACCGAGATGATTTGTCTTCCATGTCATACACCACATTGTCTTGAGGCTATTTCTCATAATTTACTACTCGTGTACCCTTCAAAAACCTTTGAGGTCATTTCTTTTGAGGAGGTTTATTCTAAGATTATGTCATCCTGCCACCATGCCTTGTCACATGCCTGACACACGATCCAATCATATTTCCATCAAGATGAGTTGTCTTGCCACCTGTGATCGACCATGTCCACCTTTGAGTTTCTTTAAGGGTCGACCTCTGGGGATGACATGTCATTTCCAGCTGTCTTCCACCTCTAACATAGTGTCGTGTGTAACCCAGTTTTTACCTAATTGAGTACCTGAAAATGCAAAATATGTATGCCATATGTTAGGCTCTCATAGGTGCCACATCATGCTGACATCATCATAACATCGTGTCTCCACATCATCTCTATGAGCTAATGATATTGTGCCATGTGTCTTTATTCAACTTGTCCATGTGGCCAAGGGTACAAATAAGAGTGGGTCCCAGGCCTTGGTTTTTCTTCAAATTTCATTGTTAAATTTAATGTAAAAACTACCAGATTTAAGCCTACTATGTTGACCTACTACGAATCTCGGTGATAACTCAAGGTATATCTCATAGCAATCTCCAAGGGGTTTCTTTCAAGATCCATAATCTTTTGAGGTCCAAGTTCCGAGATCGAAGCTTGGAGAAAAAATTAACATGTCCATCTCCATTTCTTCTGAGGTTTCTTTCATCCTAGATTCCGAGCTCTGAGGTTAGTTGTCTACCACGTCCTCCCGTAACTATCCCTCCTGAGCTTTTATTGTTCGATGTGGTCCATGCCTGCACCTATGTGTTTACTCATTGTGATGTGGGGCCCTTGAACTTTGAATTTTACTTTCATAACTTTCACTGTCAATAACTTTTAATCAAGTAGGTGTTTTTCAGCCTTCAATATACCGTTGGAAATCTCTTTCTGAGCTCTAAGCAAGTTCCAACGGTTATTGAGATGATCTTATGAACTGGAATTGGCTCCAAAGTCACTGCACCTTGAACATTCTTCTTGCAACCACTTATGCCTTTACAATGATATTCTTTTCCCTTGCCATCAATGATAACATTATTTCTAACACGGTGCTCCACATAACCTGAAAATATCTACACCTCCAAACTCGCAAAGTTTAATGCAATGGATAAAGATGCTTGCAACTTAAGCCTATTGCATTAACACAATAGATATCTTTTAAAATCTACACTGCACAACACGCCTCCAACATAAGTAATTTCAGCATAAAAAGATGATCCCATGTCGTTGTTATTCTATTAATAATTTTTGAATTCATTTATTTCCAATCGCATTATTCATTGGACTCGATTTTGGACTTCATAGCAGTGGATCCAGATGGTTAGCTTTTGATCTTATTTCCATTTGAATTTCATATCACTAAACAAAATGAGGAGGACAATGCAATTTTTAAATTCCTAAATACGATAAAAAAAGATAACTGCAATTTTAAATTGCTAAATATGATAAGCAAGATGACCGTGAACAAAAAATTAATATTCAATAATTGTGTTTATGGTATTTGGGACCATTATGATTATTCTGCAATGTTTGCTTTAAAATTCGAACTTCATGATCCTAACTCAAGTTTTCTTTACACAAAACTTGTAATTCAAATTAAGTGCGTGGAGTTTATGTCCTCTAATTTATAGTTTTGTTTTTCTCTACACTGTTTTCTTACTTGTAATTAAAATTGAGTGTGTGAATTTTATGCCCTTCAATTTATAATTGTTTTCTTTCCTCTGCACTTTGTGTTTGATGGAGGCAAAAGGATCAATCGAAAAGAGCAAGTTGAGTCCAAGCATAACTCCTCTTTACCTACATCCTCCACCACCCCACAACAATCTCAACCTTGACCACTCCAATTCTCATCACTCCATGTTTCATTCCAACAACTTCGATTATAGTAGCAATGCCATTAGTGTAGTCTAATTAAGGTTAATATTTAGAATTCTAATTTATTAGCATCTATCACTATGTTGGAGTCCTTTTCGCCATGCCTTATTTTACACTCATCACATTGTGCAGAGTGCAAAGCTAATGAACGCCATCTCTACACTCCGCACAATGATCCTCAAAGTGTGGTGGTGGCTTATGGCTGATCTGGAAAACATGAATGTAAGCTAATGATGCCAACATGGATAAGTCTATTTATGACTTCAATTTCCATGTGTATAAAGTATTGCATGGAAGCTTTCTCATTGCGCGGAGAAAACTCTGCATAATGAAAGTTCGAATAGTGACAAAATTTGGACCGAAGACTACCTTAATCAATTAATAAGTGGTAGAGGAAGTGTCTATGCTGCGTTGCAACTATTAATCTTGCAAAAAACGACCATGCTTAATAGACGACAGTGAAATCACTTTGAATATTTTTGTTGATATTACATAAAATATCTTTGTTTTAAATATTATGGACATTTAAATTACTTTAGGATACCATTGGATGGGGTACCTTCATATTCCTAACCATTATTTATTGTTGCCATTGGTTTATGCATGATATCATTTGCATCTATTAGTATGACATCAATGTTATAAACTACTTGTTAAATTGCTTCAAATATTCGTTCATGAGATCCACTTTATGGAGAATTGCTTGTTGTTTTTTACCCTTCTCCCCCACAACATGTGCCATGAAAGAATTGTTGTATTAGATATCTTTTGACATAAAAAAATTGGTTTCTATGGAGTGAGACAACCCTATGTCTAGAATCAAATTCCCAAGTTTTGCTTCAACGTGTCTATTGGATGGTTCCCTATATTTATACCTGACTAAATTCTTAGTGTGTGAAACCTTCTCCTTGACCACAATGGGGAAGTGACACTAGTAATTAGAAGTCACTTTCATGGCATCAACTTGAGTGTGAGTGAAGTGACAATGGACTTGTTGGTGTAAGGAACCACTAGCATGCCTATTGATAACACAAATAACCTCATTCGTGTTAGATTTCAATTGCATTCTACTGTTGAGTTTCAACATTTTCGCCCCTATATGAATGATAAGAGTGATAGAGGATAGGTTACCAAAGGAATAGATATGAGACACTAAAATGTGGGGAATGTGCCAAAACTAGGAAGGCAACCACCCACCTGAAGATGAAAACCAGATAAGGACGTTTCGAACTAACCCACAATAATTCACTTGGTTGTAGAGAGAAAACTCTACCTTCATAGCCAAAGTGAGACAAACCAAAAAAGATGACGCTCCATACTATTTAACATACTGTTGGCATTATGACTCAGGTTTGTCACTATGACACAGGTGTTGTCCTTGATGGCAACTCACTCAGATGACAGATCACAGTTCAAGCTCTCAGAATAAAGGAAAAAAGAGATATATGCAGTTTCCACTTAACCAAGGCGCGCATACACGTGGGATCACCGATCAAAAGGCGCGTATGCGTATGCATGCACTTTCATGCAAGGAAAAGAGCGTACATGTGGGAAAACTTGTTTTTAGTCCATGGTATCTAGTCCCTGGTATTTGGACCATGGTATTCCGTCCGAAGGGTTGAACCCAGGTATCAGGTCCAAAGTATCGGTTCTAAGTGGTTTTAGACCATGGTATTGAGTAAGGCCTAAGACTATAAAAGGGGAAGGAGATCATTAGGCAAAGGAATTCACTCAAGCATTGAATATCTTATGAAGAGCAAGATCTAGAATACTGGTCATTGGGTTATGGTGCATAGCTGGATCTGAACCAAGGAGGAACCTGAGCGCTAGAAGAAGGATAAGTTCTATTGATGGGTTAAGATCTTAAGGCTTGAATATTAGTATCTTTGTGTGATTTTGATCTGTTATATTTGGCGCATGACTTGATCTATAAATCTAATAATCTGGGTATAACTGATGTCTGAATATTTGAAAAGGGAAAATTGTCTTTTATAGATCTGTACGCAGGTTCGGCACAACAAAGGCGCGTATACACGCTAGTTCAGTAATTCAAAACAGCATATACGCTGGTTTGCCTTAATACAGAAGCGTATGCATGCAGGTACTTCATCTTGAAGTAGCGTACGTCTCATAAAATATGTTTTAGCTACTTCTGTTTATTGCTGTAGTATTCTGGGTTCAGGATTGGTGTCTAGGTACTAATACTGTATTCTGGTTACAGCATTCAGAGAAGTGATTGATTGATTCAATTTTGGTTGGTGCAAAGGGGATTGGTTGATGCATATACATTTGATGTGTATCCAGTTTGAAAATTTATGAAACATGGTCCCTGGAAGAAAAGAGAAGGTTGTAGCCTTCTGTAGGTCACCACCTACGTACTAGTACATAAGCTAGTACAAGAGCTAAGGGGGTTATAGCTCCCTTCCAGGAGAAGCTGGAGAATGAGAGAAGGTTGTAGCCTTCTGCAGGTAGAATCCTGCATACTGGTATAAGATTGCACTAGTACAGAAATATTGTAAAAAGAAGTTTCTTATTAAAAGAAGATAGAGACGAATTGTAGCAGGTGGTTTTCACCCACATTGGGTTTCCACCTTATATCTTGTGTTCATGTGTGTGATGATCTGTTTTGTTTTACTGCACCTGTTTACTATTCTTATGGTTAATGAAGTTCTGATGCACTGATTAAAGATCAACATTTAATGGATTAACTGAATCATAAGTTTACTGATATACGCTAGTTGCTTTAGACACAGTTGCGTATACACGCGGGTTCCCATAACTGAAGTAGCGTATATATACCTAAGTTTGAAAATGAAAAGTGTTTGATTTGATAATACTGATTCACCCCCCTCTTAGTATTATTTCCAACAATTGGTATCAGAGCCAGGTCCTTCAGAAGAAGCTTGATCGCTTGAAGGAAGATCTATCATCATGAGCAACTACAAAAGGGAGGCATCCATCAGGCCACCAATCTTTGATGGGAGCAACTTTGTCTATTGGAAGGTAAGAACCACAACCTATCTTCAATCTCTTGGTGCAGAATTTTGGGATATCGTGGAAGGAGGATACACATTCCCATCAGCAACTCCTACAGATACAGCTGGTAAAAAGAAGTATGAAACAAATGCAAAGGCTGTCAATACTCTATTGGGGAGTCTATCTCAATCAGAATTCGTCAAGGTTATGCAGCTCAAAACCGCCAAATAAATATGGGACATAGTCATTCTAAGCTATGAAGGAGACAACCAGGTAAAACGTGCAAAACTACAATCTCTCAGAATTCAATATGAAACTCTCATAATGCATAATGATGAAAGTGTGGCTAATTATTTCTTATGTATAGATGAGATTGTTAATCGCATGAAAAACTTGGGTGAAGATATAAAAGAAGTTACTTTAGTTGAAAAGGTTTTAAGATCTTTGTCTTCTAAGTTTGAATCAAAATTTTCTACCATAGAAGAAAATCAGAATCTTCAGAGTATTACCATGTCACAGCTGCACGGAATCCTAACTACCTTCGAAATGAGAAAAGGGGGTCCATCAAACATTAGAGAAGCCGCATTCAAAACTTCAAAAGGAGAATACAATGAGTCAGGACATACATCAGAAGGAGAGGAAGAATCAAACTTTGTCAAGAACCTTCAACGGGGCTCTGGAATATTCAAAAGTAAGCTACCTTTCAAATGCTTTGCTTGTGGGAGAGTCGGTCACTATGCAGCCAAATGTCCTCATAAAGATAAGCTTGATAAAGGTAAGGAACCAGTTAAATGGAACAGAAAACAGAATGTAAGTAGGAAGAGCTATTATACACATGAAGACAACAATGGACTTTCAAATAGTGATGAAGATGAGCATGGTAATGATTATAGATTTTTGATGGATTTTGAAGATGATGATTTCTTGGATGCTATAGATGAAGATGATCTCTATGAAGAAATTTCTAAACTTAAAATCTGTATAGAAGAAAAGAATACGATCATAGATACTCTGAAATTCCAACTTGCTGAAAGGGAAAAACACAATGAAAAGTTAGAATGTGAAATTGTGGGACTTAGAAAAGATATTGAGAAAACAAAAGCTCTTAATCTTAGATTTGCTAAAGGATCTGAAACTTTAGATGAGATTATAAAAGTGCAGCGTTCTCCTCTAATCAAGACAGGTCTTGGATATACTGAAGAAGCATCTCAAGCACAGAAGCCATCCACCTCCAAAAGTTATCTTGATGCAGCAAGGAGAAGTGAACAGGTTGAAAATCATCAGCAAAGGCATAAAGCAAATCACCAGGTAAATCAGGGTCAATCTACTTCAAGGATGAACAGAGATCACCATGTAAACAGGGTCAATCTACTTCAAGGATGAACAAAAGCTACAACCAACAGCAGGTAAATCATTCTCAATTTGCTTCAAGAATGAATGTCAATGGAAACTACAATCACCTGGACGGTAGATTTGATAATCACAGGAATTTCTTTAATGGCCAATGCTTTTCATGTCATAACTTTGGACACAAAGCTGCACAAGGTGTTGCCTACAAGACCATCATGACTCGAGAAGCACAAAATCAAAGGAGTGTGACTCAGATCATGAAGAGTACCTACAATAACTTTTCTGCTCTTGAAAATGAAATAGAATGCTCTATTTGTAACAACTTCGGTCATGAAGATTCTGAATGCAAGAGTAAGTTTTGGCAAACATCTCAGAAGGAGCAACCTTCATTGGGTCCCAAAACTTGGAGAAAGAAAGAACCACAACCAGAAAGATGTGGTATAGCCTTATATGCGGAAGGATAGGAAAATCAGTGGTACATCGATAGTGGATGTTTGAAACATATGACAGGTGATATAGAAAAAATTCAGTAATATAGTGCCTTAGAAAAGGAAAGGAAGGTCTCATTCGGAAATGACACATCTACATTCATAAAAGGGAAAGGTTATGTTCCTTTGAAAAAAAAAGTCAAAGTTGGAAATGTTATGTATGTTGATGGCTTAAAGCATAATCTATTGAGTGTTAGCCAAATGTGTGATCAAGGAAATGAGGTAATATTTCGATCAAATGGATGTATTGTTCGTGAGCTTCATACAGGAGAAATAGTGATCAAAGGCATAAGAACTCCAAATAATTTATACATACTCAAGGGAGGACAACAACAATGCTATCTAAGCAAGAATGATGAACACTGGCTATGGCATAGAAGATTGGGGCATCTAAGCTTCTCTCAGATAAGGAAAGCATGCAAATATCAGGCAGTTCGTGATCTCCTTGACATCAGAATTCCAGACAATACAATATGCAAATCATGTCAATTTGGTAAGCAAACCAGAACTAATTTCCTTGAGAAGGAAGGATCACCTAGTAAGCCACTTGAACTTGTCCATACTGATTTATGTGGTCCATCGAGGAAAAAGTCACCTCGAGGAGAAGAATACTTTATATTGTTGATTGACGACTTTTCCAGGATGTGTTGGATAGGACTTCTGAAGCATAAAGATGAATCTTTAAAAAAATTCAAAGCTTTCAAAGCCTTGGTTGAAAATGAATCAGATCGCAGAATCAAATGCCTTAGGTCTGATCGAGGAGGGGAATTTACCTCGAATGAATTTTTCGACTTTCGTGAAGAACATGGAATAAGAAGGGAATTCTCCACTGCAAGGACCCCTCAGCAAAATGGCGTAGTGGAAAGGATGAATCTGGAACTCCTACAACCTTCTGGGGTGAAGCTGCATTTGCTGTCGTTACTATTCTCAACAAAACAAACGTTCGGGTAAACAACACTCAAACTCCTCATGAACTTTGGTATGGTAAGACTCCTACGGTAAAATACTTCAAGGTTTTTGGAAGCAAATGTTACATCAAAAGGATTGATGAAAATCTTGGCAAGTTTGAACCTAGAGCAGATGAAGGCATTCTCCTTGGTTACTCTTCCCAAAGTAAAGGATATAAGTGTCACAATAAAAGAGTTGGAAAAATTGTTGAAAGTATTGATGTGGTGGTTGATGAAGAAGGCAACAATTCAAAACAGATAAAAACCAAATATTTTGAAGACGAAGAGGACTATCCTTCAACATCAAACCAGACTAATGTTGAAGAAGAAACGTATGAGGCACCAGAAGAACAGATAAGAATAGAAGAAAAGACTCCATCCAGGTATGTTCAGAAGAACCATCCAGAGACTCAAATCTTGGGGCAGAAAGAGGCAGGTGTTCAAACAAGAAGAACTATAACAGAAGATTCAAGCTATCTAGCATTGCTCTCCTCTGCTGAACCATGAAATGTAAGTGAAGCATGCAAAGATGAATGCTGGGTCAAGGCCATGAATGAAGAACTTGAGAAGATTGAAAAGAATAACACTTGGGAATTGGTTCCTAGACCTAATGATAAGAATGTCATAGGGACCAAATGGATATTCAAAAACAAGCTGAACGAAAATGGAGATGTTATTAGAAACAAGGCCAGACTTGTTTGTAAAGGGTATGCTCAACAAGAAGGTATATACTTTGAAGAAACTTTTGCACCGGTTGCTAGACTTGAAGCCATAAGAATGTTCCTTGCTCTTTCTAGCTTTTACAAGTTCAAAGTATATCAAATGGATGTGAAATCTGCCTTTTAAATGGAGACTTAGAAGAAGAAGTGTATATTGAGAAACCAGATGGATTCATCCTTGGAAATGATCCAAAACTTGTACGCAGACTTAAGAAGGCACTCTATGGTCTTAAACAGGCTCCAAGGGCTTGGTATTATCATCTGGACAAATACCTCCATCAACAAGGTTTTTCAAAAGGATCAGCAGATAGCAATCTATATATGAAAATTGATAATGATAAATTGCTAATAATTGTTGTGTATGTTGATGATATCATCTTTGGTAGCAATGAAGAAGCCATGAGTCAAAACTTTGCCTTGGTGATGCAGAAAGAATTTGAAATGTCCCTGCTTGGTGAGCTGAAATATTTTCTTGGTTTACGAGTCCAGCAAAATAAAGACGGTATCTTTCTATCACAAACCAAGTACCTCAAGCAGATCTTGAAGAAATATGGCATGGAAGATTCGAAACCAGTATGTACCCCTATGGTAACAAGATGCAGCCTCAGCGCAAATGATGATTCAACAATAGTACATCAACCAACCTATAGATCCATGATTGGTAGTCTGCTCTATCTGATAGGTACCCAACCAGACATCATGCATGCAATGGGAATAGTTGGAAGATTCTAGGCAAATCCAAAAGAAGCACACCTTCAGGCGGTTAAAAGGATTTTCAAATATATTCAAGGAACACAAAACTATGGTTTATGGTATCCTAGAGATACATATCTCACACTTCATGCATACACAGATGCAGATTGGGCAGGAAGCGTGGATGACAGAAAAAGCACTAGTGGTGGTGCATTCTTTATGGGTTCCAGATTAGTATCTTGGTTCAGCAAGAAACAAAGTTCAATTGCATTATCTACAGCTGAAGCAGAATATGTGGTTGTTGCATCTTGCTGCGCACAACTCCTTTGGATGATGCAAATTTTGCAAGACTTTCAAATCATTTGTACTCCACCTATCTCCATTTTATGTGATATATTTTGATGGGCATGTCATACATTAATTTCTGGCGAGCCATATGGTGATATATAAAATATATCACCATATGGCTCGCCAGAAATTAATGTATGACATGCCCACCCTACCATATCGCGTGCCAGAAATTAATGTATGACATTCCTATCTAATCACAATTTTAGCATTTAATTTAATTTAATTTTTTCCTTTGAAAAATTTCACTTAATTGATATTTCAAGAAAAACAATGGTTAAGAAACATTTACTACTTCTCTTAATCAACATTAAGTGTCTATAATCACAATTTTAGTGTGCTAATATGATTTCACACCTATTAATTGATGTTTATGGAATCGTTTTTTGGACAACCAGTAAATACTTTTAACATGTGTGTTGACAAAGTTCATTTCCACGTTTTAAAATCCATTCACATCATTCAGTGTCTATAATCAAAATTTTAGTGTGCTAATATGATTTCACACCTATTAATAGATGTTTATGGAATTTGTTTTTGGACAATGAGTAAATACTTTTAAAATGTGCATTGACAAAGTTCAAATCCATTCACATTAAAGAAAGAAATCCTAATTTTTTTATAAAGAGTTGGATTTAGGAGACATAATATTATAGGTAAATTTTGTTACCCATAGTTGAAATTTTAAGTGGTTTAAATTTATAAATATCATTTAATTCAGAATTTGTGGAATTCTTTGAGTATATCCTTAATGTGTTTAATCTTTGTTGAAATAAAAAATAATGCCAAATAACCTTAATTAAAATGTTGATGCTTCTCACTACTTGAGTCATACATAGAATGTAATTAAAGAAACATTGACTCTCACATTGAATGTTAATATTGTTGAATGTAATTATTTTGCACATAAAAGCTTTTCTAAAAAGCAATAACCTTTCTCTTTCATTAAAAAACCCTAATCAAAGTGTTGATGCTTCTCACTACTTGAATCCTACAAAGAATGTAATTAAGAAAACATTGACTCTCACCATGGATGCCAATATTGTTGAATGTAATTATTTTGCACATAGAAACTATTGAGAATAATCAATAACCATTTTGCACATAGAAACTATTGAGAAAAACCAATAACCGTACTCTTTACATATCGTTAAAGAGAAAGAACAAAATGTTGACATAGCACATAATGTTGACATTATCTATTCCAGATATTTATTTTTACAAATGTTCATAATATTTTTTCGCAAAAAAAACATACTCACTATTCTAGTTGAAAAATGAATTGCACTTGCATCACTATTTTAGTTGAAAATAGAATACATTCTTTACTTCAAGAACCAATATACACACTATGCATCACTATTTTAGTTGAAAATAGAATACATTCTTTACCTCAAGAACCAAAATACACACTATATCTATCACTAGATCAATGAGGGATTGTCAAAACTATGAAAGTAAATAAATTAAACTAGTGAAACAAGAGTAGAAGCCAAAGTAGCTCATTATGTTTCTAGAAAGTTTAGTTGCATTCTCTTCCAGAGATTATTCCTCTAGTATCAAATTCTATTTTAACTACTTTATAAGAAAACTAATTAAGTTTAGTTGCATTCTCTTCCAGAGATTATTCCTCTAGTAGCAAATTCTATTCTAACTACTTTATAAGAAAACTAATTAAGTTTAGTTGCATTCTTTTCCAGAGATTATTCCACTAGTAGCAAATTCTATTCTAACTACTTTATAAGAAATCTAATTATATATACATGTGTAAAGTCTTAAAACAAAAATTACTATATAACTAAATTTCAATGTAGTTCACCATCTACTCAAGTAAAAATAATGTAATTAAATACTACGAAAACGTTCACGATAGAAAAGATATTTAATCTAATAATAAAAAAAATAATGGACTGAATTGGAAATTTGAGGTTCACCATCTACTCAAGTAAAGACAATGTGACTAAATATGAGGAGAAAATTCACAATATAAAAGACTAATAATACTTTGTTTATCTCAACTTCTTGTTCCTCGAATGAGACTCTGCTCTCATCATCAAGAATCTTTCAAAAGTCCTGAAAATGATTACCCAGAATGATATTTTTTATTAGTGGTTCTTCCAAGGTCAGTTTGGAACTATAAGAATTACCAATCGATGAAAGTTTGGAAGCCACTAAACGGCAGGAAAGGTGAAATTTGAACAAACGACCATATTGCGGATGGAACCCAGAATCTATACTTTCGTAGACCAGCGTCTTATCCATTAATTAATTAGTCTAATAACCAAAAAATATAATTTATTCCATTTGCCTCTGGCTTCCTCTCAGATGTTGTCTAATTTGTTTCATCTGTTGCTAGTGCTTCACTTCTGAGTGGGTTCTAATCGGCTAACTTTCATTCCGGAACCGCAATTGGTTCACGACTCGCACCGATCTGGATCAATGGCAATTGCCTGAACTGTAGCTCGCAAATGAACTTAACTCTTTGGAAAATATGTATGTGACCCTGTAGAACGATGTGCGCCCCATATCCACGGCTGATTGCGTTTGTTGCTCTATCAAAATATCTTGCTGGAAGACAAAAAAAAATTAGCGAATAGGATTATTGTAGGAAAATGAGAGAGAGTTAGCAACATATAATTCAAAAAAAATAAATGAGTAAAACTAATTTGATAAATCTGATTTCCTACCAGCTTTAATTGATGAGCAATTTGTAGAAGGGCCAAAGTTTGTCACCTAGATTTGATCGTTCATCCACTAGATAGTGGGATATAAGTCTCTTGAAACATGCAAGTCAAGAAATTTTGATTTTTTTTTCATTGCACATTAAGGAGAGTAAACATATTTTGAAACCTGCCAAATGAAGCTTACCACTAATGCGATCCCATCGTTGATAGGCACCGTCGAAATAACCCGAGGGAACATTCTTGTTGATGCTTGCCAATTCTATCTCACTATAAATTTCAATGAGATGTGAGGATTTGCACAAGCCAAGCAAAGCCATCGTTCAGCAGCACCCAGCCTAAAAGAGGAAGAAACACACCAGGAAGCCAACCTCGGAGGCATGAGAATTCATGTAGGTGCGCACGAAATTCAAATTCAAATTTCAAATAGAGACAATGAAGGGACGAGAAGCCAGTGGCGCGGCAGTTTGAAAATACAAAATTTAGATTTCACATGGTAGCGGCGAGAGCTATTTCCACCTCTATAGAAACATTAATGCGAGTCCTTACAACCCAGATTCCTCCCGGGATCCCTCCTCCTTACGTCACCGCCTTTGCCGTCCCTCACACCATGCATCCATTGCATGTTACATCTCACCAAGCTCCGGCGACCCGACCATGCATCCATCGTTCCCGAGGTCTCACAACGAACATAACCAGCACTCAATTAAAACATTGACAGATATTTTCCAAACGCGGCATGTAGCTGTATTTCAAATTTCAAATTTCAGTTTTGAGCGCCCATCTATTTCAAATTTGAAATTTTAGTTTTGCACCGCGCAAAACACTACATGAATTCCCATTCCCGGGAGGTTGGCTTACTGGTGTATTTCTTCCATGGCTGTTGGATAACCAACTGCTTCTTTGTTTTTGGTGCTAGTTGTTTTCTTAAATTTTTGAAGCCATGGATGTGATTGCCATTTCATGTTGCATGTGGAAAACAATGAGGCTTTCCCTCAGGTAATGTCGGTCTCTTTGTTTCACCTGGCATCCGACCATGATGAAATTGTGAAACATAACGCCCTCTTCAATCAATTTTTGCCTTTCGGCCTGTCAATTAATACTTGGACTGTAATATCAATTGCTCTGCGTGGAATTCAATTCGATGTTATCAATTATGTTTCCTTGCAGCTGAAACAGGAGGAGGCCGCTGTTAGGAATGAAATTGTGGACGAAGGAACCATGTAAGGTGAAGGAGGCCTTCAACGTGTTGGACAAAGATAGCGACAAGAAAATCAGTTTGTTGGATCTCCAAGATTTCTTCACTAGCAGTTGCTTCAGCATGGGGAAGGGGCTGAGCAGAGAGGAAATTGAGGGAAGAATAATTGTTTCCCATGCCGACAACAGTGGCTCAAGCAGAGAGGAAATGGAGGGTAGGATAATTGTTGCTGACGTCGACAATAGTGGCTCTGTGAATTTTGAAGAGTTTCACCGGATTCTATGGCTCATTACATAGGAAATTGATGAAATAAATGAACCTAGATCCAACACTAATAATGGTGAAATGTGGCCATTGAAGGAGGTGTTTAATGTCATGGAAAAAGACAGAGATGGGATTGTGAGCATAGAGGATCTGAAGACCCTGTTATCCTTACAAATCGCAAAGATTTGGTTGCATGTTCGAATCTCAAGCCACAGAAGACGATGATGATATAAATTTTCATTAAAGTCATGTTTGTGGATACAGGAAGCGGTTGCCTCCATAGCATAAGTTCGATTTCAATATGGACGTCAATTTGGATGCCTACTACTAGGAAATCACAGGTCGACGACAATTAGATTTGTTTTCCAGTAAGGGTTTGGTTGGTCCGTTTATTTTTTTTTCAGGCTCCGCCATTTAATCTGATGGAAAATGTAGGAAATGGGTTACATTTTCGGAGTGTTAAATATTTCAGTTTTATCACTTCTGTAATGTTTCATTAAAGCATGTAATATTGTGATGGAATTTTTGGAGTGTTAAATATTTCAGTGTTATCACTTCTGTAATGTTTCACTAAAGCGTTGTCTGAAAAAAAATGTTTCACTAAAGCGTGTAATATTGTGATGGAATTTAATTTTCAGTGAAGAATAATGCAAATGCTTCTCCTGTGGGCACGATCTTTTACATTCAATGTAACACTTACGATGATGTTAAGTTCACAATTTTCTCGTTGGAGGCTACCTTCATGATCTTATGAACTTCAAAATCGTTCAGTGCACATTTCGTGGGCTTATAAGAGAAAAAATTGAATGTTTTATCATTGTTAAATGTTACTATGTATGAAATTAAAATTCTCTCCATCAAACTTTGGTAAATTCGTTTCTTTTTTAATGTGAGATGAAATTTGAGTCATGAGTCGAGTTATAATAATAAATAGTTGTACATTTGTTAGAGAAATTGGAAAATTTATATATCATACTTATATATATTTAAAAGATAAAAAGAGTTGTTATTAGTAAGATTTTAAATATTTAGAAAAAAAAAAAAATACCCATTCTAAAATATTTGAAAACAAAAATGAAGTTATTTCATTTGGGAAAATTTAAACCATATAAATAAGAATTTAGAAAGAACAAAAAAAAGAGTTGAAATGGTACGTAAAATATATGGATAATATAAATGAAGTTTTAAAAATATGAAAGGAAATTAGTTCATTATATATGGATTTATTCACATTCTTTTAAGATAAATTGATAAGTTAAAAAGAATGAAAGTAAAACATAGTAATAAGAATTTATATAATTAAATAGAAGGCATTGTGGGTGACAAAGAAATTCCAAAATTATGAAATATTAATAGAGATTAATAAACTACTAAATAAATAAACTTTCAACCCAAGGTTGAATTTTAAATAGTAAATGAAAAGGTTAATAAATAAATTAAGAAAGGAAAATGACATACATGGCTATGGAATTTAAAGGAGGAACCAAACTCAAAAAAAAAATTGGAAGTCTTTTTTGGAAACTATTTTCTAGCTTAACCTATTTATTTCATAAAGAAATTTATTTCCTTCATAGAACTGAAGGTGGTGAGGTGATGTTTCTCACAATTCTATGGTAGTTAGACAATGTTATGATTGCTAACAAAGATTTAGGAACTAGTAAATTTGTAGCCATTAATGTGTTAACCTTCTAATTAGGTTTTCTCTGATATGATATCCCCTCAGTTATATCTTGTATTAAATTATATGATTTTTGTATTCATTTACATTTTTTTCTTTTATGGGTTTCAATATTTATATGTATTTAACACTAACGAAGTGTTGAGACATGTGAAAACCCTAATCTGAAATCATTATCAAGCTATGTTAAACACCAGGTCAGTAGAAAGAGGGGGTTCCATCTTTCTAGCATTGTATTGTCTCGTGGTAGAGTAGAGCATTTAAGAGTTATATTTAAGAGCATAACATAAGAACCATTTAGAATACAATGTCAAAAAAAACTCTGTAATAAATACTCCTTTTTTTGTATGTAAAGTTTCATAATTAAATAAAATATAATAGAATATAAGTCTGCTTTTTAATTAGATTTCTTTGATATCATATTTTCTAAACTACATCTTTTATTAAATCATATAACTAATATTTCCATTTACTTATTTTTTATTTAAATTATTTTTAAATATTTGAATAATAAAATAATAAACAAAATTAAAATTCAAAAAATAAATTAAATAATAAAAATTCAAAAATGACAATGTAGGCTATAATAAATTACTTCGGGTGAATATCTACAATAATGTATATATTGTTTCACAATAACTTAAACTTAATATTACTTTTTGAACAATTCATTCTCAACTTTCAATACCATGACATCTCATGGTGAAGACCTCTCCAATCTAGTTATGTAAAAAATGAGGGGTATTATTAGACTCAAGAAGCTTCAACCTATGCTTTTACACTTAAAATTTACCTTTCTCAATGACTCATTATCATCTTTAACCACATACCTTGAGATCTGGTAAAGGACTCTCCATAATCTACTTAATTAAAAAAGAGGGGTGTTATTAGGCTAAATAAGCATCTAACTTATGCTTCTAATAAAGCAAAGATGCAGGGTGCATCAGCTTATGTTAAGTTGGTTCATTGTTTAATATTAAGTATGTAAGCTAGGGTGAGCAATGATATTATGGGGACGACTAACTTAAACTCTTTTTTTTTGCTGAAGCAAGAGTCGTACCTTCTATTCATTAGAAAGAAAGAAACAAATTACATATAATACAACTACCGAAAGAGACCTGAGGGACATAGAGTCAACTACCCACTCAGGGCTTGGGTACCAAGCAAAAAGCTTAACATCCGGGCCATGGGCCCACAAACTTAACTGTGAGACCTTCAAAATACAAACAAAAGCCTAAACCACCCGATCTATTTGCAAAGATCTGATGGATGAGACGCAAATCAGAGCCAAAAAAGGCATATTCTTAGATTCCAAAAATGGACCCGATGAAGAAATAGAAACCATACTAAACGGATTTCGGGTCCAAATGGTGGAATAAACTTCGTGCATGTGAATCTCCCGAAATCCACCGATTCCAACCTCAAGGCTCAACATGCACGGAAGATAACAGTGAATCCGGACCCGAATTCAAAATAACCCAAAATTGCCACCCGCCCGCGGTAGCCCGCGAGATCTCCCGCAATTCAGTCCCCGGCAAAGTCCCTTTCATACGAACAATCTTGACTATTGATCCACACAGAAATGGATTCAGAACACTGAAATCCTTCAGGAATGACCTTCGTTCCACATTCAATGGTTGCACACTTCCCAATGCAGCTCCCAAACTGATTTGGCCCTCGTGGCTCCTAGAACTTCCACAAAGCAAAAACACCTACAAACGACCTCAAATGCATGTGAAACTTGTGCCAATGGCTTCAGAAGGTCGAAGAGACCCAAAATAAAATAAAAAATCATCCAAAAAGGACTTTCCTAGCCAAAGTTATGGCTCATTGAAGATTTCCTCCAGTTTGGCCTAGAATCACTCCAGCTAACTGTAGTTGGGGCCAGTTAGGGCCGCCAAATATGGTGGGCCTACCCAAATTTGGCGCTCTCCACCATTTTCTCCGCCAGTCATAACCGCGCCTTAACTGCTGTGTTACCCGCGCATGTGAACGAGAGTGATTGTCGGCGGTTTTACCTCGGGTTTCACGCTAGGACTTTGGTTAACTGTTCGTTTGGTTTAATGCAAACCCCGCTGAACTATGAAATGTGACCACGTTAACCATAAAACGCGGTGACTGTTGATGTTTGGCACTGGCGGTTTGGGTTGGCACCTGGTCTTCGGGCCTGAGGACACATGTAACATCCATAAGCGGGGATCGTTAAAATAAGCTGCGCAGTTTAAGGACTTAAGCCCACGGTTTTTCGGGCCAAGGTTCCATGTAAAGGGGCTGGCCCCCTTTGGTTTCCGCCCAAACCAAATACAACATTTAAATATTGTAAATCCGCCCTCATATCAAGACCTTGAGTCGTGGCGCGTTGGTAAGGCTTTGCAATTGTATGTATGAAGTCGTGGGTTCAAACCACAATTGACCAAAATTTTAAACATGCGCCCAAATTGCTGATGTCACCTTGGCCACGTGGCGGCTTCTGGGCCTACCACATGGCAGCCTGCCATTTGTTTCCCAGAACAGAATATTCCAAAGAATATTCTATTTTCAATTTTTTTGAATTAAAAAATTCAAAATTTCAATGTTATTGGGCAATTTTTCTTTTTATCATAACTTTCTCATACAACGACCGTTTTTTGAACCGTTCACGGCAATGGAATTAGGAGGATGAGCTCTATCCAGTCATTTAGGTTCGAACCAGTTCTGAGCACTTTAATTTTCGAGCATTTTATGACACTTCGTCTTGAGCTCCTGATCAACAGTGATGTTCATCTCACTGACTCCAGGTATTTTAGCGGCCAACCTGTGATTTCCATAGAAACAACTGTTGTATTTTATTGAGTTCTTCTTATGGTAACGAATCTACTCCTCCCATGGTTCCTTGTATCAAAAACCCTTCCAGATTTAGGTTTTCTTTATCAAGAATTTCTTGTAGTTCATGATCCTCCAGGTCCATCTCATTTTGGGTCATTTCTTGATCCATCTCTAGTTCTGCATCACTCATTATGGCTTCCTTCTGATAATTGATGTCCTGTGTGTTTTCCTGGTTTTCTTCAGATTCCTTGTCCGCAAGACTTCCTTCCATTGCTTGATCTTCTTTTGAGATCTCTTCATCTTCCTCAAGCACTTGGAATTTGTTCTGACTGATTTGTTGACCTTCATCTTGATTTTCTTTTGGTCCTCTTTTGTCGCCCTTTCCACGATTCACCACTTTCTGAAAGCTATCTGTTTCCTTAATTATGTTATTTTTGCTCTTGCTTACTACTTTACTGAGTGGACAATCTCTGAAAAGGTGTCCATGTTCATGACATCTGCGACATCTGAACGGAATGTGCTCATAATCTACTATTTGCACCCATTCTTCATCAAAAACTTCCAAGATCACCTCATCCGGTAGAGCTCCTAATAAATCCATTTCCACACATATTCTGGCAAAGGAAGTATATTTTTCTTTTCTTGTGGCTTCAGAAGCTTTAACAAAACGACCTAATTTATTGCCGATAGCGGCTAACAATTCATTTTGCTAGTAATCAAGATGGAGAGAATAGAGCCTTACCCAGACCGGTACTGAAGTAAAAGTTTCATGTTCTGGAACAAAATTCATCATCCATGGCCGCATGTAGAGTCTAGCTGCTGCATAGAAGTAAGGTCCTCCTTCAAAAACTTTGTCCTTGTCTTCAATATTCATGAATACCACAGTAAAAGATCCCTTTGACCCAAGGTGTAGGTCAATGCTCCCTTTAGGTTTCCAGTGGTATCTGATCCATGACTGTAAAGCTTTTTCAGTGGGCCATAAACCCATGAATTTGCAGATGATGGCATACGTCTTCATGTGATCCCTGTGCGCCTGTAGAGCCAGATAATTTAAAATAACTCTGGGTGTGATCTCTGCTTTGGGTTTGTAGGGCCCCTTTTGTTTTTTGTCTTCTACCTCCTCGTCTTTTGGGCCATTATTTTCCTTATTTGTTGCTTCTCCTATCTCCTCTTCCATGTTTCTTATCCCTTCCTCCACAATACCTCTGGCCTTTTCCAAAGGTTTCTTGCCTCTACTGGCTACGGCCTCCTTATAGGAGGGAGTGGAGCTCCCTCCTCTACGGCCCTCCATGTCGATCATCAGTTAACTTCTTGGATGCTTTAAGGGGGAATAATTCTTTGATCAATATATATGCAAATCAATGCCACCCTTTATTCTTCAAGGATGATGGTTATAGGCTTTGGATTTTTAGCTAGAGGAACTAGATTGCAAAATGAGGTGTGGTTTGGTGAGTCTTGTCTTTTTGAGATAGTTGATCCTATTCTATCCTAGTCGAGTCCCTATCCTATTCTATAACATTACTAAGTCACCACCACCATGTATTTTTTTCTCAAAGAAGATTTAATAGAGGGGATTTCCTCTTGTCTTAATTCACAAATTTTTTTAGTGGTTTTACTCTTGATATTGGGGGGTTTGTTGGGGATAGGTTTTATGTCTCTCCCTTTCATCCCTATTTTAAGGGACCCATTAGCACGCCATCTTATGTGTCAATGTTAGGCAGTTCCCTTTGACCCCTTCCAGCTCAGTGACTCATCACAAGTCGCCCCTCGACAATAACATGGTGGCACCACCTCCAGAAAGAATTCATATGTCATACATGGTTAGTCTAAATTTGTCAGAGATATTTAAGCTTATTAATGACCCAATATCTTATGATCTTACTTATCGTACAATTTCATCTAAGATCCCCTCAATATTACTTAATCCCAAAGTGGTTTACGTGAAAAGTATAAAATATTTACTTAAAAATGAGACTTCCATGCTTAGTACGCTATGCATTGATCAAGACCATAATATTTACTCAAACTAAATTATTTTCAATGCAATTTGTACAGGTATTTTAAGAATGACTAAGTGGGAGAGGATTAACGAGTTGGAAGTTGAAGACCCGGAAGATATGATACAATTTTCAGCAGAAGACTTAACATGGACAGAGATTGAGGGGGACCAAGTTGCAGTTATTCCATATTGTCGACTTGATGATTTCATAAGTGGAGAGGAATCAAATGAAAGTGCACCCACTCAATTTCTTCTTAAGAATCATCGAAGTAAAAAAATAGAGGATATCAAACACACCAATTACTCAACATATCTGGAGTACACTGTGTGAGTCTCTATATGCTTTTTCAAGATACGTATAATTTTTTCAATATGCATAAATATTATATCTAATTTGTAGTAATTTTTTTACGTACAGTTATTGGTGTTCATATGGTCCACAATCGAAAAGGAGAATTAGGAGTGCATCATCAGATCCAAAGACAAACCGCAATTGACATGAAAGTATTAAAGTTGGTTTCCAGTGTCACTTCTTTGTGCGACGACTTCAAATGAGACCAGATGATGCTGTAATAATATATACTGCATGTAGGCATATTGATAAATCCAATGTTATTTGTCATGGGACAGATGCAATCGGTAGGTCCATGAGATTCAATTATGCACCACATTTAACAAGGGATATGCGATCTAGTGTCCAACATTTCATTAAAAGAGGTTTTAATGTTACAATGATATGGGACAAGTTCATCTCTGATGTGAAGGATGGATCTGGTGAGTTATACACAGGGATACCTCGAGATACATGCATGACAAGAAAAGATATAAGTAACATTTACAATGATACCATAAGGCTAGAGTATGTTAAAGATCAAAGTGATCTAAAGAGTGTAGAATGTTGGTATAAGGAACACCCAGAGAGTTTTTTCTTCTACCAAAAACAAGATCTTGTTGAAAATATCCCTTTTATCATAGGCATACAAACAAAGTGGATGTGTTCAATGATGCTGAAATACTCTCACAATAATATTATCTCAATGGATTCAACCTTTAGTACAAATAAGTATGGGGTGAGTACATATTTATCCTAAATCTGATTCATTTATTTAACCTCATATTAATGCATGTATCTTATATAAATATAATTATGCACATTTTTTGTAATGCAATATCAACTTTACACCTTAATGGTTTTCGACGAACATCACAATGGGGTTCCAGTAGCTTGGGTGATATCATCACGCAATACTATAGCTGATCTTTCTAAATGGATGTTGGCCTTATTTGCAATTGGAAACAAAGAGCGACCAGATTGGCATGTTCTTGCCTTCATCACAGATGATGCTACTGCCGAAATTGAAGCATTGAGGTGATGTGTTTATTATTTTTATAAGAGGCATAAAAAATATTGTTAATGTATAATCTCTCTAAAAATTATGTTATTGCAGGTCTTCAATCAAGTGTAAAGTATTATTATGTGTGTGGCATGTTCGTCGTGCATGGTTGAAGAATGTTGGAAACAAGGTCCAAGGAAGGGAAAACCAAATACGCATTTTTCGTGGTTTAGGAGAAATCATGCACACGTGTAAAGATGATGAATCTGTGAAAAAGAAAGTTGAAAGCTTATTTGAAGAATTCAGTGAACAAAAAAGCTTTTTGGAATATTTTAGAAATACTTGGTTAGCCAACAACAAAATATGTAAGCTTCTTATTAGTGGTTTTAATGACTCTATTTTTCATGTCATATGTATACTTATTAATATATAACTAATAAATTTCTTTCTACAGATATGTGGGCAAAAGCATACAGAAATTTTCCACATTCAAATCAAGATACGAACAATGCCATTGAATCTTACCATCGGTATATCAAGGAAAGGTACCTATGTGAGAAGAACAATGCATGCCATAGAAGGGTTGATTGGTTAATCTATGTTTTGTTGACAAAGGTTGTATTATATTACAATCATATGCACCATTTAAAAGAAGCTGGTTTTGTACGACCCAGAAAAATACAGGAACAATTGAATTCATCCAAGTGTAGAGCTAAGAAAATCCCAAATGAAGATTGTGTGCCTAATGAAAAGAGTAATGATTATTGGGTTCGTAGCCAAAATAAGGATACTCGTGACATTTGGTACAATGTCATATATAAGGGTTCTAATCTACACTTATGCAATTGCAATTGGGCCCTAAATGGAAAGATCTATAAACATGTATTGAATGTTGAGATGTTAGTGAGTAACACTATTTTGGGTGAAAATGTAGCACATGGTGTCATTGATCCCACTACAGAAAGGCCTAGAATTTTATTTGATTTGAATGAAACACCTATATTGGGCCCAGAAATCCAAACAGAGCTTTCGCCATGCTTTAATTCTCCTCCCAATCTGAATTATCATAATGAAACAAGCATTGATAATTTAGAGAATTTCTCATACAATGTTGAATCAACCAATGTACGACAAGATAGTGCATTCTCTGAAGATGATGAGATGAAACGAGTTAACTCATCAACTCGTGAGAAATTGAGATCCATAATACCTACAAATTTGCAACAGGCATATGCATTAAACAACTTGGTAGACAAAGCATGTCAAGAATACAACAAAATGAGTTTCAATACTATAACTCCATCCAAGATCACTACCAAGAGAAAACATAGTTTCTTGAGTCCAGTAAATAAAAAGAGGCGATGTGGTCGCAAGTCAAAATCAAGGATAGATAAACTACAATTTGAAAGGGTTGGACGAGTTCATGCAAGGAAAAAAAGAATGGATGAACAATTGGAGTCATCTTCTCAAAAAAAAAGAAATGTGGACCACGTGCCTAAGATAATGCAAGATTCTATTATACCCAATATTGGTATGGAAATTTCATGCTATGCATTGTTTTACGTTAAATGCGATATATTATCATGTTCAACACATTTGCATAACTATATGAACTATTTTTATTGTTACAGCTGAGGGACCCACATCTCACAACATTCCAAATTGTTGAATTCATTTATTTGATGAACATGCTATTGAAAAAAGATCTAGCATTGGGAACACTGCTTCAGCCATTAACATCCCAATATCCTCCCCAAGGGTGCTCCCCCCTATTGTCGAACCAATTAGGATGTATCATCGCCCACACCCACCACCTTTTTCCTCCATAAATTCTTCCATGCCTATAACCACCTCTGTAATACCTTCCCAATGCTCACCCCTACCCTTCAGTCATCCACCATTCTCATTTTTTCAATCATCCACCCTTAACATTCCAATTTCCCCCCCTAGGTTAATCCCCCGACCTACAGTGATTCCCACTATCATACAACCGGTGGGGGTGTATCGTCGCCCACACCCACTACCTTTTCCCTATTTCACATCCACCATGCCTTTATCCAGCACCCCTGAACCATGCCTATATCCGTCACCAAGTGCTCCACCATCTACCGAGGAAGGGTTGTCTTCTCCATTGCCTCAAATCCTCATGGTGAGAATGAGTATTTGATCAAAATATCATCATGAATTAATGAAATTGATTATATGCCTTTCAATTTTTACAACTAATTGATTATTGTAATTTTTGCAGAGATATCAATTTGGAAATCCACCTGGGAGTGCCAAGAGGGACGAGGGTGACTTATAGACCCATACTTTAGATTGATCATGATGTTGTTTTTCCATTATGTCATTTATGCGCATGAGATTCCATTATCTATGTTAGAAATGAAGTTCTATTTTGTAAAAAAGAAACATATATAGTTGGACCTATTTTGAATAAAAATACATAAATTTAGACTTGTGTTTATGGCAACATCTTCATTGAATTTTAAATCCTTATGTGGATGTGATGTTATATTCTATCAATGTTACATTACTTTTGATGAATGTAGTTGTAACGGATTTTGCTTTTATTATTTACAAAATATCAAGTTTACAAGTTAAGTTACTTTTATATTTATATATTATTTGATGTTGCATGCGTGGACGAACATATCATTACGATATACTAAAAGTTTCACATATACAAAAGCTTCACATATACTAAAGATATACGCATATACGGAAGTTGCGCACATATATAGAAGTTATGCGTATTAACGGAAGATTTGAACATATATAAGAAAGTTATGCATATACGGAAGATATGCGAATATACGAAAGATATGCACATATAAGAAAATTAAGGATATATGGAAGACATGCGCATATCTTTCGTATATGCGCATATCTTCCGTATATGCACAATTTCCATATGCGTGCATAGAAGATATGCATATATAAGAAAGTTAGGGATATACGGAAGATATGTGCATATCTTCCGTATATGCACAATTTCCGTATATGCAGATATAAGAAAGTTAGGGATATACGGAAGATATGCGCATATATTCTGTATATGCGTATATATCCCAAACTTTCTTATATGTGCATATATTACGTATATGCACATCGTTTATGTATCTGCATCGTACATGAAAAAATTCCATATACAGAAATTGCACATATACAGAAATTGTGCATATACGGAAGATATGCGCATATCTTCCATATATGCACAATTTCCGTATGTGCGCAATTTATGTATATGGAATTTGTGCATGTACGATGCAGATACATAAATGACGTGCATATACGAAAGATATGCATATATAAGAAAGTTAGGGATATACGGAAGATATGCACATATCTTCCATATATGCACAATTTTCGTATATGTGCATATCTTCCGTATATGCACAATTTCCGTATATGCGCATAGAAGATATGCACATATAAGAAAGTTAGGGATATACAGAAGATATGCGCATATCTTCCGTATATGCATACACGGAAGATATGCACATATAAGAAATTTATGTATATACAGAAGATATGCGAATATATGGAAGTTGCGCATATACGGAAGATATGCGCATATACGAAAATTGTGCATATATGGAATATACGGAAGTTGCGCATATACGAAAGATATGCACATATATAGAAATTGTGCATATAATATATGGAAGATGCGCATATACGGAAATTGTGCATATATGGAAGTTGCGCATATACGGAAATTGTGCATATACGGAAGATATTCGCATATCTTCCGTATATGCGTAAATTTCTTATATGTGCATATCTTCCATGTATGCATATATGGAAGATATGCGCATATACGGAAATTGTGCATATACGGAAGATATGCGCATATCTTCCGTATATCCCTAACTTTCTTATATGTGCATATCTTCCGTATATGCACGTCGTTTATGTATCTGCATCGTATATGCGCAAATTCCATATATAGAAATTGCGCAGTTATGGAAATTGTGCATATACGGAAGATACGCGCATATCTTCCGTATATGCACAATTTCCGTCTATGCGCAATTTCTGTATATGGAATTTGCGCATATATTGTGCAGATACATAAACGACGTGCATATACGGAAGATATACACATATAAGAAAGTTAGGGATATACGGAAGATATGCGCATATCTTCCATATATGCACAATTTCTGTATATGCGCATATCTTCCGTATATGCACAATTTCCGTATATGCGTGTTATAGAAATTTTTGTGCGTCGCAGCATGGAGCATGAAATGTCGATAATTACAGGGATCCTCAGTCCCTAAACATGTTGTTCTTACCCCTAGAGGAACAAGGTCAGCAAACCACAGCACTTCCTATCAGTTCTCCACCTGAAAACACTCAAAAACAGGCAATTTTAAGTTCATGTTAACTGCTCCACTGAGCATCTGCGCTGAATGTCAACTGTCCCACTCTGTACCTGCGCTGAAATGCAAAAGAGCTGAAGGCTACCTGCGCTGGGCGAGATTGGCCAAGTGGCACAGTCATTCTGCAAGGTGTCAGATGCCCAGGAAGCTTCCAGAAGACACTTGGATCAGCAAATTCGCCCTATGATGAGTAAGAGGTACTTGATCTCCATGTGGAAGCAAGGATCTCCAAGTGGACTCAAGAACTGAAGTTTAACTGAAGAGAGAGAGGACACAAGGCAGCTTCATGTCAGTCTCAAGCTGACTCATCCTTTCTCCATTTACCCTATATATAGAGCTCTCTTATGAGGTCTAGGGAGGCTGGAATTTTGTGCAAGTAAGGAAGTGCTGTTGGTTTACAGTTAGAGCTATTGGGTGATTGATTTTAAAGAGGAGAAGAGGAGATTTCTTGCTGCTGGGAGGTGCTGCTGGATTGGAGCCTTTATGGTTGTAACCCTCTCAGAACCTTTTTTCTTCTATCAATAAAGCTTTTGAGGTTCTTCTATATACTTGTATTGTTTTTATTTGTATATTTGATCCATTCTAATCCATGCATCAGTTATGAGTACATGTTTCTTGTAGTTTCCCTCTCTTGTTTTTGCAGGATCTTTGTGTAGCTGGGCCGGCAAGAGAGCAAGGAGCTGGGAGCAAGAGGCAAAGAGAGAAGACAGGATCGACAATAGCGAAAGACATCGGTTGGTCAATCTTTTCTTCCTTCTCTGTACTTTCATAAAGAAGAAACATCAAAGCTTTACTTTCTGTTGTTGCTAAGGAACTATCACCCTTAGAGTAGGGATAGGGTCATTCCGAGTCGGATACTTTTCCCCCCAACAATGTGCATAGAAGATATGCACATATAAGAAAGTTAGGGATATACGGAAGATATGCGCATATCTTCCGTATATGCATACAAGGAAGATATGCACATATAATAAATCTACGCATATACGAAAGATATGCGAATATACGAAAATTGCGCATATACGGAAAATATCCGCATATCTTCCATATATGCGTAAATTTCATATATGTGCATATCTTCCGTGTATGGATATACAGAAGATATGCGCATATCGTCTGTATATCCCTAACTTTCTTATATGTGCATATCTTCTATGCGCATATACGGAAATTGTGGATATACGGAAGATATGCGCATATCTTCCGTATATCCCTAACTTTCTTATATGTTCATATCTTCTGTATATGCACATCGTTTATGTATTTGCATCGTATATACACAAATTCCATATATAGAAATTGCGCATATACGGAAATTGTGCATATACGGAAGATATGTGCATATCCCCTCTATTAAATATTTTTTGAAAAAAAATACATGGTGGTGGTGACTTAGTAATGTTATAGAATAGGATAGGGACTCGACTAGGATAGAATAGGATCAACTAGCTCAAAAAGACAAGACTCACCAAACCACACCTCATTTTGCAATCTAGTTCCTCTAGCTAAAAAGCCAAAGCCTATAACCATCATCCTTGAAGAATAAAGGGTGGCATTGATTTGCATATATATTGATCGACATGGAGGGCCGCAAAGCAGGGAGCTCCACTCCCTCCTATAAGGAGGCCGTAGCTAGTAGAGGCAAGAAACCTCTGGAAAAGGCCAGAGGTACTGTGGAGGAAGGGACAAGAAACATGGAAGAGGAGATAGGAGAAGCCACAAATAAGGAAAATAATGGCCCAAAAGACGAGGAGGTAGAAGACAAAAAATAGGGAACTAAAGACAAAAAACAAAAGGGACCCTACAAACCCAAAGCAGAGATCACACCCAGAGTTATTTTAAATGATCCGGCTCTGCAGGCGCACAGGGATCACATGAAGACGTATGCCATCATCTGCAAATTCATGGGTTTATGGCCCACTGAAAAAGCTTTACAGTCGTGGATCAGATACCACTGGAAACCTAAAGGGAGCATTGACCTACACCTTGGGTCAAAGGGATTTTTTACTGTGGTATTCATGAATATTGAAGACAAGGACAGAGTTTTTGAAGGAGGACCTTACTTCTATGTAGCAGCTAGACTCTACATGCGGCCATCGATGATGAATTTTGTTCCAAAACGTGAAACTTTTACTTCAGTACCGGTCTAGGTAAGGCTCTATTCTCTACCTCTTGATTACTAGCAAAATGAATCATTAGCCGCTATCGGCAATAAATTAGGTCGTTTTGTTAAAGCTTCTGAAGCCACAAGAAAAGAAAAATATACTTCCTTTGCCAGAATATGTGTGGAAATGGATTTATCAGGAGCTCTACCGGATGAGGTGATCTTGGAAGTTTTTGATGAAGAATGGGTGCAACAGTAGATTATGAGCACATTCCGTTCAGATGTCGCAGATGTCATGAACATGGACACCTTTTCAGATATTGTCCGCTCAGTAAAGTAGTAAGCAAGAGCAAAAATAACACAATGAAGGAAACATACAGCTTTCAGAAAGTGGTGAATCGTGGAAAGGGTGGCAAAAGAGGACCAAAAAAACATCAAGATGAAGGTCAACAAATCAGTTAGAAGAAATTCCAAGTGCTTGAGGAAGATGAAGAGATCTCAAAAGAAGATCAAGCAATGGAAGGAAGTCTTGCAGACAAGGAATCTAAAGAAAACTGGGAAACACATAGGACATCGATTATCAGAAGGAAGCCATAATGAGTGATGTAGAACTGGAGATGGATCAGGAAATAACCCAAAATGAGATGAACTGGAGGATCATGAACTACAACGAATTCTTGATAAAGAAAACCTAGATCTGGAAGGGTTTTTGATACAGGGAACCACGGGAGGAGTAGATTCATTACCACAAGAAGAAATCAATAAAATACAACAGTTGTTTCTATGGAAATCACACGCTGGCCGCTAAAATACCTGGAGTCAGTGAGATTAACATCACTGTTCATTGGCATGAGCGCAACGGATACCATAGTTCCTTAATTAATGGAGAGCCTCTCTTCTTTTTTGGGATCCAGGTTCAGGCAAGAAAGTTGAGCAGGCGTGGAAGGAATCCTTGTTTTACCGGCAACCAGAATCTTTACATTTTTGGGCCTTAGAGAGTAAAACTGCTTCCTTGGCAGTTTTTGGATGTTCGCACTGCTCTTAAGTGGGAAACGGTTTTAGCGATTTTGTAGCGATCCCATCCAACATCCTACACGTGGCAGAGAGAGGGTTTGGAAAACCACCCTCCATCGCACACTAACGTCTGGTCAGCTTGTTCGGTGCGATATTATGCTCTACCGTTGGATCTCTCTGTGTGGATCAATGGTCAAGATTGTTCGTATGAAAGGGACTCTGCCGGGGACTGAATTGCGGGAGATCTCGCGGGCTACCGGGGGCGGGTGGCAATTTTGGGTTATTTTGAATTCGGGTCCAGATTCACTGTTATCTTCCGTGCATGTTGAGCCTTGAGGTTGGAATCGGTGGATTTCGGGAGATTCACATGCGTGAAGTTTATTCCACCATTCTGACCCGAAATCCGTTTAGTATGGTTTCTATTTCTTCATCGGATCTGTTTATGGAATCTAAGAATATGCCTTTTTTGGCTCTGATTTATGTCTCATCCGTCAAATCTTTGCAAATAGATTGGGTGGTTTAGGCTTTTGTTTGTATTTTGAAGGTCTCGCAGTTAAGTTTGTGGGCCCGTGGCCCGGATGTTAAGCTTTTGGCTTGGTACCCAAGCCCTGAGTGGATAGTTGACTCTATGTCCCTCAGGTCTCTTTGGGTAGTTGTATTATATGTAATTTGTTTCTTTCTTTCTAATGAATAGAAGGTACGACTCTTGCTTCAGCAAAAAAAAGAATTTAAGTTAGTCGTCCCCATAATATCATTGCTCACCCTAGCTTACATACTTAATATTAAACAATGAACCAACTTAACATAAGTTGATGCACCCCGCATCTTTGCTTTATTAGAATCATAAGTTAGAGGCTTATTTAGCCTGATAACACCCCTATTTTTTAATTAAGTAGATTATGGAGAGTCCTTTACGAGATCTCAAGGTATGTGGTTAAAGATGATAATGAGTCATTGAGAAAGGTAACTTTTAAGTGTAAAAGCATAGGTTGAGGCTTCTCAAGTCTAATAATACCCCTCGTTTTTTACATAAGTAGATTGGAGAGGTCTTCACCATGAGATGTCATGGTATTGAAAGTTGAGAATGAATTGTTCAAAAAGTAATATTAAGTTTAAGTTATTGTGAAACAATATATAAATTATTGTAGATATTCACCCGAAATAATTTATTATAGCCTACATTGTCATTTTTGAATTTTTATTATTTAATTTATTTTTTGAATTTTAATTTTGTTTATTATTTTATTATTCAAATATTTAAAAATAATTTAAATAAAAAATAAGTAAATGGAAATATTAGTTATATGATTTAATAAAAGATGTAATTTAGAAAATATGATATCAAAGAAATCTAATTAAAAAGCAGACTTATATTCTATTATCTTTTATTTAATTATGAAACTTTACATACAAAAAAAGGAGTATTTATTACAAAGTTTTTTTTGACATTGTATTATAAATGGTTCTTATGTTATGCTCTTAAATCTAACTCTTAAATGCTCTACTCTACCACGAGACAATATAATGCTAGAAAGATGGAACCCCCTCTTTCCACTGACCTGGGTTTTAACATAGCTTGATAATGATTTCATATTAGGGTTTTCACATGTCTCAACACTTCGTTAGTGTTAAATACATATAAATATTGAAACCCATAAAAGAAAAAAAATTAAATGAATATAAAAATCATATAATTTAATACAAATAACTCAGGGGATATCATATCAGAGAAAACCTAATTAGAAGGTTAACACATTAATGGCTACAAATTTACTAGTTCCTAAATCTTTGTTGGCAATCATAACATTGTCTAACTACCATAGAATTGTGAGAAAAATCACCTCACCACCTTCAGTTCTAAGAAGGAAATAAATTTCTTTATGAAATAAATAGGTTAAGCTAGAAAATAGTTTCCAAAAAAGACTTCCAATTTTTTTTTTGAGTTTGGTTCCTCCTTTAAATTCTATGGCCATGTATGTCATTTTCCTTTCCTAATTTATTTATTAACCTTTTCATTTACTATTTAAAATTCAACCTTGGGTTGAAAATTTATTTATTTTGTAGTTTATTAATCTCTATTAATATTTCATAATTTTGGAATTTCTTTGTCACCCACAATGCCTTCTATTTAATTATATTAATTCTTATTACTATGTTTTACTTTCATTCTTTTTAACTTATCAATTTATCTTAAAAGAATGTGAATAAATCCATATATAATGAACTAATTTCCCTTCATATTTTTAAAACTTCATTTATATTATCCATATATTTTACGTACCATTTCAACTTTATTTTTTTTGTTCTTTCTAAATTCTTATTTATATGGTTTAAATTTTCCCAAATGAGATAATTTCATTTTTGTTTTCAAATCTTTTAAAATGGGTATTTTTTTTCTAAATATTTAAAATCTTACTAATAACAACTCTTTTTATCTTTTAAATATATATAAGTATGATATATAAATTTTCCAATTTCTCTAACAAATGTACAACTATTTATTATTATAACTCGATTCATGACTCAAATTTCATCTCACATTAAAAAAGGAATGAATTTACCAAAGTTTGATGGAGAGAATTTTAATTTCATACGTAGTAACATTTAACAATGATAAAACATTCAATTTTGTCTCTTATAAACCCACGAAATGTGCACTGAATGATTTTGAAGTTCATAAGATCACGAAGGTAGCTTCCAACGAGCAAATCGTGAACTTAACATCATCGTAAGTGTTACATTGAATGTAAAATATCGTGCCCACAGGAGAAGCATTTGCATTATTCTTCACTGAAAATTAAATTCCATCACAATATTACACACTTTAGTGAAACATTACAGAAGTGATAAAACTGGAATATTTAACACCGAAAATTCCATCACAATATTACACGCTTTAATGAAACATTACAGAAGTGATAAAAATGAAATATTTAACACTCTGAAAATGTAACCCATTTCCTACATTTTCCATCAGATTAAATGGCGGAGCCTGAAAAAAAATAAATGGACCAACCAAACCCTTACTGGAAAACAAATCTGATTGTCGTCGACCTGTGATTTCCTAGTAGTAGGCATCCAAATCGACGTCCATATTGAAATCGAACTTATGCTATGGAGGCAACCGCTTCCTGTATCCACAAACATGACTTTAATGAAAATTTATATCATCATCGTCTTCTTTGGCCTGAGATTCGAACATGCAACCAAATCTTTGCGATTTGTAAGGAGAACAGGGTCTTCAGATCCTCTATGCTCACAATCCCATCTCTGTCTTTTTCCATGACATTAAACACCTCCTTCAATGCCCACATTTCACCATTATTAGTGTTGGATCTGGGTTCATTTATTTCATCAATTTCTTGTGTAATGAGCCATAGAATCCGGTGAAACTCTTCAAAATTCACAGAGCCACTGTTGTCGGCGTCGGCAACAATTATCCTACCCTCCATTTCCTCTCTGCTTGAGCCATTGTTGTCGGCATGGGAAACAATTATTCTTCCCTCAATTTCCTCTCTGCTCAGCCCCTTCCCCATGCTGAAGCAACTGCTAGTGAAGAAATCTTAGAGATCCAACAAACTGATTTTCTTGTCGCTATCTTTGTCCAACACGTTGAAGGCCTCCTTCACCTTACATGGTTCCTTCGTCCACAATTTCATTTCTAATAGCGGCCTCCTCTTGTTTCAGCTGCAAGGAAACATAATTGATAACATCAAATTGAATTCCACGCAGAGCAATTGATATTACAGTCCAAGTATTAATTGACAAGCCGAAAGGAAAAAAATGATTGAAGAGGGCGTTATGTTTCACAATTTCATCATGGTCGAATGCCAGGTGAAACAAAGAGACCGACATTACCTGAGGGAAAGCCTCATTGTTTTCCACATGCAACATGAAATGGCAATCGCATCCATGGCTTCAAAAATTTAAAAAAACAACCAGCACCAAAAACAAAGAAGCAGTTGGTTATCCAGCAGCCATGGAAGAAATACACTAGTAAGCCAACCTCCCGGGCATGGTAATTCATGTAGTGTTTTGCGCGGTGCAAAATTAAAATTTCAAATTTGAAATAGATGGGCGCTCAAAACTGAAATTTGAAATACAGCTACATGTCGCGTTTCGAAAATCTCTGTCAATGTTTTAATTGAGTGCTGGTTATGTTCGTTGTGAGACCTCGGGAACGATGGATGCATGGGCGGGTCGTCGAAGCTTGGTGAGATGTAACATGCGATGGATGCATGGTGTGAGGGACGGTGACGATGGTGACGTAAGGAGGAGGGATCCCGGGAGGAATATGGGCTGTAAGGACGCGCATTAATGTTTCTATAGAGGTGGAAATAACTCTCACCGTGAGCTGGTCCATCCATGTTTTAATTGCATGCACGGTCTGGACAGGACGATGGCGGTGATGGAGACATGGATCGTATAGGGCCTGTATCCACGATCATCAGAAAATTAGGCTAAGACATCGAAGATATCGGATGTGATGTTGGATACATGTTATGGAATGCATGTATCACCATCCATAAGGAGGTCACCTCAATTTCAAAAAGTCGCAGTATAGACTACTCCCCAAATATCTTATAACATAGGAAATGGCTCACCCTTGCATTATAGTGTGGACCAAATACATTTAAAATTAATTATTATGACAATGTGCACTAGATACATCCAGGTTAGATTGATTGATTGGACAACTAAATTCTTTTTCTTATTAAATTATTAAACTTACTCATAATTTTCAACTTATATTTCCATCGACATAATATTTAAAACATATAGTTTAACTCTAACTTTGAAAAGAATATTCAAAGTGATTTCATTGTCGTGTATTAAGCATCTCATTTTTTATAATGATAAATGAAAAATGGCGAAAATATCCATAAAAAAATGGCAAACCCTATTTCCAAATCTATTGATCCATTAATGCCAGACTCTAAAGACAGTTTTGGGAGACGGGTTCTGAC